>CM073591.1:26233086-26563086 GCA_037074705.1 Zhengitettix transpicula | reverse complement strand
GACAGGGGTTTTCTGTGGGGACGCAGCATTCACTTCTCCGTTTTTTGACTAGTTTGTGAGGCAGTTGGCAGACTGTTCCAATGGGAATAGTGAACACTAACCGAGGTGCCTCGGCTTGTGGGAACCTTAGTTCAAAAAATCAGAGAGACGAGAAGGTATCCCCAAAAGTAGCCTCCATCAGAGCTCTCTGACAAGGTTCACCTGCGAGATAATGCTCTCACATTCTTTTTAGGGTAACTGGCTACTTGAGGGTAATCCACATGGTGGAAAATTCCCTTTAAAGCATAGGAATGGATTTGAAAGGGGGCATGCGGATGGGTAGAGAAAAGGTAGCCGAGAGTTAACTAGGAACCCCGGGCTATACTTTAAGGATCCTACCCGGAATTTGCTTAAAAGTGGTGGACAAATCATAGAAAACCTGCATCAGGTTGGTCGGGCATTGCATACTTGTCCCACGCTCTTCCGATGGCTGGAGAGGGGTTTGTTGAAGGGACACAGCATTCCCCCTCGCCGTGCCGTGACCAGTTCAGGAGGCAGCTGGCAGGAGGCAGTGATGCAGGACAAACCCTCAGTTATGTCGGGAATTGGGTACCTGTCCCACACCCTCCCGATAGCGGGAGAGGGGTTTGCTATGAGGACGCAGCGTTCCCTTCTCCAAGCCTCTACTAGATTAGGTTCGAATGGGAACAACGAACAACTCTTACTGCATGCCCAGGGTCTATCGGTCTCTACGTCCCTTTCAGTCCCTCGGACTCCAAAACCGCTGCCAGACGGTCAAGGCGTAGTCTGTATATTCTTTTTAGAGTAGCTGCTTCTCCGTGGTAAAATCAACAATCCATCCCCGTACCAGGATTCTGACTCACGGAATCTCCCTGACGCGAGTCAAAATGACGCTGACCTCTACACAACACCATTTATTTATTCGCACACATTAAACAACGAGCTCAAATTAATTATAATAGTGTGAGGACCGTTTTATAAACTCTGAAACGTTAATCTATCTTCACAATAAACGCGTGAACCACCTCATTGGGGGTTGAGCTAAAATTAATTTCATTTCGCTAACAGCTTTCACAACAAGGTAATGTTAACTACAAAGGGCAATATATATCCACACCCTATAGGAGGGGATTTCCATGTTATTTGAATATAAACATACAAAATTGTGGCAATTCGTCAGTTTTTAAATACTACCCCGTGCGTTTCAGAGGGGCAAAGCGAATAGATTAACTTTGAATGATTTTTTTAAAACAATGGCATCGGAATTGACGTACAGAGGGACTACGTTTCATGCACAGTCCGTGGACCTCATCAGGTGCAACTGAAACAACAATATAACAAAGATGAACATCAGTCGCGAACGACCCTGGCAATTGATTCGACTATAAATAATTTATTTTAAAAAGAAAGATATACATCAAGGGGAGAGCAAAGAGCTTATTTACAACCATTTATGTATCGATTTAACATCAATGGATTAACAGTTAAATTTAATAGGTGACATTTCAGACATTAATCTCGCATAATATTTCATTCCAGAATCTAATATTTTTTAATAAAAAAATGATAGGCAAAATAGGACAAAATAAGTGATAATATAAATACCAAACAACGTTTTGGGGATCCTTGTTCCTTTCTTCAGGTGTTTAGAACAGCCTAGAGCGACACAACTGCACTGGTCAGTCGAGAAAACTCAGAAGTTTTATATTGTCTGTTTTTGGCAATATTTTTTTTATTATTAATTTTCAATCAGACTTTTTTTTCATTTATAATATTTTTTTCCGTATTCCAAAAAAAGAAATACAAATATTTGAATTAACATGTTTACTGAAAACTGAATGTTCATCACGAGGTTCTTTTAATTTGGAAAAAAAAAGTTCTATGAGTTGAGATTTTAGTGACCTTCTACTTTCGCCCTATGCAATTTTTTTTTAGGGAAACAGACTACATGAGGGTGATCCACATGAGGGTGATCCACATTGGGCAACTCCCTTTAATAGCATAGGAAGGGATTTGAAAGGGGGGATGCGGAAGGGTAGAGGAAGGTTGCCAAGGGTTAACTAGGGCCCCCGGGCTATGGTTTAAGGATCCTACCCGGCATTCGCGTAAAGAAATGCAGGGAAAACCCTACGAAAACCTGCATCGGGTAGGTCGGGCATTGGGTACTTGTCCCACGCCCTTCCGATAGCGGGAGAGGAGTTTGCTGTGGGGACGCAGCATTCCCTTCTCCGTGCCTCGACCAGTTTAGGAGGCATCTGGCCGACTGTTCCAATGGGAACAGCGAACACTCTTACCGTATTCCCAAGGTCTGTGACCCCGGAACATACACCTCTCAAAACAGGCTGAGGTGCCTCGGCTTGTGGGAACCTTAGTTCAAAAACGGAGAGGAAAAGGCAACCCCCTAAGGTAGCCCCTTCGTATCTCTCCTAAAAGGTTCGACCTGCGAGGGAATATCCCTCCCAGGTTACCTGCGAGAGAATCCTCTTCCCTATCCGCCCTATGCAACAAACATAGCGGTATTTATAGGATAATTTTACATGTTACATTACAGGATAATAAGGGATCGTAGCAATTGTTGACTTTCATAGTGTCTGTTTTTTTACATTCTTAGCTGTGATGTTGGATTTTATGTGAAGCATCTCTGGAATTGTACCTGGTTTCAATGTCTAAAATCTTAGAATTTTGCCAATCAAAAGTATGTTTCGATACTACAGATTGTTTCTCAATGATATTATTGTTGATCTTGAACCTTCTGTTTTCCCATTGTCGTTGCTCCGTTATTGTTACGCTGACCCTTCGGCTCTGCCATTGTCGTTGCGTTTCCATCGCTTTTGAGTTACTCAACTGACGAGTGCAGTTGTGTCGCTCTAGGCTCTTCTTGGCACCTGACGGAAAGGCACAACGAACCTAGAAACGGTGTGTGGTATTTATATTATCACTTTTTTTTGTATGAATTGGCTATCTTTCTTATTTATTACTTATCTTTTTACCTACAAATGCTATATGACGTTCCATTTTGAAATTTTGATCCAATATAACTCCTTAAAATTTGGAATTGGTTACTCCATCTATCATATAATTCCCTATAACTAGTTCATTGCTAACGTCTGATCTATTACAGCTGACATTCGTGGCAATATACATATTTGTCAACTGACAAGTTTAGTTGTGTCGCTCTAGGCTCTTCAGTGCACCTGACGAAAGGAACAAGGATCTCAGAAACGTTGTCTGAATTGGCTAACCATCTGATTCATTATTTTCAATCAGACGTAAATTTTTGTGCTTCATATATATTGTAATACTAATTAGAGGCCATTAATGATTTTGATAATTGGATATTTATGGTGGATTGTTAGCGGCACCAATTTCAAGGCAACAATACAGGCGGGGTTTTGTCGTGCTGAACCGCGAGGTTTTTGGACAGTCGGCTGTTGGGACTCGGAAGTCGGAGTCGGGTGTTGGAAGTCAGTAGCGGACAGATCCATCCGGAAAGGTTGCAAGTTAATATTGAGTATAAAGTTTTGGACCGTTATTCATCGAATACAGTTACAAGCAGTAACTTAATAAATCACGCCGAAATAAAATCTATAAGTACATTGACCGCCACCAAATTCCACAGAGTGACAATTTGTAACAATATGTCCAACCATTAATCCGGAAGGTGCAGCAGTTTCCAGTTTCCGTTTGAGAGATCCAAAAGCTACGACAGTGTTGTGTTTAATCAAATGTAAATTCAGTGATTTCATGGTGTAAATTCAGTGATTTCATGGTCTTCATAATGTGAATTGTGAGGTGAGCCCGAGCCCAAGAGAGTTAAGCCTGGTACCAGCCAATGTGTTGTAAGTACAAACAAATTGGATCATGTTTTGTAAACGATAACTAAAGACAAAGTCGTCAGATTTCGATTTCACGTTTCTTTGATTGTTTAACTTCTTAGGTTTTAAAAGAATTTGATTGTTTAACGTAAATATAAAGGTTGTTTCTTTACTTAGAAGGCCCAGATAAATGACCCTGAGAAAAGAGTTGTGAAATCTATAAAATTGAAAAACTTTAAATGTAAATAGTATCATTTAAAAAATGTTGTAAATTTCACCTGAATAAAAGTAAATTGTCTTGTAAAGTTTTAAAGAATGTCGTAATTATTTTGAAATGCTTCTCTTTAAATTAATTAAATATAATTAATTCATCAAACAACTATTGAATTTTAAATTCATTGAAATAAGCTTTTGTTTAAATAATTTGTTTAATAAATATCGTTTTGATCATTACATTTTGGTGCCTCAACCTGTACCAATCAATTCATTTAATTAATTTGTAATAATTACAGTATATATATATATATATATATATATATATATATATATATAGTTTTGAACACATTTAACTTCTATCTATATACACAGAGATGCATTCTCAATTTTCTTAGAGCAATGTTTATTTATATTAATTAGATTCATTTGGTCTTCTCAAGAAATTACATAACCCAAGATTAACATCACTGTTTTGAAAACAACAATACGCACAAAAACAACAATAAGGGAAAATATATTGAATTATTCTGAACCGTTTTGCAACATATTTTCAACAATAATATTTACTATTAAAATGGAAATAGTAGATATTGTCGGTTTTCCATAGCCTAGACGAAGAGAAAGCTGAGAAAGGAGGAACACATGAGATGGATTTGGCAGGTCAAAGACGAAGAAGAGTTGAGCAACAAGAGAAACACGAGGAATAGAAAATGTGAAACAAAGAAGGTATAGTAAAGATAATTAAGACAACCAACGTTTCGACCAGTAATGAAACTCTGTTCTACTTGAGGATACGAAGAATATTCACTGCATATGCACGAGAGTCCGTACACCCTTGTTGGCTCAACCAAGTCCTAGAGAGACATCTATCGTTGGCTACTGCAGGTGAATGTTAAAGCAATAATTTTCGCTCGGTTTTATGTGGTTGTAGAGAGCGACGAAGGATACAGAGAGGGATGAAGTACCGGGGCTGAATGGCCAAGGACTATTGTTTCGCTTTTCTGTGTTACTGTAAACTAAGGAATTACAAATGTCTGACTGCTTCAGCTTGTTTTAATAAATATGACTTCTTTAAGTTTCCTTTTTGGAGTGCTCGGAGAAGGGTATGGAAGCATTTTTTAAATCAAATCTGAGGCAGTTTTCCCAAGCTCGTTCAGCTAATTTGACCTTCGACGTTTCTCCTAGTTTTACATTAATAATGTGTTCCTCCATCCTCATTATTATTATTAGTAGTATGTGGCCTGCAAACCTCTTAGTAATATATTCATTGCAAGAACTCAGCATTACGAGTAAGTTCTGCAGTTTGCCTGACCTCGTTTATTTTCAAAATGAGGCTTGTTATCAGCAAGCCTTGAGACGAGCGAAATAGAGGGAATTTCTACAACAAGAAAGTTTTACTTAATAACGATTTGCTCCTAGAAGTTCTAGTTGGGCGTGCAATTACCGCATGCTTAATTATAACTTGCATTTTGCAACTACTTACCAGCAACATTGGTGGCGACGCCGCCTCTGAACTCTTCTATCGTATTTGGGGATGAACAATAAGAGTCGTGGGAAAAGAGCTTTGGTATCCTTAAAGGAATGTTTAGGGCTGACTGTTGACATTCCTCAGAACAACCTTCGTTTTAAAATATTACACGTGTCAAAAAAGGAGTGTAATGGGAAAAAAAACACTAAAAAACTAAAAAGTGGTAAACTTTATCATATCAGGAAAATTATTAACACATGTACCAAGGAGAATAATTTTTTACAGCATAGGAAAGAACAAAAAATTTGAGATTAGCCTCGTTTCAGGAATGAATGACGAACCAGGAATGGTAAAAAGTATTACATACTAGCTGTAAAATACATTGAATTTTATTGCATCAGTCCCAACAAACATACATCCGAATTTCTTCTTAAATATACTCCTTGAGTACTGCAGGATATAATTGTCCCTCAGTCTTCAGAAATTACCAAAGATTAAACTGATGAAATTATCATCTAGATTTACAATGTAAACAAATAGTCGCCATTTTGGAGTCACTAATATGGCACGAAAATTAACTTACATTTTCCGCAAGGATCGTTAAGTATTCGTATGGTTTTTTATTATTATTCGATGGAGGATTACTGGATAAAATTATACTCTTTATTTAATGAAAATACTTTTGCTTTATTTCATTACGGAAAAGGAACTATTCCCTTTATTCGTCGCGTAGTAACGTCTCTCTCTCTCTATCTCGCGTGACGTCACGGACTCTTGTCGTTCAGTAATTTAAGACAAACTGATTACATATTTCAATTATAATACTTTCTACTTGCATGTTAGGGGTTTCTCACCCCCACAGTACAGTTTCTCGTGTTTTTAAGATTATGTGTACCAATTTTTGTTGCAATCTGTACACGCGTTTAATTTTGTATAGAGAGTAACTTAAATACATACATACATACAAACATACATCCTTTTTTATTATATAGATAAGATTATTTTCTAAAGCTACCATTGACAGAGTAGAAGAAGTGTTTGAGTATGAATGTTTCAGAATTCAACTGGAGTGCTTCTTAAATATTTTATCAGGAAGTTTGTTTAAAAATTGGTATTCTGATGTATTTCACCACCCCGGCTTTTTTTTGTTTAACCCTCCAGAGACTTGTAACAGTTATGTAAATTATTTTGATCCTTGAAGTTTGTCTTCTTGTCTGACGATGAACCCACCTGTCTGTGTTTTCGATGTCAGCGGGTAAGACTAAGTAAGACGAGAAGTTCAGTCCAGGAGATTAACCGTGATGTTGCAACATCGACGTCCACATCCGGTAATTGCACCGGGAGCCGTTCCTGATTTACAACCGTTGCCAGATTCGCAGTTAGTTATTTGGTGCTTTCACATTCATTAATTATCGCCGGTATCGAGGCGAGCTCAAAGTGTCACTTGTCAACAGCAGCCAGGCAGAGCTGCAACAGGTAGGCGAGCCCCTCATCTTTATGGGCTCTAGTTTAGCTCCGGAATATCCGTAAATATTCTTCAACGCTTCCAAACCTTTATCGTATGCAAATTTATTTAAATTCGTTCCTCTTGAAAGACGTGAATTGATCCTCGGAGGGGATCAGCAACAGGCGCGCTCTGGAACAAAGTTGTAAACTGTTTAATATTAATAAATGTGAGGCGCGTATTTCGTCTCTGAGGCGAGAGATGGCCGCCGTTCCTTCTACACGCCAAATTCTCATTGCGTTAAAAACAAATAAGAAGCCATATTGGACCAAGTATATTTCACAACGTCATACTGAAGTACGAATGTGAACAATTTAAAATTTAAAAAAAAAATAAAAAGCCTCCTACGACAAACGTTGAAGTGAATTTTGTCCTCCGGACCCCATTTGTAAATTTTTAAAATATGTTACATCTGTTGTTAATTTCTAACATCAACTGGGAAGAAAACCGGAAGATGACACGAACATGTATCGAAACGTTGTTATTCCCTAAATAAAATAGTGTCTATAAAAGTTCAAAAGTTGATTTATTTATAAACCATATACGTAAAAAATTTAATAATTTATGGATTTGAATTCATTTCGTTAAAGTACAACTTACAGTTTTGAATGTCTGCGTATAGGCGTAATTGTAAAATTAGATGTACAAATATAAATTTAGTGTAATAGTGTAATAGAAGGAAACCTGTGAGAGTATTCTCTCGCAGGTGAGCTCTGGAGGAGGCTACCTTCGGGGATGCCTTCTCCTCTCTCGCTGTTCTTTTTAACTAAGGTTCCCATATGCCGAAGCACTTCCTCCATGTTTTGAAAGGTGTATGTTCCGGGGTCGCAGACCTTTGGCATACGGTAAGAGTTGTCCGCTATTCCTATTGGAATAGTCGGCCAGCTGCCCCGTAAACCCGTTAAGGCACGGTGAGAGGGAAAGCTACGACCTCACAGCAAACCCCTCTCCCGCCGTCGGAAGGGCGTGAAACAAGTACCAAATACGGGATCTACCTGATGCAGATTTTTCTAGGTTTTCCCCTGCATCACTTTTAGGTAAATTGTCGGGTAGGATCCTTAAACCATAGCCCGGGGGCCCTAGTTAACCCTTGGCTACATTCCTCTACCCTTCCGCATCCCCTCTTTCACTCCTTTACCTATGCTATAAGAGGGGAGTTGCCACTATGTGGATTACCCTGTACATAGCCTGTCTACACCTTAAAAAACAAAAATATAAGATACACCATCAAACGGTCCTTGGTATTTCCTCAACCACACATAACCACTCAGACCCGAATATTCCCACAATAGTACAAACAGCAAAAAAATATACACAATGATGCCTGTTAGAACATTCCCTCACAAGTGAAACTTCCCTTGGGGAAGCTACGACCCCACACCAAACCCCTCTCCCGCTATCGGAAGGGCGTGGGACAAGTGCCAAAAACCCAACCTACCTGATGCAGGTTTTCTAGGGTTTTCCCTGTATTATTTGTAGGCGAATTGCCGGGTAGGATCCTTAAACCATAGCCCCGGACCATAGTTAACCCTTGGCTACCTTCCTCTACCTTTCCGAATCCCCCCTTTCACTCCCTCTCCTATGCTACAAGACAGGAGGTGCCGCTACTTGGATTACCCTGTACATAGCCTGTACACACCTTCTTCTTCACCGTCCGGCGTATTTATGGTCCTCCTCTAAAGGAGGGGGCTCAGACGAAATTAGAATTCCCTTAGCATAGGGAGGTTAAATCAGTTATTGAATAATAGATTAATTATGTAGAATTAAGCACTTTTTAGTGCTTATATAAATAAGACTCCGGGCAACGCTGAGCAGCCACCTAGTAATTTCTACTACTACAACCATTACACAGAGCTAATATTTCGCCATTAAGCATAATGCCGGAGAATATTTAAATATAAGAAATATTCAACCGTTTTCCCCTTGTAAAATTATCGATCAACTTCCTCACTACAGTCTTGAGCAGGAGACGCCGCACTGGTGTTTGTTTATTCTGGCCGACCTGATATATATTAGGTAATATGGATTGTTCTTAGTTGCCATGGTAACGGGCAGAGGCTGTCTGGCGCGCTTGAGCCTTCCCACAAGTATTATAATGTCCAACGCTACAGCAGCGGCTCTGGGATGCTGCTTCGCGCTCGACTTCACTGTTTAATTGAAGAAGATCGTTTCCCCCACCATGAAAGTATCAGCTCTCGTCTGTCTTATTAAATCTTCGGTGCTGGTCTGTAGCTAAAAATAAAATCACAGCGTTTGCAAATAATATTATATTTAAATTATATACTATTAAACGTAACGGTTTCGTAAGTAATCGTCGAGAGTTGCCATAAAAATTTATGAAATTGAACGCTAGTCGTTATTTTTTTTCTATAAACGGCTTCCAGGAGCAGCCCATCGAGAGTAAGATGTAGTAAACCTTTTTTTTTTTAAAAAAATATATTTTCTTCAACAATTTTAAATTTAAGAACACTCACGTCTGAGTAACACGTGTTGTAAGGGTTTAATTTACACAACTATAATTTAATAAATAAACAGATATTATTTTAAAAAAATTGGACAATTTAGCGATAGTAATTCAATTTAACAACTAATAAGTCCGCAACATTTATTCTGGAATAAAAAAGAATTTATTGGATACGGAAGGAATTGGTCGTTCTCGATTTAATGATAATGGTATAAATAAATTATTTTTATACCATTATAATAAATGTTGTGGACGTACTGGTCGTTTAATTTAATTCAATTAAACAAAAACAAAATTCATGTTTGTCAGAAATAAATGTATTATTTAATAAAACTTAAAAAAAAATTAATTGCAACAACACGACGTTTCGTCCACAATTTTTGACATCCAACAAAAAAAACATTTATGCAATAAATCTAAAAAAAATAGACTACAGAATAAGAAAGATAGCCGATGCAGACAAAAAGGGCTCATATAAATACCACACAACGTTTTCTGGGAACCTTGTTTCCTTTCGTCAGGTGCCTAAGAAGAGCCTAGAGCGACACAACTGCACTTCTTAGGCTCTTCTCAGACGAAAGGAACAAGGATCCCAAAAAACGTTGTGTAGCCTTTTTGTCTGCATCGGCTATCTTTTTTATTCATTATTTTCAGACGTAAATGTTTTTCATTTTAAAATAGACTAAATGTTGTTTGTGTGTTCCGCATACAAATCTGCACCCGTTTCACCAAAATTCGTACACGTGTTCCTGTCGATCCCGGAAACAAAGAGTATGGGGGTAAGGCACAGTTGCCAACCGTAGGTTGTGAGGGTAGACGGGAATGTAACATTTTCAAGCGTACCTAAAACGGTCAATAGAAAAATTTTCGGGGTTATTGAGATTGTTTAGTGTTTCTCCCGATGTTTTTTTTTTGTGTTTGTATAATTTTAACCCTCTTTTGGCTTGGGACGTGGAGGCGGATTACATAAAAAAATAACGTGAAAACAGCAGACATTGGTGTCGAATCAGGAATTATGGAAGTCGCTGAGTTTAATAATAATATTTAAAATGCCGGTTAATTTGTATTTATGCCCCTAGGAGAAGGGGGTGGAAGGGGAAATCACTTTTCTGTTATGAATTCTATCATATTTTGTACAGAAAATATGGAATTTACAGAAAGAAACCCTAAATCGGTGAAACCGGCTAATCTCCTATACAGTGGAACAAAGGGGTGGCATTTTTATATAACTCGCGTCCACGCCAACCCCTAAGGGTGCTCCCATCCAATGTCCAAAGACAGTTTTGTTACTTATTACATAAAACAAAACGTCTGTGTTAAAGTGTATTAATTAGCTGAATAGCCAAATAACAGACGAAAATATGTGACAAATTAAATACCACAGGACGTATTGGAAATTCTTTGCTACTTCCGTCAGGTGATTAAAAAGACGCAAGAGCCGTGAAAACGATACACCGGCACAAATAAAATCATTTGAGGATCGGATAAACGTTGTATGGTATTTAATTTAACTTTTATTTGTCTAATTAATTTCTTATAGTTACATTAATCTGTGTTTCAGTTGAATAAATATAAATAAATCTCCTACAACAAGTCAGAAATATTTTTTTTAACAGCTCAACGTTACGTTTTGTGTTCAATTTTTTTTGTTAGTTGTAATTATATAATTATACAGGAATTTTCTTAGTTCGTGCACTGCACCATAATTATTTAAAGTTGGTCGGAGGCGACACTTTAAGACATTGTGGGGGTAATCCCATTGTCTGTATTAGGCCGGCCGCACACTGCAAGCGACGCGACGAGTCATTTTGTCGGACGACGACTCGAGGAAGAAAATACATGGGCTCCTTTTCCAGGGGCGCACACCAGGCGAAACTGTCGCGTCCGACACGGCGCGACGGTTTGAGACAGTCCGCGACCGTCGCCTCGTGACAGCCAGACGCCTCGAGTCATGTTTCGTCGTGTCGGACGCTGACAGATGGAATTATGACTCGTCGCATTGCCTGGCGAGTCAAACAGCACTGCGCATGCGCCCAGCACAGCGGGAAACCTAACCTTGTCTTTACCCCCAAATATTCATTACTGTATTGGTGTTTACTTGACAAAGGAAGACGAAAATGGATATATATATGAGTGTGTGTGTATTGAGTTGAATTAATTTGCTGCTATAGATAATATTTTGTAATGAACGAAGCACGCGTCTTGTTGCTAAATTAAATTGAGCGAATATGTGAAAGAAAGAGACAGTTTATATTATTATTATTCTGTACCTACATTATTTATTTAAATAATATTTTGTTGTAATAACCAGTCATTGTTACACTGCTTCTACAATCAATATAATATTTTCTTCACAAACATCTAATAAACTAAATGAAACTATATTGCCATGGTACGCTGCCATAGTTGGAATTAAAGAAATCCATATATTTGTTTCGAATACCATAGGCAGGATTGGATCCTCTGAAAACTGTTTGAGAAGGATCAATGTCATCTTCCTCAAGTGCAAAAAGTTCTCTCTGAATTTCTGACATCGAAACTTTTGGAGCTCATCCTTGTGAAATTGTAAAATTTGGTTTCGTCCGCTCGTAATTCATTAAGAAAAACCGTTTATATTTATTTTAGTATTAATTGGGTGTACCCATAAATCTCGAGAACTTTTGTCTTCTTCCAACAACATATAACAATAAATAATAACAGCTATTTCGTCGTCACGCTCCATCTTCACTGATATTAAATGAGTTTGGTTGCTAGACGCAGCTCGAAACAGCCTGAAACCGTCTCAGACAGCTTGAAACATTTTGTCGGCGACGATTTTGCCTCGAGTCATTTTGCTTCAGACAGCTTGCGACGTTTTGACTCGAGGCAAAACGTCGCCGACAGTTTCGTCGCTTCCAGTGTGCGGCCTGCTTTACGGAACACGTTTTTCCATTGTTTTTGCGATTCTTGTTGCCCTGAAGTAGGCTGTTCCTTCAGTCTGTGGCCTGTAAGAGGGCTTATATTTAATAATCTAAGTGTCTGTAGGCAAAGGAAGTGTCAGCAGCATTGATCTGACTTATTGGGTTAGCTGTGTCCAGTGCAGTGGGTCTCGCGATGATTTGTCCTTTGCGCCCCATCTGCGTAGGACGGAAGCACTTACGCACGATCGCTAACGCACAATCACGTTCCAGCTCAGTAGAATTCAATAGCTTCGATACGGTAGCTCTAACACGGACACGGCGAGGGTAAATTAGATAATACAGACATGAATACTGCCTTCTGAATACGGATCAGACGCCATATATATTTATTTCTACTGCCAACTTTACATCTTGGAAATATTTGAAAGCAATGGGATGAAGTTTCAGATATGAGGACATTTTTTTTTTATTGAATGTCACATGTTTTCTTCGCGGTAAGCATATTTTGGACTTGGCGACACTAGAACGAGAATAATACACTTATACATAAGCACAGTAGGAAAACAATTTGCAGTCTAGGCTATTAAAAACCCGACAACTACTACTAATGATATCTTATGTATCTATAATTTAATATATTTATGCATAAACCTGATGAGTCCCCAAAATAAGGACAGAAACGTGCATTTAAATAAAAATTATCATTTAATCATCAGGTTTTTTTTTGGACCCCGACACTACTAACAAAGCCTAACGTTTCGACCCATCTTTGGGACATCATCAGGTGAATAATTCTTCATGGCATAAATTTTAGGACCTGAATTAAAGGACGAACTTTGAGTAAATTGATCAAATTTTTATAATAATAAAACGATTGACGACCTTGTACAGACACATTTTTTAATTGTGTTATGACGACGTTTCGATACCTTTTTGTGTCTTCTTCAGGTACTTTCCAAAATTAACACAGTCAACTAGCACAACGATACAAAACAAGTTTCTGACCGGGGGTCCTAGGGAAAATACGTGAAGAAGAAACAAAAAGGTATCGAAACGTCGTAAGAGTAAACATTTAAAAAATTAAAAGTGTCTGTGTAAGGTCATCAATTGTTTTAATAATATCAAATACGTTAATGTCTCACAGTTTAGTAAATATTAAAAGTATCTGTGATAAATATACAAAGTATAGTGGATGTCAAAAGTTGGCTTTTCAAT
Source organism: Zhengitettix transpicula (assembly GCA_037074705.1). Classification (NCBI taxonomy): domain Eukaryota; kingdom Metazoa; phylum Arthropoda; class Insecta; order Orthoptera; family Tetrigidae; genus Zhengitettix; species Zhengitettix transpicula. The sequence continues at coordinate 26,549,504 of CM073591.1, read as the reverse complement.
TCATAACAGACAGCAACACTTATTCATCCGCTGGTGTTTTTTTCATGTATGGTTTTGTCTATTAATGTGGGTAATAGTTGTGTAACTCGCTCATGGAAACGGTGACTTTTTTTTTTGTGGATTAGTTACAACTGGAAAGCTTTCTCTCGCAGGCAAAAGTATTAACACCTTTGTCCGCACACGTAAAGTTGGCGTCAGAGCGCACAATTTGTATACACGTGGCCGGTGAGAGAACACTTGAAAAGCGAGAGGCTTAAGTTCTTTTGGGAGAGTTTTGCGCTGTACAGCAAGTGGCGGAGAAGATAAATTTAGTGTCTGAAGTGGAAGTAAATCACGGGAGTTTCTTTATCGGGGCGTGTGGCGAGCCTCTCACCTGCGGCGCGGGGCACAGTTTGGCCCTGGCCGGCGAACAATGCTCTGCCAGGATAAGGATAAGGATATGGGACGGGGGGCTCTGTCCTATCTATGGCGCCTCTGCAGGGATTTATGCACTGCGCTACAGTGAGGTTATCAAGTTACGGCGCGATTGGAACCAGCGCCTCCGCTTCCCCTTGCAACGTGATACCGTGCGCTCTGTTAGCGACAAACACCGCTACCAACACTCTCAAATAAATCGGGGTGGGAAAGGAAAACCCGGGAAGCCGGTTATCGGAATTCGGTTCCGCCAGCATGTTTTACCTCCCCAGAATTAAGAGCTCCGTCCAGCCACAGCGATCTAGATGAAAGATAAGAAGCTCAGATAGAAACTTTTTTCCTAATAACAAAGTTGCTCGCAAACTAAACTAAGAGCTGCACACGCACTTATTATCATCACTCTACCTTCTTCTTCTATCTATATAATAAAAAAGGATGTATTTACGTTAATTTCTATATAAATTTAACCGCGTGGAGAGAATGCAACAAAACTTAGTACACATAGTCTTAAAAACACGAGAAACGATAGTGTGGAGGTGAGAAACCCCTAGCATGAAGGTGGAAAGAATTATTATTTAAAAATAATTTATTTGGGTTAAATTACTGCGCGCCAAGAGACCGTGACGTCAAGCCAGAGAGAGAGACGTTACTACGCGACGAACAGAGGAAATAGTTCCTTTTTCCGCAATGAAAAAAAAACAGAAATATTTCCATTGAATAAAAAGTATAATTTTATCCAGTAATACTCCAGCGAATGATAATAAAAAACAATACTAAATACTTTACGATCCTTGCGGATAATGAAAGTTACTTTCCGCGCCATATTAATGACTACAATATGGCGGCTATTTGTTTACAATGTGAATCCAGCTAATAATAAAAAGGGATGTATATTTATATGTATGTACGTATTTACGTTAATTTTTATACAATTTTAAAAGCCCGGACAGATTAAAACAAACCTTTTTTTTTAGGGCAACAGGCTACATGAGGGTAATCCACTTTGGGCAACTCCCCTTTAATAACATAGGAAGGGATTTGAAAGGGGGGATGTGAAAGGGTAGAAGAAGGTAGCCAAGGGTTAACAAGGGGCCCCGGGCTCTATTTTAAGGATCCTACCTGGCATTCGCCTAAAGAAATGCAGGGAAAACCCTAGAAAAAACCAGCATCAGGTAGGCCGGGCATTGGGTACTTGACCCTCGCCCTTCCAATAGCGGGAGAGGAGTTTGCTGTGGGGACGCAGCATTCCCTTCTCCCTGCCTCGACCAGTTTAGGAGGCAGCTGGCCGACTATTCCAATGGGAATAGCAAACAACTCTTACCGTATGCCCAAGGTCTGTGACCCCGGAACATACACGTCTCAGAACAGGGCTCGGTGCCTCGGCTTGTGGAAACCTTAGTTCAAAAACAGAGAGAAAAGGCATACCCAAAGGTAGCCCCTTCGTATCTCTCCTAAAAGGTTCTGCCTGCGAGAGAAAATCCCTCGCAGGTTACTTTGGGAGAGAATCCTCTCGCAGGCTTTTTTCAGTAAAACGAAACTTAGTACACACGTTCTTAAAAACAAGAGAAACGGTACTGTGAGGGTGAGAAACCCCCTAGCATTTAAATAAATGTGGAAACAATTATAATTGAAAAAACGTGTAAATTTTGTGTTAAATTACTGTGCGCCAAGAGACCGTGACGTCACACGCGAGACAGAGAGACGTTACTACGTACCGAACAAAGGAAATAGTTCCTCTTTTCCGGTAATGAAATAAAGCAGAAATATTTTGATTGAATAAAAAGTATAATTCTATTCAGCAATACTCCATGGAATGATGGTAAAAAACAATACGAAATACTTTACGGTCCTTGCAGGAAAATATAAGTTAATTTTCCCGCCATGTTAGTGACTCCAATATGGCGACTGTTTGTTTACATTTTGAATCTAGCTAAGAGTTTAATCTTTGGTAATGTCTGAAGACTGAGGGACAATTATATCCTGCAGTACTCAAGGAGTGTATTTAAGAAGAAATTCGGAGGTATGTTTGTTGGGACTGATGCAGTAAAATTAAATGTAATTATCAAAGGCAATCATTATAATGATAACAAAATTAACAAGCATCAAATTTTATTTTTAAATGTATTTAAATTAATATTATTATCGCGTTAATAAACTAAAATAAAAAATTAAAAACCCATCAATATTAAATTTTAACACCATAAAGTAGAAATATATTTTATTATAGTCTGTTTTTGACAATCATATTATTTACCGATCATTTACATATTATTATTAAAAAATATTTAATTGACAACACTGGCCTCTTCAGTTTTTTATTAACAGACAATTAACATTTTTATCATTAAAAACAAAAGAAATACAATATGTAATTAATAATAATAAACGTACGTGTCTGTGAATATTTCTTTTCTTAGGATTTTTTATTAACAGACAATTAAAATTATTATCCTTAAAAATATTAATTATATTTTATTAACAGAAATTTTACGTATTTTTTGTCATTAAAGTTTCACTAGTATTAAAATATTTAATTACCAATAACAAAAATACGTTTCTCTGCATATTTATACCCTCTTCAGGTATATTTCTTATAATTCAGTAGCATACATTCTTTATATTTTATCATTAAAAATTCATTAATAATACGTTTCTGTGGATATTTGTGTCCTGGACCTTAGATCTTTTATTAACGGACAATTAACATTTCTAATAATATAAAAAATTCTTAATAATAAAACCTTTAATTAACAATAACGAAAATACATTACTATGCATATTCTTACCATTCTCAGGGTTTTTATTAATAGAAAATTGACATTTTTTTAGCAGTAAAAGTTTTAAATAGGAAAATATTTAATTAATAATAACACAAAAGAGTTTCATTACATATTCGTGTTCTGCTTAGATTTTTTATTAAATGGCAATTAACGTTTATTACAATGCAAAAAAAAATATTATTCATTAAATCAACACGGCAACGTTTCAGTTCGTATTTCTACCCTCCTCAGGTTTTTATTACAATGCATACATTTTTAAATTCAAAAAAATTATTTATAACTAAATCTTTAATTAACAACACAGCCTCGTTTCTCTCGACAGTTTTACACTGTTCAGGCTTTTTTATATAAACACACCATTAACAAGTTATCTAATTAAAAAAAATATTCAACAAGCTGAAGACGATAGAAACACGTATGGAAAGTGGTTGTGAGGTTAGTTCAAGATTTTATAATTAATAAAAAAAATTGAATTGTAAATAATGTTATTAGAAGAGCCTGACGAAGATACAGATATGCAGAGAAACGTGTTGTTAATTAAAGATTTAATGATTAATAATTATTGGGGTTTATAAATTATGTGTATGGTCTTTTAATAAAAGAGCCTGAGGAGGTTACAAATATTCAGAGAAACGTGTTGTTAATTAAATATTTAATGATTAATAATTTTTGCGAATTATAAAGAATGCGAATGGTCTGTTACTAAAACAGCCTGAGGAGGGAACAAATATGCAGAGAAACGTATTGATAATTAAATATTTAATGATGAATATTTTTTTTTGATTTATACAAAATGTGTATGGTCCGATAATGAAAGAACCTGAGGAGGGAACAAATATGCAGAGAAACGTGTTGATAATTAAATATTTAATTATGAATATTTTTTTTGTTTTGTAAAAAATGTGTATGGTCTGATAATGAAAGAACCTGAGGAGGGAACAAATATGCAGAGAAACGTGTTGTTAATTAAATATTTAATGATTAATAATTATTGGGGTTTATAAATTATGTGTATGGTCTTTTAATAAAAGAACCTGAGGAGTTTACAAATATTCAGAGAAACGTGTCGTTAATTAAATATTTAATGATGAATAATTTTTGCGTATTATAAAAAATTTGAATGGTCTGATAATGAAAGAACCCGAGGATAGAACAAATATGCAGAGAAACGTTGCCGTGTTGTTAATTAAAGATTTTATAATTAAAAAATAACTTTGGAATTTTAAAAAAATGTTAATGGTCTGTTAATGGTAGTTAAATAGATTTCTTTTCCTAATATATTTATCTTTTTGGATCTGTCTTCTTTTAAGTAAACATGTATGGATTAAGTATTATTAAATTTGTAACTGTTTTTCTCTAATGGTTGAATATAACGGGGCAGCACGTGAGACTTGATCTCTGGTACTCGAGGACAGGTTGGGATGTTCTCTTGGGCCACGGCATCACTCACCGGAATTGAAGCTTGTTCCGACGAGACCAGCTGCCCTCCTTCAAAGTAATCTTCTTTGTATGCAATCGCTTAATATCGGGCACGCCCTTCAGATTCTATCCACTGCCCAATGGGGGCTTTATGTAAGAGCGCACAGGGAGATAATCTACATAATGGAAGGCACAAGTCACTACCGGCAGGCATAATGCGACCCACTTATTACGCCATCAATGAATTATGTACACAAACCGCTTGCTTATTTGCTACTGTCTTCTGGATGACGGACAGAACTCCCTCTGGACGCTAGTACCTTCATTACCTTTACCAGAAATACTGACGAGACTATCCAATAGTCTGCCTTCGTATACACACGATTAATATCCTAAAGTGAATACTTCAAGGTCAATTATGTCAGAAAAATGCAAGAAAATAAAATTAGGGTTAAAAAATATGAAGTTCATGGCCAATAAGAGACTGTTAATTTTTAAAGGAATTAGTTAAAAATAACTACGATTCAGTATCGATTTGTTCATGAAGTAAAATAAGTTAAATTTTAAATTATAAACTGTAACTAAAACCGACCATGAAAAAATCCAAGGGGAATTCACGTCAATATTTTCCATTTTAAGTATGTTTATAAATATATAAAATTAAATATAATTCATCATTCAGAATGTTTGTTTGTTCAATCATTGTTTGTATGTTTGTGTGTTTGTATCTTCTGCATACAAATCAACACCCGTGAAGTAAATTTTGTACACGTGTTCGCCTAGAACCGGAAAGAAAACACAGTAGGGATAAAATACGTCAACCACGCCCAGGGACGTGAGTGGATGGGGTTAGAAATTTTTAAACCTGCTCACACGGCCGATATTTGGTTCTAAATAAAATTTTTCGGGGTAATAAGATGCATAACGCAGTTTCTCTCGATATTTTTTTTTGTTTATAATTTCAATCCAGGTTTGGCACGGGAGCACCCTTAGAGGTCGGCGTGGGCGGGCGTTACAACAAACGCGAAGAAATCTGGGATTGGAATGAAAACCGGGGGGTTATGAATGTCGCTGAGTTTGTTTAATCAACGCCGAGCACTGAGCTAGTAAGCAAATATCTTTTTTTGTTTATAATTTCAACCCCTTTTGACACGGGAGCACCCTTAGGGGTGTGCGTGTACGGGAGTTACAACAAACGCGAAGAAATCTGGGATTGGAATGAAAACTGGGGGGTTATGAATGTCGCTGAGTTTATTTAATCATGATACCCCGGGCAACGCCGGGCACTGAGCTAGTAAGCAAATATTTTTATTTTGTTTATAATTTCTACCCCTTTTGGCGCGGGAGCGCCCTTAGAGGTCGGCGTGGACGGGCGTTACAACAAACGCGAAGACACCTGCGATTGGAATGAAAACCGGGGGTTATGAATGTCACTGAGTTTATTTAATCATGTTACCCAGGGCAACGCCGGGTACTGAGTTAGTAAGCAAAGATGTTTTTTGTTCATAATTTCTAACCATTTTGGCGCGGGAGCACTCTTAGAGGTCGGCGTGGACAGGCGTTACAATTAAACGCGAAGGCATCTGCGATTGGAATGAAAACCGAGGGGTTATGAATGTCGCTGAGTTTATTTAATCATGTTACCCCGGGCAACGCCGGGCACTGAGCTAGTAAGCAAATATGTTTATTTTGTTTATAATTTCTACCCCTTTTGGCGCGGGAGCGCCCTTAGAGGTCGGCGTGGACGGGCGTTACAATAAACGCGAAGACATCTGCAATTGTAATGAAAACCGGGGGGTTTTATGGATGTCGCTGAGTTTAATCATGATGACACGGGAAACGTTGGGTACTCAGCTACTGAGCCATGAAATACAACATATTTTTTTTAAAAAAATTGTTTGACAAATTCACAACGTTTCGTTATCTATTTTCAACTTCTTCAGGTCGTTTCGTGAATGAAACGTCAGGTAGTAGAATTACTGAAATTTGAAATTATAAACGTTGATTCAGACTGGCTGTGAAGAAAACGTGAATGTGTTACTGTTTTTTAATATCATGTTACAATAACTTCATTTTTTTCAGTCGTGTCACAACCTGAAGATGTTGCAAAGGGGGTAAGGGAAACGTTGTTATTCTAAACTGAATTTTTTGAGTCAACTTTCTCTATACAGGTCATTAATTACATTTCATTATAAACGAATTGACGTAATTCATTTATTTAAATGATGTTTGATAATATTATGTCACGTAAAAGTTCACATGTAACGATTATAAATTAATTAAACAACAAATAATTTAGTGAGATACATTTTAATGCTAATCGAATATTTTAAATAAACAAATATAGGGAAAATACTTGGTAAAAATAAAGCGTATTTCCTGTTTTTGCTTCTTGAGTCGTGAAATTGTTTCTCGAGGACGTAACTACGTCTTTAATAGAACAATAATCCTCAGATCCCCTGTGATATACGATAAGTGCTCTTTGCCCCTCCGAGTGCACTAAATTCTCTGGAATTAGAGAGGCCGCTTCATTCTAGAAGATAAAGATAAACCACACATTATTATCAAAATTCACTTAGCTGTTCCTCGACGGTATTTTTGGTGCATGAAAATTGCAATATCTTTTAATTTATTCGTCCCAATCAAACTGTATGCTTTTACAAAATCGTGTCAGCGTCCCCGCGTCCTGTGCAATTATTTAGTAATTCCTTTTTAAATCGTTTGCTGATGTGACACGTTGATTGGGGAAATAAAAAAATTGTCAGCTAATGACGATCATTAGTCATTTCCTCGAATTTCTTAATGAAGAAATAATCTGCTGCCAGGATGGGTCCCTTTTAATCAACCGTTCATTGAGAAAAAAAATAATTAAATGAAATACACAAAATAGAGACGTTCCAATTGTTGATTGACAATAAACACCTGTCGCTGTGCGTTGCAGTTTTTAATTGGTCAGTTGTCGGTTACGTTTTATCCTTCCTAGTGAACATGTAAACAGATGTCGGTCCTCAGGAGTAACATTTTTAATCTAACGCTTATTTGGTTAATTAGTTTTGTAATGGCGGGTTGAGTAACGCGTCTTAACACAGACTTTAAATGATCTTATAATCATCTAGAATTTACTACGATACTCAATTGAAATTAAATACTATTTAAAAGATAACGTGAACTCAGATCTCATAACAATTATGTGGATTACATAAATAGACAACGTGGAAATAAATATAAAAATGTCAATCTGGTGAGATGATTTCCGCGACGTGGCCCTCGATCAGTTACGATTAACAATAACGAGTGTTGCTCTCTTTGGTCCATGCTGGCTTTTAGTGTTTTATTTGCCTCATATAAGGCCGTTAATTTTGGTGGTATAAATCCTCAGTGAATGCCTTGAAATATTTTAGCTCCGTTTCCGTCTTGACGTACAATTTTTTAAACTGATTTTCGCACAGGCAGGTTTCATGCTAAAATCCCCTCTAACTATAGAACCCAATTAAGATTTCGTTTCTCGTTGAATCGCGGTCTAACTGAAAAAAAAAATTACTGTTTGTGGGTGATTTCTTCACCAAATTTTAAATAATCTCTATTAAGCACCAATAAACAAATAAAGCACTCATAAAACGTGGGATGTTCTCTCGCAGGCAAAACCTTGTAGGAGAGACAGGAATGTGCTACCTTTGGGGATGCCTTTTCCTCTCTCCGTTTTTTAACAAAAGTTCCCACTAGCCGAGGCACCTCGGTCTGATTTGAAAGGTGTATGTTCCGGGGTCACAGACCTTGGGCATACGGTAAGAGTTGTCCGCTATTCCCATTGGAATAGTCGGCCAGCTGCCTCCTAAACTGCTCGAGACACGGAGAAAGGAATGCTGCGACCCCACAGCAAACTCCTCTCCCGCTATCGGAAGGGCGTGGGACAAGTACCGAATGCCCGACCTACCTGATGCAGGTTTTTCTAGGGTTTTCTCGGCATTACTTTTAGGTGAATGCCGGGTAGGATCCTTAAAATATGGCCCAGGGGCCCTAGTTAACCCTTGGCTACCTTGCTCTACCCTTTCGCATCCCCCCTTTCAAATCCCTTCCTATGCTATTAAAGGGGAGTTGCCACTATGTGGATTACCCTCATGTAGCCTGTTGCCCTAAAAAAATAATTAATATTTCGTTTATCGTTGAATCGCAGTCTAACTGAAAAAAAAATTACTGTTTGTGGGTGGTTTCTTCACCAAATTTTAAATGAGTTCTATTAAGCACCAATAAATAAATAAAAAATAGCAATCATTAAATATATTATAGACGAATTTTCTTATATACGGTAAATTAGAGAAATAAAAAAATTATAGTTGATTATAGATGAACTCAAAAGCTTCGCCATAAATTTAAATAAATTAACAATATTTCTGTTTTTTTCTGTTGATCAGAGAAGGAAAACAGTTATTAATGTGTAAAAAAAAATCACAGTAGTATAATGAAATATAAATATTAACATGAGGAAAAATATACAACTGTATTTTAGTTTAATAAATAATAGTCAGTTTTATAGTTCAATAAATATTTGTTTATGTTGACCATTTTACCAGTGTGTTTTAAAATAAAGTGAATTAATTTTATGGTCTAATTATAATTAAGAATTGAAACTTTATCCCAAATTGAAATTAAATATAAATAGTGATAATATATTTTCTTTCACAGCGAACAATAATAATGGTATATTATATAAACTTTATGGAATACAAAAATAAATTTTAATTTGTCTCCATTACACTTTATTAAATTTTTTTATTTAAATACTCCTTTAAAAGAAAAAAAATCCTGTTTCCCTTTACGTAACAGTTGCAACTACGGTATAATTAAGGACCACATAAATAAACCGATTATTTATTAAAATTATTTATGAGATCTATGCATGAAACGAAACAGTGTGAATTTGTCAGAGAAAACTTGTAGCTGTATTTATTCTACGGAAATAAAATAATACCTGTTTATATACTATAGAATAATTAGTGGAAATGGGCCAAAAGCCAGAATTTATTTATAAACATTAAAATTTACGTTTCATCCCTTTGTTTAGAGACATCTTTAGGGTGTATTCAAAACTTTCCATATTTGAATGAAACAATTTACCACAAAATTGGATGTAAATTGTGACATCCTACATCCAATTTCCAAGGCCGGAAATAATGTTAGTAACATTTTGGACGTGGAAGTTACTTGTATGATTTAATTATAATTTAAAATTGAAACTTTATCTCGATTTGAATTAAATATAAAAGGTTTAAAAAACACCAAAGGCCAGAATTTACTTATTAACATTAAAATTAACGCGAAGTTACATACCTGACGTTTCGTTGAAATCTTCAGGGTGTATATTTTTAAAGAAACAATTACAAAATGTAGCGAAATTGAATTTAAAAAATTTCCAGAACTAATTGAGACATCCTACATCCAATTTCCATGGCCGTAACATTTTGCCCATGGAAGTCGGAGGAGGATATTTCAGTTCTTTCCGTTAAATTATCTTATTTCAATTGCTTTTTAAAAAAATAATATACATATCAATATGTCCCTAAACTAAGTGAACAAACGTTATGTTATGCTATTTCTATTGTAAATTTTAAGGTTTATAATTAAATTCTGACTTTTGGCCCATTTCCACTAATTATTCTATAATGTAGAAAAAGGTATTATTTTATTTCCATGGAATAAATACAGCTACTAGTTTTCCCCGACTATTCACACTGTTTCGTTCCATGCATGGATCTCATAAATAATTATAATAAATAATCTGTTTCTTTATGCGGTTCTTAATTATACCGTAGTTGCAACTGTTACGTATTGAAAAATAGGATTAATCATTTTATCTTTTAAAGGAGTTCTAAAATGAAAAAAATTTAATAAAATGTAATGGAGACAAATTTTAATTTATTTTTGTATTCCATAAAGTTTAAATAATATCTCACTATAATTGTTCTCTTTGAATTTTTTTTGGGTGTAGACAGGCTATGTATAGGGTAATCCATATAGTGACAACTCCCCTCTAATAGCATAGGAAAGGGATTTTAAAGGGAGGTTGCGGAAGGGTGGAGGAAGGTAGCCAAGGGTTAACTACGGCCCCCGGGCAATGTTTTAAGGATCCTACCCGGCATTCGTCTAAAAGTAAACCCTATAAAACCTTCATCAGGTAGGTCGGGCATTTGGTACTTGTCCCACGCCCATCCCTGGATAGCGGGAGAGGAGTTTGCTGTGGGGTCGCAGCTTACCTCTCGCCATGCCTTGGCCAGTTTAGGAGGCAGCTGGCCGACTATTCCATTAGAAATAGCGGACAACTCTTACCGTATGCGCAAGGTCTGCGACCCCGGAACATACACCTCTCAAAACAGACCGAGGTGCCTCGGCTTGTGTGAACCTTAGTTCAAAAAACCAGAGAGTTGTGAAGGTATCCCCAAAGGTAGCCTCCGCCAGAGCTCTCTGGTTTTTTGTGATTTTTTTTAGGGCAACAGGCTACATGAGGGTGATCCACGTTGGGCAATTCGCCTTTAATAGCATAGGAAGGGATTTGAAAGGAGGAATGCGGAAGAGTAGAGGAAGGTAGCCAAGGGTTAACTAAGGCCCCCGGGCTATATTTTAAGGATCCTACCCGGCATTCGCCTAAAGAAATTTAGGGAAAACCCTAGAAAAACCTGCATCAGGTATGTCGGGCATTGGGTACTTGTCCCACGCCCTTCCGATATAGGGAGATGAGTTTGCTGTGGGGACGCAGCATTCCCTTCTCCGTTCCTCGACCAGTTTAGGAGACAGCTGTCCGACTACTCCAATGGGAATAGCGAACAACTCTTACCGTATGCCCAAGGTCTGTGACCCCGGAACATACACCTCTTAAAACAGGCCGCGGTGCCTCGGCTTGTGGGAACCTTAGTTCAAAAACGGAGAGGAAAAGGCATCCCCAAAGGTAGCTGCTTCGTATCTCTCCTACAAGGTCCTGCCTGCAAGAGAACATCCCTCCTAGTTACTACCTACGAGAGAATAGTCCTCGCCACCCCTGCTGAAGTGGTTCTCTGTGAATTTTTTTTAGGGCAACTGGCTACATGATGGTAATCCACGTTGGGCAACTCTCCTTTAATAGCTTAGGAAGGGATTTCAAAGGGGGGATGCGGAAGGGTGGAGGAAGGTATCCAAAGGTTATTAGGACCCCCGGTTAAGGATCCTACCCGGCATTCGCCTAAAAGTAACGCAGGACAAACCCTATGAAAACCTGCATCAGGTAGGTCGGGCATTTGGCACTTGTCCCACGCCCTCCCGATTGCTGGAGAGGGGTTTGATGTATCTTGGTCTTTGTTATTAAAGAAGCACGTAATTTATTTCATAAAGGAAAAGTATGTTATTGGTTTGGAAATTGTGAAAATAAATAAATGTTAGTAGAGTGCAGATGATTCTACGTTAATTAATTATCTTCATCTGCTGAATAAATTATAATGATTTCATTGAAACAGTGTTGATATCATACATAGGTGAAGTGTATCGGAGGATCTGTTACTCTGATTAGTAAGAAGCGCACGCTGTTAAACGTCCCAGTAATCTACAATTCCTCACCTATTATGATATTCCGAACACGTAAGACTTTTAAAGGACTTTACGATGAATATTATAGTGGATTTGAAACAGGTACACGACGCCTTTATTACAGCGTGGCTGGTAATATAATATACTGGCGCAGTTTCCGCTTGATTAACACTTGCGAGCGAGCACAGGATGGAATAAAGTATCGTCGAGGCCGTGATAGCATTTGGACAAAAATGCGGAGAGCTCGGTAATAACGAGAAAATTATATTTGGCCTGAGTTCTGGCCTCGGAACCAGTTCAATTAACGTCGCTAATCCGCCCGGGGACAAGAGACGGCCACGTGCAAGGCCATAGCTGTTAATAGCTGCCCGTAACGTCCATCACGGCCCTGTGGGAGGAATTATGCCCTTTATCAGCTATCGGCCTTCGCTCGCCAGCTTCCACTCTTAAATAACTCCCGCTGCACTCTCTGCACTCTCTGCCGCCAATGTGCTGGCCATCAGCGCCGTCAGAGCGATTCACAGTCCAAAGCGTGCCTCTGGATAATTACGTTTTCATGGTGTCAGCGTCCCCCGCTGCAATTTCAACGGCGGTATTTGTCGACGGCAATATGAAAACGCAATTACCTTTGTAATACGCTCTTAACTACCAATTTGGTAGATTTTTAGCCAAACATCTGCACCCTTTTGAATACTAACAGAGTGCCGTAGATCATCGAAAGAATCAGCAGAGGACAAATCACATTTCTAATCAATCCAGATTTATTAAAATCTAATATATTATATTAAATTATATGACAATTATCTGTCTAAAAAATAAAATAGACTCTTTCCTCGGGGTCATTTATCTGGGCCTTCTAAGTAAAGAAACAACCTTTATATTTACGTTACACAATCAAATTCCTTTACAAATTAAGAAGTTAAACAATCAAATAAAACGTGAAATCGAAATCTGACGAATTTACCTTTTAATTATCGTTTAAAAAACTTGATCAAATTTGTTCGTACTTACAACACATTGGCTGGTACCAGGCTTAACTCTCTTGGGCTCGGGCTCATCTCACAGTTCACGCTAAAAGACCATAAAATCACTGAATTTACATTTGATTAAACAAAAACACGGTCGTAACTTTCGTGTCTCTCCTCTGGAAACTGGAAACTGCAAACTTCTTCTGGATTATTGGTTGGACAAATTGTTTCGAATTATTTCTCTCTGGAATTGGTGGTGGTCACAGTACTTATAGACATTTATTTCGGCGTGACTTATTTGGCTACTGCTTGTAACTTTATCGTTGAAATTTACTGTCCAAAACTTCTTACTCAAATTTAACTCTTAATCTTTCCGGATGAATTTGTGCCTGCCACCCTGCTCGCTTTCCGACTTCAACAGCCAACTGTTGTTTTAGAAAGCGGTGGTGGCCAAACAAAGCTCGCCTATACATTGTCGCCTTTGAAATTGGGTGCCGCTAACAATCAACCATAACTATCGAATTATCAAAAACATTAATGGCCTCTAATTAGTGTTACAATATATATTAAAAGCATTTGAAGGCCACGAAACAGAATTAAATGTTCAGGATAGGAAAATCTCGACTAGATCCGGGAATTAAACTCGGGTAGATCATTTGCCGGGTTCGAAAATTGATCGTTTAGTTAAAAACTATCACCAGAGCTAGAAGGGACTTGTCTTCTAATAATACTTTTAATTCTATTATAAAAAGGTGCAACTATCAACTGTATTAAGCAAACACTGGAGGATAAGATATAGTCCATCTTACGTAGGTTAAAACACAATCATTGCTTTCAGGAATTAAAAATGGAGGGGTCATAAATACAAAAATTTAGTTTGGAAATTAAAAATTCGCACATCCGAACAGTGGAGGGGAAAAAAAGTTCACAGCCGATGATAATTAGACCGACGATAGTCTGAAATTTTTCCCGCCAAAGTTGTCCGCACTGCATTACTACACAAATATTTTCTGTCCGCCCAAAAACAGGATATTAATATCTCGTAGGTGTGTAACAGACACACATTGACTTTAATGAGCACCTCAAAAGAGTACCCAATGCCCGACCTACCTGATGCAGGTTTTTCTAGGGTTTTCCCTGCATTTCTTTAGGCGAATGCCGGGTAGGATCCTTAAAATATAGCCCGGGGGCCCTAGTTAACCCTTGGCTACCTTCCTCTACCCTTCCGCATCCCCCCTTTCTAATCCCTTCCTATGCTATTAAAGGGGAGTTGCCCTAAGTGGATCACCCTCATGTAGCCTGTTGCCCTAAAAAAAAAAAAAAAAGACATGCCGAGGCACCTCGGTCTGTTTTGAGAGGTGTATGTTCCGGGGTCGCAGTACCTTGGGCATACGGCAAGAGTTGTCCGCTATTCCTATTGTAATAGTCGGCCAGCTGCCTCCTAAACAGGCCAAGGCATGGCGAGGGGTAAGCTGCGTCCCCACAGCTCCTCTCCCGTCATCGGAAGGGCGTGGGACAAGTACCCAATGCCCAACCTACCCGATGCAGGTTTTCCTAGGGTTTTTTCTGCATTTCTTTAGGCGAATGCCGGGTAGGATCCTTAAAATATAGCCCGCGGGCCCTAGTAACCCTTGGCTACCTTCCTCTACCCTTCCACATCCCCCCTTTCAAATCCCTTCCCATGCTATTAAAGGGGAGTTGCCCAAAGTGGATTACCCTCATGGAGCCTGTTGCCCTAAAAAAATTAAAAAACAAAAACAAATAATGTATGGCATAAATAATACCGCAACGTTGCGCTTGTGGTACAGATGATTGTATACAACGGAATTTATTTTTGTTTATCACGACTCCCGTGATTCAGCAGAATCTTCCATCTGTGTTCACCGACGAGAAACACGGTTTGAAATATTCGGTGAAATATTAATAAAGCCGACCTTTTGGGGAGATCAGCTCCGAAGTGGTCATCCTTGAGCTGACACGCTCTGTCGTGATTCAATCTATTAAACCTGAAGAAGTCATCTATGCGTCCATGTTGTGTGCAAACATTTTAACGAGATTCGAAACAGGGTCCCGTGATATTCTCCGAGGTAACTCTTCACCTTCAAACGAAAACGTCGTGATTGTGACAGAATGCAGAATCCGCCTTCGGTTAAGATCTCGGGTAAACTCATGATGTCTTCTAGAGGTTTTGGTAATAAAATATTACACGTCGTAGTTTTCAGTTGTATATCTCCAGTTCCTCATAACAATCACCAGCTATAAAACTTTCTAATTCTGAGTTAAAATTTTATGAACCTGTACGAAATATTGTAAATATTCACTAAATTCAACTCATGTACTTTAGCGCTCTAAAAAGAATTAGATTATTAACAAACAATTTTTAAAGATTATTCAGTGATTTAGACATATATCAGTTGTAAATTAAATAATTTTGAGGATTTTGGTACACCAAATATAGTGTATTCACATATACATATCAATATATGTATTGTAATGCCAATTAATTAGGACATTAATTGTTTCAACATAAAAATTTAAATTGTTTGAGAAACCCATTATAGCGGCAGGAGTTTTGAAACAACAATAGAAAAACCCGGCTCTGTCCCTTTGTCGGAAGGTCCGTCAAAATGGCGTATGCGCGCTAAATTGCGAGACGAGAGTTCAGTTGGCAGGAAGGTTTGGTGAGATACAGTTTGCAGGAAGATTTTCCGGCTAGAAACAGTAAAATCTCAGTTTGATGTCAATGCAGTAAAGATTAGTAAATCTGCAAACCACGGAGTTCACCTAAGGTAATCAGAAGTCACCTAGGGCAAGCGGTCAACCGATAGATGACGAGAGGAGGATCATCCAAGTTCCTGACATCCTAAAAATTTTGATTTAGTATCAGTGTAGAATCTGTGAGTTTAGAACAAGTGTAAAACCCCACAATAGAGTTTTTGATAATGAAAGGTAACCTGGAATGCTGGGCAGACGTGAGTAACAAATTACAAAACAACTAATTATGTAAACGTAATTGAAAGATAACCGTCATATTTCGTTCTCTTTTTGATTAAAATTGTTAATCAAAGTCAATCTTTTTACTTTTAATTTCGTTCTAGTTTAATTGTCGAGTAAATTTCTTTTTTTTTAATTGTGATTTGTTGTTGATAAGATTATAAATATTATTGATTTGTCCATTACCAAACCCAGTGAAGACCCTGAGAAATTCAATATTTTACATTTGTAATTGTTTTAGTTATTACCACAATAAAAAATATTGTTTGTAAATTTATCAATTAATTTTTCATTTAAAAAGCCCGTCTTATTTGTATATTACAGTATACTGTGTAGATTACCAACGTGTAATGCAAATTTTATTTAATAATATATCTGGAAAGGTTGATACGCGATAATTGACGAAAAAAAGTATGTAATACGCTCAGAACATTGGCGGAAACATTCACAATGGTTTTGGAGCCTGTCCGGAGTGGTCACGGGAGTGTGTTTTTTATTTGGGAAGCTGACCAGGGTGGTCACTGTGAAAGTTTGAGTTGGTCATGTAATACGAGACTGCGCGAAAGAGTGCTAACGATAATGTTTTGAAGATTGGGTGACGTAATGCTTGTGAACAGTTGAAAGACAGGCGCCGGAAATTTTAAAAGTGAAACGATAATGCGATCAGTTTTATGGCCGGTTAATTAAATATTTTCTTTAAAAATAGAATAAGTGTGGAGTGAACAATACGGTACTAGAACAGCTGTAAATGAAATGGTACGTAGGAACTTTATTTTGTAAAGCTTTATGTAAATAAAATTTACTGTCAGATTTCCCAATTTTTTGTTAGTTTCTTTTATTCAATTCCGTTATTGTAAATTAAATTCGTATTTTATTTTTTAACTTTTGGTGCTTATTGCAAATCACTATAATTTATTAGAGGCCCTGTAACCGGCCCTGAATATTTGATTCTCATTAATGCTGACGTATTTGTAAAAAAAATCGTAAAAATGTGCTAAATTTAATGTAAATTGAAATATGGAATAAATATTTTATTGTAATCTTTAATTTTTTTTCTTCTTTTATAAAAATTTCGAAAACCACATAATGTGGTTCCAACCTGTTGACATTTTCTAATTATATTATAGTAAATACCACTATATATATAAATATATATATACATTTATATATACATATATACAAACATATATGTATATATATACATTTATATATATATATATATATATATTGTAATAAACAACTGGTTAACAATTAATTTTCCCACGTTGCTAAAGCCATTTTTATGTAATAAACAACTGGAGGCCTTTAATTAAATGAATCAATTAACAAAAAAATAATTAAAATTTGAATAATTAGCCTGACGTTAAAGACGTCGAATCTATAATGATTGAAAAGCTGGTCTTAAATCATAGGAATAATTAACAACATTTACTAAGCTTTAAAAGAAATTTATTATTGTTGATAAATTTATACTGTACAAGACCTATTTTTCATGTCGAATTTGATTCATTTAAAAACAAATACTTTAATTTTTATTTATTAATTCGTGGCATTTATGAACTTACAGATCTTATGTCGTTACAATCAAATACGTCGAATCTCTTATATCAGGGTCACTACTGGGTTTGATAATTAGTACAAAATCAATGTAAAAACTGACAATTAACACTTCAAATATAAAAAGTTAACTTAAAAACAATATGAAAATAAGTGATAATAAAACTGAACTAAATGAAAACTGAACGTAATTTGTATAAAATTTTTGTTACTCACGGACCGTCTGTCTGGTACCAGATCTCTCTCTTGTAGCTGGAAAACTACCACAATAAAAAGCCATTTTTACACAGACTCTAGACTTCATTGCAAATTTTAATACACACGATTAAAATACTCGTCCTCTGCTATCTGGAACCTCGGATGAGCCGCCCTCTTTGGTCTGCTAGTGGATGCCGGTCTCCTCTATGCGATAATTGTTCAATCAGCGTGAAGCAGCCATTTGCTTCACCGTGTGCAAATTATTATGTAAATCTCTCCGTAAAAATATTTGCTTGCTTTCATGTAAAAATACAGGATCTCGCCATTCGTACTTTATATCAGCAGACTTTAATGTTTGTTGCTCTAGATGAACTCTATTGTATCATCTCTCCCAGTCGACTTTTAACTGTTTCGTCTCTCGTACGCAGATTTTAGACTCCTTCACCTTTCAATCGCCGATTCCAGACTTTTAGATCATCAGACTTTTACGTTTTTCAGTTCCCCACGTGAACTGAACTGTTCCGTTTCTCGCAGCAGACTGGTGTTCTCCAAGCGCATACTGAGTTTTCTCCGCGCGGACTCCATTGTTAAGCAAAGGAAAAACCCGCCTTCATTTTAGCCTTTACGCATTCGTACCGCTAACATTTTAATTATATTAAAAACAATAAATAGCTTGTTTAATTGGCATTACAATATATATATATATATATATATATATATATATATA
Source organism: Zhengitettix transpicula (assembly GCA_037074705.1). Classification (NCBI taxonomy): domain Eukaryota; kingdom Metazoa; phylum Arthropoda; class Insecta; order Orthoptera; family Tetrigidae; genus Zhengitettix; species Zhengitettix transpicula. The sequence continues at coordinate 26,530,896 of CM073591.1, read as the reverse complement.
TATATATATACCTGTCTGTTTGTCCCCTAGGCGTTCCCAAAACCATTCATCCGATTGCGATGAAACATTGGTGAGTTTTGGTCGGCCTTTCGAAGCGTTAGGAAACTCCCAAGGGATGAACAGAAGTTGAATTTTAAAAATATGCTAAAACGGCCGAAAATACCGTCGAATTGTCGAATCTAGTGTTTTAGAAGTCACCGAGTTTAGTCTTGGCAACTCAGCACGGTTAATTTTTAATTTAACCCTTCGGGTGGGGGTGGTGGAAAGTGGTTATTATAATAATTTGATATCCCCTGATATTGGTGTCAAACCCGTCTTAAGGTAGTCGCGGAGCTTAGTTATGACATATCAGCAGGGTTGAGGTAAGATAATCACCCCAGTTCACCTTGGGATGAAACTTTATCTCAACCCTGCTGATATGCCATAACCACCAAGATAGTTCATTTATACATAAACACGAGGAATTTGATCTATTTCCAAATTTATTTGACAATCGTAAGTAATGTTCTGGTATTCCATATTCGGAGTAAAAAATGAAGAAGATACCAAGGAAAGAGAGGGAAAAAACGTAATATAGAGGAAATAAGAAAAGTAATAGAGAAACTTTAAGGCAGAGATAATAAGACACTTGGCATAAAAGCCGGAGAGTTTTACTGACCGACGAAGTAAAATGAAGAAATTGATACAAAACAAATACTTTGCGGCGTCGTATTCTATCCACGTGTTTTTTTTCTTTTTCCCTTTCCCCTGCTAGTACTACTACGCTCTTGCACCGTCGTAAACATAAGGTGGTATGCGAGTCATGCACTATTGGCAGGGAAAAGAAATGGGACAGCAAGGACATGCAAGAACACTCGGAACCCTGGGGGACCGTCATATATTTTATGAGGACACCTCAGCATCATATACTCGTATATATTTCAGTGAACCGACCGGTGCAGTATTCCCTAGCAGTTTTCCTAACACATAGGGGGCGAAAAAATATTCACTAACCAAGGTCATATTAAGAAATATAATTTTTAAATTATTTTATCATGGCCGCTAACTTTAAACCCTTTTATTCGAACAATTCGTCGAAGTTTTATTTATAAATTTGCCATTCATTTATCATTTTATAATGAATATTATTCGGATATTTTAACCGCTTTCTGAACACACACGTAATAGATAAAAAAAAATATGGCGAACTATTTTGATTGTATTCGTGAGAGAAAAGTCACTTAGTTGTCTCAAACTTCTCATATATGCTATTTTAAGCTGAGTTCTGCAACAACAGTGGAAGATAATTACGAAGACTGAGAAAAAACTTTACGGAAGATTAAATAAATTTTAAACAAATAGTATAAAATAAGTTATTTGATTCTTTTAGTGTCAAATAAATGAATTTATTAAAATAAAATAAAATACTCAATTCAAGAAAAATAAGTGATGATAAAAATACCACTTAATGTTCCTCAAAACCTTGTTCCTTTCTTCAGGTGCTAAAAAAAGCACATGAACCAAGGCAAGAGTGACACAACAAACTTTATACGTGTTTATATATTTTTTTATAATTATTATTTACCAGCCTTTTCTGTTTGCCAACTGTAGTGTGCGGTTGTCTCGCGGTCTTGCGCTTTTTTTTAACACCTGAAGAAAGGAACAAAGTTTCAAGCTACGTTGTGTGGTATTTAATCCGCCACTTCTTGTTCTTATTATTAATTTTCGAAACAGACGTCTTATAAATTCACTGCAATGAATATATTTTAAAATAATTGTCGTAGTTGTTTAAACACGTGCATATGGTTACTTTTAATTTTTTTTAGGGCTGATTCAGGTTTTTCTAGGGGTTTCCCTGCATTAGTTTTAGGCGAATGCAGTGTAGGATCCTTAAACTATAGCCCGGGGGACCTAGTTAACCCTTGGCTACCTTCCTCTACCCTTCCGCATCCCCCCTTTTAGATCCCTTCCTATATTATTAAAGGGGAGTTGCCACCATGTGGATTACCCTCGTGTAGCCTGTTATCCTAAAAAAAATACACAACGGAACGTTTCAGGAGAATCAAATCAGAAACTCGAAAAAAAATTACAGAAATACAGAAAAATTAATCAAACGAAAATTGTTATTGATCGACTTAAAGAAAATAAATAAAAAATGACTAAAAATAGTTTATTAGCAAATATATATATATATATATATATATATATATATATATATATATATATAAACCGACGTTTCCTGATTGTTTGAGGACCTCTTCAGGTTCAGTAATTTCATAGGTAAATCTAAGAAAAAATTTAGAGGCAAGGTATTCGATGCGAAATGATTTCGGTGGCCACTGGCAAGGAATATATATATATATATATTTATATATATAAATTTGTTAATAAACCATTTAAGATGCAAGGTCGTTTATTTAGTCATTTATAATATAATTTCAGATATTTTTTATTATTATTATAAATAGTAAATGAATAATAGGTGTGATGGAAGGGACTTGGTGCCGATAAATAAAGAAATGAGAGAATTAAACCGGAGTGGGAAACAGAAGACGATACTAAAGAAAGAAACAGAGTGGAAGAGTGTCAAAGGTCTACGAGAACGGTTTATTGCATATATATGGCATAGAAGACTATAAATTCATAGATGAGCATTTAAGGTAGCTAACTTTAATTCAACTTAAAGGCTCACCTTCCAGACCACTTGGTTCATCTGTAATTAGTCACCTCATCCCAGGAAGCCAGCATAACAATCGCCATGTCCCGTGTTACACACAATTATACGACCCTATACTAAGGTTATGGATTTTGTAGTTTATTCTGGCAATTAAACATGAGTAATCGTGACTAGTATTTTATTGAGCATTATTATGATTGTTAATAATATAGCAGACAGGAAGAACCATGAAAATGTAGACATAGAATTTATTTGTTTTACTTTATTTAAGTTTTAAATACCAGGTGTTTAAGTTAAAATCTGCTGTTTTTTGGTCAGTAAAACACAAGTTTGTTTTTCATAGAATTTGCAAACAAAATTATTCGAAGTACTGGCCTTTGGTAGCTACAATTTTTTCCCCCCATCTTTCGGGGAATTTTTGGATACCACGGCAAAAAAAAATTCGTTTTCTTTCGAGGCAAACCAGTCATCAAGCCATTTCGGAAGTCTTCGTAAGAATCTAAGTTCATCGACGTGGCTCATCGACGAAAACAGGTGGTAGTCGGAAGGGGATATGCCTGGTAAATAAGCAGCATGGAGTAGCGATTCCCAGTTGAGGGTCTTCAAAAGCTTAAATCCGATGTTTTGTAGTCATAAAAATGAAGGTTTTTTTATTGAAAGAAAAAAAAAGAATGTATTCAAAGTACCAGCTCACGCTAGCTACACTTTTTTTTATCTCGCGGGCAATTTTTGGATACCACGAGAAATAATCTTTCTCTTTCCAGGAAAATGACGCATCAAAGCCATTTTCGAAAGTCTTTGTAACAATCGAAGTTCTGCTCAGCGAGCCTGTGCCTCATCGACGAAAACAGGTGGTAGTCGGAAGGGGATCAGCCTGATAAGTAAGAGGCATGGAGTAGCGACTCTCAGTTGAGGACCTCTGGAGGCTTAAATCAACTGTTTTCTAGTCATAAAAATTAAGGTTTCTTCATTGAAAGAGAAAAAAAGAATTTATTCGAAGTACCAGCTCTCGCTAGCTACACATTTCTCCCCCCCCCCCCACCTTTCGGGCAATTTGAGAACACAACGACATAAAAAATATACTTCTATTTCGAGGTAAACCACGCATCAAGCCATTTTCAGAAGTCTTCATAACAATCGAAGTAGCTGCTCAACGAACGCGTGGCTCATCGACGAAAACAGGTGGTAGTCGGAATGGGCTAGGCCTGGAAATTAGGCGGCATGGGGTATCATCTCCCGTTGTTGACGGTAGCTATAGAGCACACAAGATTATAAATTCATAGTTCACTATGTCAGTTGATCAGCTTGAATTGAACTTAAAGGCTCACTTCACTGCTGTCTAATCGCTGCAGATAATGAAGCCAGCATAACAATCACCATGTTTCTACGAGCTTATACAAATATTTATATTTATATTATAAATTCATAGTTGAGGGTGTCAGTTGATCAGCTTGAATTGAACTTAAAGCCTCACCTCACTGCTGTCCAATCGCTGCAGATCAGGAAGCCAGCATAACAATCACCATGTTTCTACTAGCTTATACAAATATTTATATTATAAATTCATAGTTGAGGGTGTCAGTTGATCAGCTTGAATTGAACTTAAAGGCTCACCTCACTGCTGTCCAATCGGTGCAGATCAGGAAGTCAGCATAACAATCACCATGTTTCTACGAGCTTATACAAATATGTATATTATAAATTCATAGTTAAGGATGTCAGTTGATCAGCTTGAATTGAACTTAAAGGCTTACTTCACTGCTGTCCAATCGCTGCAGATCAGGAAGCCAGCATAACAATCACCATGTTTCTACTAGCTTATACAAATATGTATATTATAAATTCATAGTTGAGGGTGTTAGTTGATCAGCTTGAATTGAACTTAAAGGCTCACTTCACTGCTGTCCAATCGCAGATCGGGAAGCCAGCATAACAATCACCATGTTTCTACGAGCTTATACAAATATTTATATTTATATTATAAATTCATAGTTGAGGGTGTCAGTTGATCAGCTTGAATTGAACTTAAAGGCTCACTGCACTGCTGTCCAATCGCTGCAGATCGGGAATCCAGCATAACAATCACCATGTTTCTACGAGCTTATACAAATATTTATATGTATATTATAAATTCATAGTTGAGGGTGTCTGTTGGTCAGCTTGAATTGAACTTAAAGGCTCACTTTACTGCTGTCCAATCGCTGCAGATCGGGAAGCCAGCATAACAATCACCATGTTTCTACGAGCTTATACAAATATTTACGATTTTGCCGTATAATCTATATTTAATTTAGCTCTGAAAGTTGTACTTGATTGAGAATTATTATTATGTTGGTTGGTAGTAATGTAGCAGACGTGATTGGCGTTTTGATTCACTTAAGCTGTACATAACTACTGTGAATAATTTAATACTGTAAGGAAACAAAAGCTGTAAAGCTTAATTATTACAACTGAAACGTGGATTCTACGAAGCAATTTGGACAGGCATGAAGGCAGGGATTGGCCACGGAAGCTGCGTAGAGCGTAATCTGGTTGCACGATCGCGGAGGAGGTCGGGGTTGTTGGCCTGCCATTGTGGCGCACAATTCATTTCATTAGCACGCGCACTCGCATCTCGCATGCTTCATCTTGAGGTTTGTTTTATTTCGGAGAGCTATCATTAATCTGGTGCTCACGTTTGCGTGTTGTCACCTCTCGCGAGTTCGTTTCAGTTACCGAACGCGAGATGAATGGCCGCCCCTCCTCCATTGTGTTCCGCCGGAGCCACTCAACCACTTAAATGAGATTTCTTCGGCGATTAAATTTCCGAGTATTTAATCATGCATTCTTCTGAGGGCCGATTTTGGAGGGCCTCTTACCCTTTAATAGAAATAATTTATAGCCGGAGAAATGGAACGATGAAATAAATCAGACGGTGAGGAAACCCCCCTTCTGAAAGATGAGTCCGACCGTCAATTCAAATTATTAAATAGTAATTTTTTTAAAAAACATTATTGATACTCATCTTCAATTTATTTTTCCTCCGTTAGAGTGACTACATGGGTGTCACATATAAAGGAAGCGGAATCAAAATCGTCCGAGGTCAGTAAATTGAATTCGGGCCTTTAGTACAACCAAATTATTAAAACAATGCAGTAATTGATTTAATTATAATATTATTTACCGTATTAAAGATTAATTGTCACGTTCAGTGCGACAATAAGATTGTTAAGGACATCTATTAATATGATTATAAAACCGAAATAGAATCATAAGAACGCGAGTAACAATATTTGATTAAATCTTGAAAAATGACCAAAGAAATGAGTCTTTAAAAATTTAAATTAAATTTTACGTCTGATTTGAAAATTAATGAACTGAGTGTGGTATTTATATCTTTATTTGGATATTTTTCTTATTATAAATTTGTCTTTAAAAATGTAATAAAAAACCGTTTCAGTCCCTGTTACTGTCCCTTCAACATTTTTTATTTTTAATGATTTATTAATTCACATGAATATAGTAGGTAATTTAACTTTCAGATGTCAATAACCATTCAAATAAAATAGCACTAAATGTGATTTTAAATTAATATTATTATTTTTATATTGATTTATTTACAGTCGCATCAACAGTTGAGGTAATTGGCGCCTCATTACGGGAAGTCAATTATTTTTATTATTAATAATAAAGATAGTAGAATACAGACAAAACAAGTGATAATATAAATACCACACAACGTTCCTGAGATCATTGTTCCCTTTCGTCAGGTGCTAAGAAGAGCCTAGAGCGACGCAACTGCACTGGTCAATTGACAACACTCAAAAGCTTTCTTAGCACCTGACGAAAGGTACAAGGATCCCAGAAACGTTGTGTGGTATTTATATTACCCTTTTTTTTGTCTGTATTTGCCAACGTTCTTATTCATTATTTTCTATCAGACGTAAATTAGTTTCATTATAATTTTTTCTTTATATAGATTTTTATTTATGCTACATCTTTATTGTATTTTCGTATTTTGTAAGGGAAAAACGTCTCAAGTTCTACAATATATATATATATATATATATATATATATATACGTGCGAACGAGGTTCAATTGATTCCTGGAATCCAAGAATAAATATTTCTATGAATTTTTCCAATTTTGATAAAATTTTAAAATTGTTTTTGACTTGAAAATTTTCGAAAAATTATACCGTGATTAGGACTGGGAAAAAAGTCGTCTTGAAAGAATTACAATTAATCAGTCTTCAATCAAATTAAAAATATATAAACAGCGCCATATTGGTCACCGCTGTAAATCACTAACTAGAAACAAAAAATATTTGCAACGTTTCGTCCTCAGTCTAGGACATTATCAGGTGCACAGTGCTGTAATGCTGTAATTAATTTTAATAATTCACCACATTATTCCAATAAAAACGAGTCAAAATGGTTGTCAGTTACTCCATTGTATACATAGTGACATAAATTTATTACATTTAATAAATTGATGAGAATAATAACAATAAGGGAAGTTTATATCTTTGGGTTTGTTTTTAGAGTTGTTTTATATTTATTTTGTTATTTGCTTTGGTGTTGTATTGGCGTGAAGAATCAATTAATTCCCCATCCTAAGATATTTTATTTAATACGCATACAACGATATATATATATATATATGTAGTAATAAACAACATGTTAGGGTTAATTAAATGAATCAATTAACAACAAAAATTAATTAAAATTTGAATAATTAGCCACACGTTGAAAACGTCGAATATATAATTATTAAAAGGTGGTCGTAAATTACAGGAATAATTAACATAATTTACTAAACTTTAAAATAAATTTATTATTGTTGATAAATTTACAATATACAAGACCTATTTTTATACAGAATTTAATCCATTTAAAAACAAATACTTTAATTTTTATTTATTAATTCGTGGCATTTATGAACTCACAGATCTTCTATCATTACAATCAAATACGTCGAATCTCTTATCTCAGGGTCACTACTGGGTTTGATAATTAGAACAAAAGCAATGTATAATATGACAATTAACAATTCAAATATAAAAAGTTAACCTAAAACAATATGAAAATAAGTGAAAAGAAAACTGAATGAAACGAAAACTGAACGAAATCTGACTCTACCTTTTTAATTATCGTTTACAAATTTGTATAAAAGTTTTGTTACTCACGGACCATCTGTCTGGTACCAGATCTCTCTTGGAGCTTGAAAACTACCACACTAAAAGGCAATTTTTACACAGACTCTACACTTCATTGAAAATGTTAATACACACGATTGAAATACTCGTCCTCTGCTATCTGGAACCTCGGATGAGCCGCCCCCTTTGGTCTGCTAGTGGATGCAGGTCTCCTCTATGCGATAATTGTTCAATCAGCATGAAGCAACCATTTGCTTCATCGTGGTCAAATTATTATGTAAATCTCTCCGTAAAAATGTTTGCTTGCTTTAATGTAAAAATACAGGATCTCGCCATTCGTACTATATACCTGCAGACTTGACTGTTTGTTGCTCTACGTGAAATGAACTGTATTATATCTCCCCGTCGACTTTTAACTGTTTCATTTGTCGTTCGCCACCATTCATAGCCGATTCCAGACTTTTAGATCATCAGACTTTTACATTTGAACTGTTCCGTTTCTCGCAGCAGACTGCTGTTCTCCAAGTGCATACAGAGTTTAAGCGCGCGCGGTCTCCATTGTTGAACAAAGGAAAAACCAGCCTTCATTGTCGCGTTTACGCATTCGTACCGCTAACAATTTAATTATATTAAAACAATTAATGGCCTGTTTAATTGGCATTATATATATATATATATATATACACAAATGAATTGAACCCTGCAATATAAAATTAATTAAAGAGTTTATTATAATAGGTTAACATCGAAACGTTACTAAAAATAAAAATAAAACTTTTATACAGTCTCAGATCAATTTTAAAAAACTTCAGAAAGCTTACGTCATTATGACGTAATCATTCTTTAAAAACATTGTTGTTTGAATTAAATTAAATTATCTTAGTTCCAATTAAACACGTGAAAGATTTTATATAAAAATTAGGTCATAAGATAATATAATGGTCCCGATGAAGGCATTCGTCCGGTCCAATTTAAATTTTAAAGTTAAAAAAAATAATTCGAAGACTATAATTTTTTTTATTATTACTATTAATATATTAAGAACAGTCCAATATTACTTAATGGACTTTTTCGGCACGTTTTAATATTCAATGAAGTGTTACTAATTTAATTGTTCTTTAAGATCATACGGAACGTGACGAAGTCACAGATAGTATACCACTGATTAAACTACTGAAAAAAACGTTGCCGTAGTAACGGAACTTGCATCTGCGACGTGAATGTGTGTTATCTTTGCTCCTGCAAGTCGATACATTGAGAGTTTTTTTTTTCTTGTTAATAAATTACTGTTGACAAATTTGGCTGAGTTCGTAGTTTTATAATTTTAATATATTCTTTCTGTCTTTTATTATAAATTTTAAAATTATGAGAGTTAAAGGACAAGATTTCCTGTACAGGATGAAGTCTACGAGGGCTATTCTCTCGCAGGCAGAACCTTGTAGGAGAGATACAAAGGGGCTACCTTTGGGGATGCCTTTTCCTCTCCGTTTTTGAACTAAGGTTCCCACAAGCCGAGGCTCCTCGGCCTGTTCTGAGAGGTGTATGCGTCGGGGTCACAGACCTTGGGCATACGGTAAGAGTTGTTCGCTATTCCCATTGGAATAGTCGGCCAGCCTCCTCCTAAACTGGTCGAGGCACGTAGAAGGGAATGTTCCGTCCCCACAGCAAACTCCTCTCCCGCTATCGGAAGGGCATGGGACAAGTACCCAATGCCCGACCTACCTAATGCAGGTTTTTCTAGGGTTTTCCCTAAATTTCTTTAGGCGAATGCCGGGTAGGATCCTTAAAATTAGTCCGGGGGCCTTAGTTAACCCTTGGCTACCTTCCTCTACCCTTCCACATCCCCCTTTCAAATCCCTTCCTATGTTATTAAAGGGGAGTTGCCCAACGTGGATCACCCTCATGTAGCCTGTTGCCCTAAAAAAAAGATTTCCTGTGTGTACCTACAGTATAAGTATTGTTATTAATTAAATACGTATTCAAGTATAAACATTGACGTAATTTTTATCCTGGGAATAATTCTGGTAGGAATGAGAATATAATACGTCTGTATAAAATATAATAATTATATTATATAGTCATATATATATATTTATATCATCACTTCATTTAGTCTGTATTTGGTTATTTCATCAAATGTTGCTTTTAAAAGTAAAATAACCCCCCCCCCCCTCCGAAAATGTTCTCACAATTTCAGAAGACATTTTAACTTCATTCCGAAATTCTGTTGATATAAATAATATGAACCCAAATTAATGATACCTATATATTAACACTAAATTATTATTTTAGGTTTTTGTGATAGTAACGCTGTTAATCATAAAACTAGGTTAAATGTACCTGAAGAAGGTAATAGGACTGCTGCCAAACTACCAGGAGATGAACGACCTCCTGCCGATTGGAATCGAATGAATGAGAAATGGCTTTTGTGAGAAAACTTTCCAGATGGTCCCACTCCTCCAAAAAAAAAAATTCGACTTACAACAAACCTATTTGTTCCCGGTAGTTAGTTTGGCGACAAGAAACGCTTACTTGCTGGAGAAAATTTTATTGGGAAACAACAAGAAACTGTAGGATTTATTACTGATTTTAAAATTTACGCTCAGTTACAGAAAGTGATAATGAAAGCTGGGAAAACCGTTTGCCGTTAATATTGAAGACGTAAATATTTTGTACTTACGACTTTCTAACGTCTACATTATTTCTTATACTGCTCTTTGTCTTATTTATTAATAAAAAGTAATGTTTAAATATTCGTTTAAAATAAACAAGAAATTTACGATCGGAGATAACAGGTGTCTTGATATCTACTTAATTATATTCAGCAGTTTTCTTTATTTTCGGCTATTTTATATCATTACTACCTGCGTGCCCGGCGTTGCCCGTGGTACGTATTTAATTCTATATTAAAGTGATTTAACCTAAATCTAACTCGCTCAGGGCACGGACGCTCAAAATACGGAGCGCTTCCATGACGCTCGTCTTCCATGACACATTCCCATTTTTTTTATTTGGAGTGGCAGAGTATCGATTCTCCTTCAACCGTAACCCCAGTTTTGTTCACCAAAATCAATCGTTCCTAGTTCCCTACACACTTTCCACAGATAACAGTGCATTAATTCAACAGCTGTAAAATACAATGAATTTTATTGCATCAGTCCTAACAAACATACCTCAGAATTTCTTCTTAAATATACTCCTTGACTACTGCAGGATATAATTGCCCTCAGTCACAGACATTACCAAAGATTAAATTAATGAAATTCTTAGTTAGATTCACAATGTAAACAAATAGTCGCCATATTGGAGTCACTAATGCGGCGCGAAAATTAACTTACATTTTCTGCAAGGATCGTTAAGTATTTCGTATTGTTTTTTATTATCATTCCATGGAGTATTGCTGATTAAATTATACTTTTTATTCAATCAAAATATTTCTGCTTTATTTCTTTACCGGAAAAGAGGAACTATTTCCTTTGTTCGTCGCGTAGTAACGTCTCTCTCCTTCTCCCGTGACGTCACGGTCTCTTGGCGCTCAGGAAATTAACACAAAATGATCACATTTTTCAATTACGATTTATTCTTAAATATACTCCTTGATTACTGCAGGACATAATTGTCCCTCAGTCCTCAGATATTACGAAAGGTTAAATTGATGAAATTCCTTAGCTAGAGTCACAATGTAAACAAATAGTCGCCATATTGGAGTCACTAATATGGCGCGCGAAAATTAACTTACATTTTCCGAAAGGATCGTAAAGTATTTAGTATTATTTTTTTATTATTATATTTCGATGGAGTATTGCTGGATAAAATTAAACTTTTTATTCTAAGAAAATATTTCTGCTTTATTTCATTGCGGAAGAAGGAGCTATTTCCTTCGTTCGACGCTTAGTAACGTCCCTCTCTCTGTCTCTGTCTCTCGCGTGACGTCACGGTCTCTTGGCGCGCAGGAATTTAACACTAAAATATTATGTTCTTCAATTATAATTCTTTCCACATTTATGCTAGGGGTTTCACGTTGTTTTGAAGAAAATGTGTACCATTTCTTGTTGCTATCTGCCCACGTGTTTAATTTTTCTTATAGAAATTAACGTAATTTACATACAGACAAATATAAATCCTTTTTCATTATATAGAAGATATCCTTATTACGTTGTTTTGATTCGAAATTAAGCATAATTAAATCGTATCCACAGCATGTCCGATCATTAAATAATTATAGACAATTCCGAGCACGTGGAAAGTCCTTTGGTGGGACTGGAGCTTATATTCAATTACCCGCAACATGATCCTGGTCTTATCCAATCCGATCCATTACAGTGCTTGAATCGATATTCGGGGTTCTGGCGCCGGGGCTTGATTAAGATCAAAATATTAATCACTTTCAAGTGTTTTCTTTTTTTCGTAATTATTGGATGATGAGATCTGTAACCCGAATGAGTTCCAAATCCACTCTGGCTGGACTTATCACCTGTTATTACACACGGTTAGCAAGGAGCTGCAGGGGGAAACTAGGACTAATGTACGAGGCAGTTAGCTTGCCATCGACACGTTATTAGTCGTGCAACAAGAACAACTGTTATCGAGCCCAGATGGTAATTACTTGTCGCCGAGGGTTCTCGCGCCTGCTAGATCGTATCTGGAGCGTGTTCCAGCTCAAATCGGTACAGCTTCGTCTTCACGGGCAATTTGCCAGGAGAAAATACAGAAATTATTCAGGTAAAAACTGTCAAAGGGTAAATTAAATTAAATGACAAAGTATCGCTTAACGTTTCTGCAATCCTTGTTGCCTCCGTCAGGTGATTAAAAATCGCAAGAGGCGTAATAACGACGCATAGAACAAACCAGATGATGAACTATGAATTTTGGATATAAAAATATCCTGAAATGTATATAAATTTCTCAAGAGCAATATTCTACCCACAAATAACAACCAACCCTCCGTGCCATGGAAAATTATAAACAAACATTGAAACTATCTCTAAAATATAAATACACGTTGTGATAATAAATATCCTTGGGCAGTTTCATACAAAGCGATTTTTTACGCTCTCGTTTTTTTTACGTGTGTGTGTGTTTGTGTGTGCAAAGTTTTCATATTCCTGGGCCATCACAAAAAATAATAAATTTAATGAATATTTTATATTTGTAAAATATAAAAGCAGGATATTTTAGACAGAATTTTATAAAATAAATTACATTCTCCATTTTTCATGGAATCGAGAAAAACAATTATTATTCTTAGTTGTATTTCGTAACGATAAACAATATATATATGTATATATTGTAGTGAATAACAACCTTAAGTGGCTGCCCTTGTGTCCGTGGGCCTGAGAAGGAATACATTAAACGTGCACGTGTGCCTGCCCTAAAGGCCAAAAGAAATCGCGGGTACGCGTCCCTTTTTTTTGCCTCGTTTGGGGGGGGGGGGGGCGGAGTACGAATATATACTCCGAACATGGGTGAAAGTGGACAGACGCAGGCAGACAGACAGATAGAAGACTGAAAGTGGACTGAGAGAGGCGAGAGACTGGAAAATTTGGCGTGCTGGAAGCAACAAAGGTTTTGGAGAGACGTCCATCGCGGAGAGGCCGAAGAAGATGTGCTGCTTACTACAAGACCAGTGATCCACTGCAAGTCGGCTGACGCCACAAGTTAAAGTAAGGATCACCATTTCTGTAAAGTGCCTTCAAAAGTTGAATTATTTTACACAGTGCGGAAATAGGCTTTGTTCTTGAATAGCTACCGAACCGCCCACATTTTTTTATAACCAAGCCGGAGCAAATGATAATTTTTTTGCAGACCAATGTATATCTGCTGGCGCCCAACAATATTTTTTTAATATATTTTTGTATTTTCATGTAATAAAGTTTTTTTTTATATTTAGTAATAAAAGGCAAATCATTATAATATATATATATATATATATATATATATATAATGTATCAAATAACGATTACAATAAAATATATAAAGTTATGGTTAAAATTATTTTGCGATTAAATATACAGGAGGTATTTCAATGGCAATGATAAAAGTCCGCGGCCTGCTGTTTCACTTCTCTGACGTCACGACACTCTGATGCGCCGAACACAATCACATGACTAAAGGCGGGAAGCGGGAAAAAAATGGACGATCTTAAAACTTTAATTGTACGATTCACAAACAGACATATTTATTAGGACAAAAAATTAACATATTTATTTAGTGTAATTTGGATATTTAAAATGTCAATTTACGATAACTTTCAGACTGCAAAGATTTTAATAGTTTTTAACCACATAAATTTAATTGAAAAATATTACTGTTTCTCACAGTTTTAAATTTATTATTAAATCTACGACACCTCTCTTTCATCAGGATGTTGTGTGAGGGAGAGGATCTGCGAGGGCTATTCTCTCGCAGGCAGAACCTTTTAGGAGTAGACGGAGAGGGCTACCTTTGGGGATGGCTTCTCCTCTCTCTATGTTTTTGGACTAAGGTTTCCACAATCCGAGGCACCTTGTCCTGTTTTGAGAGGTGTATGTTGTCTGCGGTCACAGACCTTTGGCATACGGTAAGAGTTGCTCCCTTTTCCCATTGGAACAGTCGGCCAGCTGCCTCCTAAACTGGTCGAGGTACTGAGAAGGGAATTCTGTGTCCCCACTGCAAGCTCTTTTCCCGCCGTCGGAAGGGCGTGGGACAAGTACCCAATGCCCGACCTACCGGATGCAGGTTTTTCTACGGTTTGTCCTGCTGTATTTTTTAGGCGAATGCCGGGTAGGATCCTTAAACTACGGCACGGGGGCCCTAGTTAACCCTTGGCTACCTTCCTCTACCTTTCCGCAACCGTCCTTTCACTGCCTTTCCTATGCTACAAGACAGGAGTTGCCACTATGTGGATTACCCTGTACATAGCCTGTCCACACCTTCTTCTTCATCATCCGTCGTATTTATGGTCCTCCTTTAAGGAAGGGGTTCAGACGAAATTAGTATTCCCTTTCCATAGGTTGATTGAATCAGTTATTGAATAATAGATTCATTATGTAGAATTAAACACTTTTTAGTGCTTATATAAATAAGACTCCGGGCAACGCTGAGCAGCCACCTAGTAATTTATTCCTATGCTATTAAAGGGGAGTTGCCACCACGTGGATTACCCTCATGTAGCCTGTTGCCCTAAAAAATGAAAACTAAAGGCTGTTGCGTGTCCGACATTTTCTGATTTTCTACATAGGTTTCAAAGCTCTTTGGAAAGAAAAATTTGTTATATATGTTGGAAGGGAGCATTCCTCATTGGAAAACAATACTCTTTGCTTTTGAGTTCGTCCCCTCTTTTGCTGGTTGTGTCATTGTTACGGCTCTACCTTTAGTAGGATCACCTGACGAAAGCAGAAACGTTGTGTGGTATTTATTTAGCTCTGATTCTTTGTCTTAATTGTCTAGTTATCTCATAAAATGTATTTACACAATTGTTTTTTATGCTCAAGAGCATGATTTGTTCCTTAAGTTTTATAAGAAATAAATTTATTTCAGTAAATTAATATAAATTTGATTTTCTTTTACCGCCTAATAAACGTCCAGCTGTGACGTGGAAGGTATTTTGCAACATCGGAAACTTCCAGATATAATTACACTCCATTGTCTTTGTTCCATTTGCCTTAATTGAGGTCAGCAGTTGCAAGCAATAAAGGGGCGGTTTTTTTGCAGATTGGAAAGAAGTGAGTCGTTTCATTGATCCTTAGAGAGCTTTAAAAGTGGCCACTCTTTAGCTGTGATGAAACGTTTGACGTGTCGGACCTTTTCATTTGTCGTATTGTCAGTAAAGCTTATTCAAAATATACACATTGAAAATTAGTTAATATGATTAACAAGTCAAATTTATTTTTAAATTAGTTCAGAGCCAATCCTGTTATTATACTAAGTAAAGTATTTAATTTTTTTTTGGAAAATCGTGGAATTAGACTGAGAAAATGACAACTACTGTGTGTCTGAATAATGATGTGTAGAATCAGTGAATAACGGCCTTTTTAGTGAGTTGTGCCCTCAAGCTCGAAGAATCAGATCTGGTACCAGAAAGACATTCATGAGTACAAACACAACTATTTAAAGTCTGTAAACGAGGATTAAAGGTAGAAGTCAGATTTCGTTATTTTGTTTAGTTTTCGTTTTTCTTTATTGTGTTTAGAATTTATATTCCGTTCATTTAAATATTTGATTTGTTAATTAGTTTATTAATTTTCATTGTTCTTACTATTAAGCCCAGTAAAGACCCTGAAAAGAAGAGTAAATTAGATGTAATTGTTTATAAAATTGGTTAGTTTTTATTTTTCTAGAATGAAATTATTTAAATATATATATATATTGGTTAGTAAACATGATTCACTTTGGCGTGCCAAAGTAAGGCTGATAAAGTGTACCTTTAAAGAATAAATTTGTTTTACTAATTAATTAATTTTTAATTAAAACCTTCCTTTGTTTTATAATCATTACTATATATAAATATTATTGTAAACTCAATTTAATGATTAATTATTCGATTTAAATATGCCCATATTGAAGCACATTTATAATAATACAATTTAATTAGATTTAAATGTACACAATTAGTAGTTGAAACTATAGTATTTTAAATGAAAAATCAGAATTTAAAATATAAAACAAAGTTAATTTATTGAAACCAATTCTTCTCATCATTGAACATTTTGTTACAAGTTGGTAAAGTGCCACGGCTTAAATTCAGGGCCGCCTCCGATAAATAATGTTACGACAAGACAATTAAAAACATACAAAGTGAAACATTCTTAACTAAAACAATTAATGAAATATGAAATCTGACGATAATTATTATTTATATTAAGTTTACAATTAATAAATTTTATTTTTAGTTAACATTTCTATCAGCTGTTCGTCTGTTTCACTGAATTTAATGTGGTTGTAATTTCCAGTAACAAAGCACTTCCTGCTCTTTAAGTTGATATCGTTGTTTTAATGAACAAACACTTCAGATTGTCGCCTCGTAATTCATAAACCCGGGACTTTATAATATTATGTCTCTGCTGCCTCTATACGCTTGATTGAATATAGTAACAATGACCTTTGAATCAGGTTCGTATTCCTGGTCTAAGCAATTCTCAATTACAAGTTTTGACAAAAACATTCTGCAGCTTTCTAGAAAATACTCTCTGCTCTCTCTCCGCTGATTCCCAACACACACTCTTTCTGAGTTATCTGACTACCTACTGCTTTGCCTCCAAAAAACACGCTGAAGTTCCGCGCGTCCAGCCGTGCCTTCGCGACAATGCCCACAGAAAGCAACCATTATAGGCCCCATATTATTGATTTACACAATTCTTATATTTACGTCGCCGACAATGAAAGTCGTAAAATTTTGTTCATTATTAATTACACTTTTTTAATTACCTCAATATATATATATATTGTAATGCCAATTAATTAAGACATTAATTGTAAATTTGAAAATCTAAATTGTTAGAGAGATCCTTTGTGACGGCGGTACAGAACACAACAACAATAGACAAGAAGATCATTGTTTCTTTGTCGGAAGAGGTATGCGCGCTCAAAATTACGAGAGAGTGGCAGTTCACATTATGATATGGTAGAGTTCAGGTCGCATTAGCAGGAAGGCTTGGTCGCAGGAAGATATTGAGAAGGTAGAGCTGGCTGGAAGGTTTGGTCAAGTACCGGTCGTATTAAAATAGACGAGATATTCTCTTAAAAAGTAAAGTTAAGTAGAAGCAGTGGGCAGTCAGACACGACAGAAATTGGTCGAGTTGAAATAGACATGACAATTTCAAATATTCAAAAGAAATTTGCAGAGAAACATCGAGAAATACCAATCAACAGACGAAATATTCACTTGAGCAGAAATACGAAACCTGCTGAACACAAACAGTTTTTGGTGCACATAGCCGAGCAGAAGTCAATCGAGAGAGAGAGACGAAAGGAAGATTATCCTGGTTCCTGATTTTTTATCTAAAAATATTAATTTTAGAATCTGTGAGTTTTTTAGAAGCAGTGCAAAACCCCGCCATAATGTTCCGTCAAGTACAAGGTATCCTGGAATGCTGCCGTGAGTAACAATATAAAACAAATAATTATGTAAACCTGATTAAAAGATAGCCGTCAGATTTCGTTTTCTTCTTTTGATTAAAAATTTGTTAATTAGAATCCATCTGTTTAGTTTAATTTCGATGACAAGTAAATTTCGTCATCGTTAATTGACGAGAAAATCTTTTCTCTTTTAAATTGGAATTTGTGTTTAAGTTGAGAAATAGAATGATTCGCCATTATCAAACCCAGTAGAGACCCTGAGATAAAATTGAGATATATTTTTAAATTGTGTAATTGTGTTTAAATTAATAAATATTTTGTTTGTTTGCAAATTAAATTCTTTCATTTATTAAAGCCCCTTTACATTTGAATATTACAATATATAGGAGTTGTGTATGATTGTATTCCGAGCTCTTGCATGCCAACCTATTATTCACACGAGGCTCCTAAACAAGGTCGTATATGGAATATTTAGCCAATGAAACCATCCAGTCGAGTGTGGTTAAGTGAACAAATTTTAGAATTTATCGTGGCAATCTTGACGGTCCCTACAAGACCATAATTACGCTCCCGTGACCCCAGATGCCTCTGGGAGCAATACGTCATGTCCCGCAGCTGATGTGGCGGCGCCACTGGCCTGACAGCTCAGAGGACAAATTAATTCCACGGCTCTAGGTGGCTTTGTCCTGCAAGGCTGACATATTGCGAACGCGATCTATCTAGCGGATCCGCGACCGAAGAGACCCAAACCAGATCCTAATAAGGCAACTGGATGTGACAGCCGTAAACTCAGTCCGTCCAGTCTTCCTTGATCAGATTGATTGAGTGCCACAACGATAGACCTTTGAGGAAATCCAATTATAAATACTAAAATTAAGGCCTGAATAAATATCCACGAACGAACTTGCAAAGTAGTTGTATTACTGCTAACAGAGACGTCATAACGGACAAGGTCCATACGATTATGTAAATGCGGAACTAATCAAAAATTTTCATGCACTATTAAACGTATTTTGTTCCGTTCAGACAATAATGATTTATTTTATCCAATAAAATTGTCCCTACATAACAAATACGAGCTGAGAATATAATTAAAAGAAAATTCTTAGAACAAGTAATAAACATATAAATATTATTTACATGTTATTTATAGATATTATCCAGAAAACAATCAAATTATTCAAATATTATTTCGCAAATATTTTATCGTCCCTGGATAGTTGTCGAAAATCTTAGACCGATATATTTTTATAAGAGCTAAAAGTCTTGCCCTTTTGTTAAGTTTTCCTTGTAAATATATTTTTTTCTTTATATACATAGTAAATTAAAGTTTACTTTATTATTTTTGGCAAAGGTCTTCTATATAATAATAAAGAATGTATGTTTGTATGTATTTACGTTAATCTTTATACAAATTTTAAACGCGTGGACAGATTGCAACGAAACCTGGTACAGATGTTCTTAAAAGCACGGGGTGCTTTGAAAACCTTATCAAAAATTATGGAAAGAATTATAATTGAAAAACGTTGTGTTAAATTACTGCGCGCTAAGAGACCGTAACGTCACGTGAGAGAGAAAGAGACGTTACTACGAGACGAACAAAGGAAATAGTTCCTTTTTCCGTAATGAAATGAAGCAAAAATATTTTCATTGTATAAAAACTATAATTTTATCCAGCAATAGTCCATAGAATGTTAATAAAGAAAACAATACGAAATACTTTACGATCCGTGCGGAGAATGTAAGTTAGATCTCGCCCCATATTAGTGACTCCAATATGGCGGCTATTTGTTTACATTGTGAATCTAGCTAAGAATTTCTTCAATTTAATATTTGGTAATGTCTGAAGACTGAGGGACAATTATATCCTGTAGTACTCAAGGAGTATATTTAAGAAGAAATTAGGAGGTATGTTTGTTGGGGCTGATGCAATAAAATTCAATGTATTTTACATCTGTTGAATTAATGCACTATTATCTGTGGAAAGTGTGTACGGGACTAGGAACAGTTAGATTTAGGTTAAATCACTACGTCACTAAAGATTAATATGGAATTAAATACGTTTTCGGGGTTATATAAATAAGTACACGTGGCAACGCCGGGCTTAATGGATAGTTTATAAATAAATGGTTTATATTGTATTATACTTTACTTGACTCTATTTGTGAATGTATATATGTAAATAAATACAGGGTATATTTAATAGATGACGTAGTGGACGTCATTTATGGACTTGAGTCCCAAAGGAAACTGTAAATAGTTTCTCTTCGGCGACGTAATAGAATTTTTTCATTCCTCTGTTCTTCTTAGGAGTTTCCAACTCAACTGGCACAACTCTTGTCGGTTCCACGATAAACTTGCCAATGAAGGAGTTTCAAGTTCAAACAGAAATTCACATGTCAAGTTCCCGTTCAATTGTCTGTCGTTGAGGCGACGCCGGGCCATTTGGAGTCTCCGCTGTGTCCCTGTACCAAAATCTTTCTATTCTTGTGGACTCCTAAATCGTGTATTATTCCTCTTAAATCTGGCAGCACCTTTTTAACGTCTCATATTATTTTTATATTACCCCCCCCCAAAAAAAATATATATTTCTGTACCATATAGTGTTCGCAGCACACCTCTGCTAACTGAACGTCGTTGCCTAATGGCAGTTGTTCACCTTCTAGCCTTTCAAAATACTTCTCTAGTCCACGAGACACGGGGGAAAAAAAATAATGGTTGTAATCTGTTGAAGGGTAACTTTGGTAAAAAAAACTTGTGGTGTTACAAATTAAAAGCAAGCGCTGGACAGCTGCATCATTCATTAATGGTGTTAAAGAACTGTATAAATTACAAACTTCAAGAATTTGTTTTTCTTAAATGTTATTTTTTTCGTGAGAGGACCCCCGAAGGTATTTTCAATAAACCCCTACTTTAATTCTGGGAAGCAGAATTTTATTTTAGAGAGGATTTTTCGTTGTTTGTAAAGAAATTGCTACGGAATTCCACGAATATTGAGCAGGTCAATTTATAATTTCCCGCAACTCTCGTATAGACCGGAAAAATAATATACTACCCTCTTTGGGGATTTCTGAGTTATTTTCCTCACTAATTTTGTATTTGAAGTGAATATAACGGATGAAATACGCAATCAACGGTGGGAAATTTCTATATTATTTTCTTTAGAGCGTCCGTAGAACTTAAGATTACTCCCTTGATGTCTATCATATCTGATAAAATAAGTGTATTATGGGGATGTAACATTATTATTTAGATTACTCGGGTATTCCATTGTCTTGGAGTAGATACGAGAGCAAGAAAAAGTGAAAAATAAAAATGCAAAGAAAAGGAACAATGAAAGGAAAATAAAACAAGAAAAACGGGGAAAAAAGAGGCAGGTTAAAGAGATGACGAGAAAGATCGTCCAGAAGATCATAAAAAAGGTTTAGAAACATACTCAATGCGAAGACAACAAAGAAAACAAGAAAAAACAGAAATAGAGAGGCAGAGTTCAAGAAAAAAGTTAGTTTTTTTCTGTGCTGTTCGAAACGTTTGAGTTTCTACATCTTCCTCTGAACTTCCCGACGATTTTTCACGTCATCTCTTTAACCTCAATTGTTTGTTGCACTCTGCATCTCTTTCTCTGTTTTTCTTATTATTTTTTTCTGACCTTCTGGATGATCTTTCTCGTCATCTCTTTTACCCGCCTCTTTCTTTCTGTTTTTCTTGTTTCTTTGTTTTTCTTTCATTTTTCTTTTTCTTTGCCTTTTTCACTTCTTTCTTTCTCACATATTTCTTCCAAGACAATGGTAAACCCGAATAGACGATATTTCTCGTCTTCTCTTTGACCCACCGCTTTCTTTCTGTTTTTCTTGTTTCTTTTCTTTTCTTTTTTTTCTTTTTTCTTTTTCTTTGCCTTTTTCACTTCTTTCTTTCTCACATATTTACTCGAAGACAATCGTAAACCCGAATAGACGATATTTCTCGTCTTCTCTTTGACACGCCGCTTTCTTTCTGTTTTTCGTGTTTCTTTGCTTTTATTTCATTTTTCTTTTTCTTTGCCTTTTTCACTTCCTTCTTTCTCACGTATTTACTCCAAGACAATGGTGAACCCGAATAGACGATATTTTTCGTCTTCTCTTTCATCCGCCTCTTTCTTTCTATTTTTCTTGTTTCTTTGCTTTTATTTCATTTTTCTTTTTCTGTGCCTTTTTCACTTCTTTCATTCTCACGTATTTACGATATTTATCGTCTTCTCTTACACCCGCCTCTTTCTTTCTGTTTTTCTTGCTTTTCTTCGCCTTTTTTTCACTTTATCTTGCTCGTCTATCTTCTATCGTCTTTTCCTTCTTCCCTAAATTCGAAAATTTTACTCTATTGGATTGAGACGAGATATTTCTCTGATATACTGTAAAATAGAATGACATTTACCTGACATTGATGGAATAAATAAACAAGTCAACTCAGGTCAGAAAGAATATAATGAAATTAAAAATAAAAATGTCACGACGTTGCGTTCCTTTCCCTGGAACTTCCTCCAGTGTACTGGTATAAAATAACAACTTTAACATAGATGATTTCAACAAGTATAACTATAAATGATAAAAACTTATAAGAGATTTTTTAAAAATAAAACGTGATGCAGCTGAAGATTAATAAAGGTTCCAAGAAAAGGTATGAAACGTCGCATCATTTTTTTATTTTATTAAATAAATTTTGACAAGTTGGCGGGTTTAACGTTTTTATTAACATAATATGTTTTTTTAGGGTTCCGTAATCTCGTGTAATGTTTTTTTTACCTCCACATTAAAAAAAACTTATAATTATTTTAGAAATTAAGATTTTAATTCAATGATAATGAAGTGACTAACTCAAACTTATAATTGAAATACGGAATATATATATTTTTAACTAATTGACTGAGCTAATTTTTTATATAACTTATTATAAACAAAATTTCGCCTACTTTCGTCAAATATCGGAGCATTATATTCCAAAGAAATTATAAAAGAGCGGGTAAAAAAAATCAAGCTACATGAAGAACATCACAACGACCGGTCTAACATCCAAATTCTCTGTCAACACTTTCGGCACAGCCAACACTTAACCAAAACCATTTTTTACATTCGTCCGTTAAAAAAATGCTTATTGTACAAACGTGAGTAAGAAAAATGGAACCTCCTCGCGTGTTAGGTTTGACAAAATAAATATACACAACCAACAGAATTTAAAACTAATTATTCCCTGTTAATTAAATTCATAGCGTTGTTTTGATTGCATTTCACCACATATCGCTTCTGATTATCGCATAGTCATTGTAATGGTCCAAAGGCTTATTCAAGGACAATTAAAACAACAACAATGGCTGCAAACTTTTCAATTTTCATTTTGTATTTGGCGTGGCTGACGTAATGACCATTAAATTCGATAAACGTCCGCGACCTATTACAATGGTAGGTATTTGTCGTTTAATGAAAATTTGACCTTATATTAGTAAATTTGTCGGACAAACTCACCCATTGAAATAGTCGGCCAGCTGCCTCCTTAACTGGTCGAGGCACGGAGAAGGGAATGCTGCGTCCCCACAGCAAACTCCTCTCCCGCCATCGGAAGGGCGTGGGACAAGTGCCCAATGCCCGACCTACCTGATGCAGGTTTTTCTAGGGTTTGTCCTGCATTTCTTTAGGCGAATGCCGGGTAGGATCCTTAAAATATAGTTCGGGGCCCCTAGTTAACCCTTGGCTACCTTCCTCTACCCTTCCGCATCCACCCTTTCAAATCCCTTCCTATGCTATTAAACGGTAGTTGCCACCTTCTGGATTACCCTCATGTAGCTTGTTACCTAAAAAAAGGACAAAATCACCGAAAACCAGAAATATTTATTAAATAGAAAAAAACAACTAAAAATGTTCATTAATTACCCCACAAAAAACTATTACGACGTTTCGACTACATTTTTTGGACTTCAAAAGGTAATAAGTAAAATTTTAAACAATAATTTAGAAGTTTAAAAATTGATAACTACGTACGTAAGTAAATTAATTACATTTACTAATTGTAATCGATTTCAGTATAATAAAAATATTACAGACTGAAGTACATTCTGTATAATTAAGTTTTTAATAGTTTTGATGTATATACACAAAACTGCTAAATTATAAATTATACGGGATGTATACTTACAAATATTATGAATTATAAATTGTACGGAAATTAAACATTCAAAACTGTTAAAAGATAAAATACACAGAATGCATAAATTGAAAAATTTATAAATCCAATACTGTCTTATATAAAATGTACAGAATGTATAAATTCAAAAATGTTTAATTTCAAAACTGTTGAAATATAAAATATACAGAATGTATAAATTCAAAAATTTATTAATTCAAAGCTGTTAAAATGTAAAATATACAGAATGTATAAATTCAAAAACGTATAAATTCAAAACTTAAATTTCAAAAATCTTAAAATACAATATATATATATATATATATGTATATATATATATATATATATTTATTTAAAACTGTTAAAATAAAATGTATATATTTAATACTGCCAAATTTAAATTTATACAGAATCGATACCAACACAACTGTTAAAATATAAATAATACAGACTTACAACATCCTGTTAAAACTGTAACAGTGTATAATTAGTATCGTAACAAAATTCAGATATGAAAATTTGCATAATTCATAAATTTAAATTTCTACTTTATTGTATAAATTTTCATTGGTTATTAAATGATGAAGTGACAAAATTCTGGATGAAACGTCGAAATGTAATTTTTTTTGTATCGATTAATTAATACACAATTTTCTTTCTGACAAATTGTTTTTTTACTATTTATTTATTTAATGATAAATATCAGATTTTATTAAATATGAAGAAAAGATTTAATTTAACGTCTGTGTTTGAATTAATAAAACAATTGATGACCTTATATAGACACTTTTATTTTATTATGTATATTGTCACCACGTTTCGCTACCTATTCGTATCAGCTTCAGGTATTTTCCAATTCATTATAATAAAGTGACACAACAAGTAGGTATCGGAACGTCGTTACAATATAAATAAAAAAAATAAAAAATGTCGGTATAACGTCAGGAATTGTTTTATTAAATATGAAAAAATAATTTAACGTATAGGACTGATTCATATTTGTACACTCTGTGTGACTAAAATAAACAGGTAAATATTTAAACGTGTCGGTAGACGTTTACGAGGATTCTCTATTTACTTAATTGGAATAATTTATCGATGCCATTTTATAAGATTTTTATCTTCCATTCACGCGATTCGATTCATAATTTTTAATCCTGACGGGACATTCGATTGTTTTCGTGGACAATAACATTTACAGTCATTACAGATAATTTAAATGTATTTATATAATAAAACAAAGAATGTATATTTTTTATGTATGTATTTACGTTAATTTCTATACAATTTAAACGCGCCGACAGATTGGGAAAAAAATTGGTACACATATTCTTTAAAAGTCGAGACACGGTACTGTGAGGGTTACAAACCCCTAGTATAAATGTGGAAAGAAGTATAATAGAAAAAAATTAATCATTTTTTTAAAAAATTACTGCGCGCCAAGAGCCCGTGACGTCACTAGAGAGAGAGAGAGATGGGGGAGAGAGAGAGAGAGGGAGAGGGAGAGAGAGAGGGAGAGGGAGAGAGAGAGACGTTACTACGCAAGGAACGAAGGAAATAGTTCCTTTTTCCGTAATAAAATAAAGCAGAAATATTTTCATTGAATAAAATATATAATTACATCCATAAATACTCCATAGAATGATAATAAAAAACAATACGAAATACTTTACGATTCTTACGTAAAATGTAAGTTAATTTTCGTGCCACATTAGTGACTCCAATATGGCGACTATTTGTTTGCATTGTGAATCTAGCTATGAATTTTATCAATTTAATCTTTGGTAATGTCTGAAGACTGAGGGACAATTATATCCTGCAGTATTCAAGGAGTATATTTAAGAAGGAATTCAGAGGTATGTTTTTTGGGACTGATGCAATAAAATTCAATGTTTTACAGCTGTTGAATTAATGCACTATTATCTGTGGAAAGTGTGTACGGAACTAGGAACAGTTAGATTTAGGTTAAATCACTTCTTGACTAAAGGATTAAATACTTTTTCGGGTTTATGTAAATAAGTACCCGGGCAACGCCGGACACGCAGATAGTTTGCTAATAAAAAACGTAGCGCAAACGGTCATTGGTAAAGATTATTATGCTGTAAAATACTGTCACTTCGTACTTTACAAATTAGCAGAGTGGTTTTTACGTATCTTCTACGTGAACAGAATTAGGAAAGTCCAACCCCGGGATCGCGATCGCGTGCGGATGAGGACGCTCAAGTTTCCCCGTGGCTAAAAGGAACCGAGATGAATGTCGCTGGTCCAGCTGCATCGCTATCGCGCGTGATCCATGTCTCGAGACTTCTAAACATATTAAAGCGTATTGTCCAGTCACAATGACGCCGGCGCACGAGTACAAGTGTACTGGAATTCTTTTGAGCATTATTAGTAGCACGAACCAGAGGAATGCGTGCGTGGAAAACATTAATCTCCTCGGAGTAATCAGTTAAGTACATTCTCCATGGGCTTGTTGACGATGGACAGTGACTGATGAGGCCGAGGCGGTGTGTAGGTAGCGCGCCTACACCAGCGTCTGGACCGCGACGGTTTCTGCGGACAAGTTGTTGACAGCAGCCGTCCACGGCGCTGCGACCGCTTTGCATAATAGCTCGGTAAAATACGCCACGTTGACATCCAATTTTGCCCTCGCTGGCTTCGAGGGGGGGCTGCAGATTTATGTTAAATTAGTACTTTTATACACTCTCTCTCTCGCTCCACGAAGGTGTCCCCGCTCTCGTAACCGCTGAGATATGGGAGATGCGCTGGCAGTGAAAGTAACGCAGATAGATTTTATTAATCCCATTAGTCTTCGTTCGGGGCATTTCATCAACACAAGACTGCACAAAATCAAATCGCCTAACAACTTACCCATCAGACCTACTGTGCCTTGACCGGATATTCTAGAAATTTTTAACGGAACAAATAATTTATACAACGCAAGAAAACCGAATTGAAAAACATCGCCTAAGCCTTTTTGAATCAAGAATTCGTCATTCCAGGTTAAATAATGGACGAAATAAAAATTTTAAATACACAAAATTTATTATGAATTAAATAATGGAGTATATTACTCGCTGAAAGACTTCGTAGACAGGAAGGACAGATTTCTGGGATCCTTGTCCGTTTCATCAGGTGCTGAGAAGAACCTAGAGCGACGCAACTGCACTCGTCAGTTGACAAAACTCAAAAGCGAAGAAAACGCAACGACAATGGGAGAGCCGAAGGGTTGGTGTAACAATAAGGGAGGAACGACAATGGGAAAGCAGAAGATTTTGCGTAATAATAAGGGATAATAGCAATTGTTTCATAGTGTCTGTTTGTACATTAATAGCATTGATGTTAATGTGATTTTATGTGAAGCATCTCTGGAATTGTCTAAAATCTCAGCATTTTGCCAATCAAATGTATGTTTATAATTGATTATATGTTTGGAGACTGCAGATTGTCTTTGATATTAGACGCAAGTGATCCTCGACACGTGTATTGAGGGAACGATCCGTTAGAAACAGCGCCCAATTAAAATTGAAGATTAATATAGTTATTTCTTTAATCACTGTTATATTACTATATTTAAAGTTGCTTTACATTATATAATTTTTGTTAAGTACAACGTTTGTTTTTTTGAAGTTTGTAATTGTAATATTTTATTCCTTTTTTGTAATCTTATTTTATGACGTATCCTAATTCCTCGACCGAGGACTGATGAAATGAATAATAAATATAAATCTTCTAACAACTTTCTCATCAGACCTACTTTTTCAACAAAAAAAAATTATCACACTTCCGTTCATAAATAATTATTTTAACCACACATCAAAATAATCCAATTCCTGATAGTGAATTCAAATAAAAATTTAATATAAATGCCACACAACGTTTCTGGGATCCTCGTGACTGGAGCACACGTTGTGTGGTATTTATATTGCCTTTTTGTTTGAATTGGTTATTTTTCGTCTTCATTATTTTCTATCAGATGTAAAGTTTTCATTTTAATCCAATTCCTTATCGTTTTTAAAAACTACAAAGTTTACCTTGTAGTGGTAGGTTTTTTAAATGATGAAGTAAAGGGATATTTTACAGAATTTAATAATCATTTAACTGAACATGAGAAAAATAAAATAAAATAAATACAAATTATGTGTGTTCAGTTAGCCGGGCAAAACAATCTGATCCCCTTAAATCCCAAGTTAAACCATGTTTTACGGTAATTCCCCCAGGCGCCTCAAGGATTGAGACACTTGGCAGTTACCTCGCGTTGATCTCTGGCCGTGATCATGTGGCACCCTCGATCTCTCCGAGTCCTCTGGATGATGCAAGTTTGGGGCTGTACGTCCGTCCCAGGAGACGGTTCGTCGAGAAGTCTCTCTACACTTGCTTTACAGCCCCTTCGCTGGATGTGAAATATCGATGGTCTCGATCATCTTTGTATCGATTTTTCCTGAACCAAGAAATGTGATTGGTTCAGGCAGTCGCGTGTTAATTCAATTTCTGGAATTTTTGGTGAGCCTTTTCTCACGGTGTGACAGTCCAGGTAACTTCCGAGGGTCAACAACCTACGTGCCTAAGACCAGACCTTAGGGATTATCTCTACGTCACGGGGGCACCTGGTTAAAATCCAACTCGCCAAGCTCTTAACCCTTGCTAATATCTAATTAAATTAAAATAAAATCTATCTATCTATCTATCTATCTATCTATCTATATATATATATATATATATATATATATATATATACCAATAATAAAACTATCGCGCTACAACCTCAATAATTTAGGTCAGTATAATGCAATATAATTTTTTTTGTAAAGATCGCTATGCTCGTTACATGGGACAAGCCAAAGGGGCATTAAAAACTCTCCTGGAAGTTTTAAACCATCTTTGAGACAAATTTTAAGTTCTTAGTTAAACTCCAAAACACCAGAGTTTAGATTAGAATAATGTCGCAACAAGAGATTCTAAAATCAAATATTATGCACTGTTAGTGTCTGAGATGTTACATATTAACTCCAACTGTCCATCTATTAATATTGAAACCGATACTGATAATCTCAGCGGCATTTATGAGTGCATTCTGAAATAACCTCTTTGTTCTCGTCATGTGTTTTATCGTTTGTTTCAGTTAATTTCTAGTTATCGTCTGTGGTGGAAACGAACTTTATTTTTTTTTGTTTATATAATAAATGTGCAAGTATTTATTGTATCGTTCAGGTGCAAATAAAAGTAAATAAAGACAAGAGCTTAGACCGACAAAACTGAGTATGAGTTTTCGTCAACTGAATTGTCCAGTTGTGTCCCTCTAGGCTCATGTTTTTTTTTAAAATTTTGTTTGCACCTGAAGCAAGAAACAAGGTTTGCAGAAACGTTGGGTGGTAATTACATCAACACTTCTTTTGTCTGTATTTGGCTATTTTTCGTATTAATTTCCAAAGCAGAAGTACATTATTTACATTTTAAAAAATTATTCACTCATAATACATTTTTAACTGAGTCGTTGGTCATTAAATATTTACTTTATGAACGTAAACGTTGACATAGAATTAATTCACGTTCAATAAAAATGTAACACAGAACAGTTAATGAGACTTTACCCACCAGGGGCAGTTGTAATAATGTGTGAGCAGCGAAGCTCTGTGACGGTGAGTCTGGCGACCAGCACATAAGCTTTCAGGATCACATTGTACGTGGAACAAACACCACACACTGGCTGGCTCGCGTAATCTGGCCATCAAAACTACAAACATTTACTTCCCCATTTGCAGTACAGCCGGAAGGTACATTTTCATGATTTTCATTCGTGTTGTGCTGTGCAAATGACCTTGTGCAATGTGTGTGTGTGTGTGTGTGGGGCGGGGGGTGGGGGGGGGTAGAGAATAATCCTGTGAGCCAAATATCCTCTGAGAGGATGAGTCTCACTGTAACGGTAAATCACGGACGGCTCTGTTGTGAAGATTCCCCGAGATCAAAGCAACACACAGTGCAGAATCCAGGTTCAGCCTCTTAGGGCCGGGGAACGATTATAATTACGCAGTCACCGTAGTCTTCAGCTTACGCCGGAAAACGTTCTCAACTATAATTACAGACTGACTAAACATAAATAAATCTTGTATATTGAAGATATTACCAGTGTGTAAAGAAATGGTTTATTTAAATTGTTTCTTTAATTACGAAAAAAAAATTTACGATTGATTGAAAATAATGAATAAGAAAGGTAGCTAATTCAGACTAACAAAGTGATAATATAAATACCACACAACGTTTCTGGGATCCTTGTCCCATTTTCGTCAGGTGCTAAGAAGAGCCTGGAGTCAGTTGACAACATTTAAAAGCGACGGAAACGTAACGACAATGGGACAGCCGAGGTGTTGGCGTAACAATAAGGGGAGCGACGACAATGGGAAAACAGAAATAAGGGATCATAGCAATTGTTGAGTTTCATAGCAGCAGCGACGACTTACTGGAGGTCCAGCCTCCTGTAGCTTTGTTCAGAGTTCCTTCCTCTTGGAATCTACTCTGCAATGATGACGTATAACATGACATGAAACATACTAACAATTGTCATAACTAAATGTCGCTTATTTGGATTCATACATCGTATATGTTTTGCCTTAAAGGCATCCTAATATTTTGAAACACTCCTCTCATTCGCTCACACATTCGTTCTTGCATTCATACCATTGTGCTGCTGCTTCTTCTGCTTCTTCTTTGGCATGCCGTCCTCGCTTATTCCCCGTTGTGATTATATCGGAAAGGGAACTTATTGGGGATTATAAAGGATAGTATATACAGACCAACGGGGTACTACAAGGAGACCCCCTAAGCCCGTTGTTGTTTAATATTGCGACTGCAGATATAGCCGAATCACTACCAACAGAAAACACGCGTCTCTATGTGTATGCAGATGACATGGTCATCACAGCAACCTCCAGACAAGATCTACAAGAGGCCTTAAACAATCTGACGAACTGGGCTCAAGAAAATGAACTAGAAATAAACCTTCAAAAGACAGCAGCAATGATATTCAGGAAAGGTGGCAGACACAGCACGAAAGACACTTTATACCTCGGCAACAGACCAATAAGTGTTACAAACAACTTCAAGTACCTTGGGATAACCTTACAACCGACAGCAAGCACATTCACACTACACGTGAAAGAAAAAGTAATCGCAGCTATTAGAGCAATGCAAGATATTCGGATGATACGACAACTCTCCATAGACACGGCCATCTCCATCTACAAAGCAAAAGTCACCCCAATAGTCACATATCGTTTGGAATTAATATGGGAGAAACTAAATAGAAAAAACCTGAAAGATATTGAAAAGATAAAGGCAACTTTTCTGAAAAAGATACAGCTGTGTGTCTCAAAATATACGCCATCACGACTTGCATATGAACTCACAAGGGAACCTTTCTACTTAGAAGACCTACGCTATACAACACGTTTAACTTTGCCATCTACACTCGCATATAAACACGTGATCCAAGAACTAAAGGAAAAGAAGAACCAGATATGGGACGATTTTCTACAGTACCACCGCCATGATGACAAACGAATGGAGGAGAGCATCATACGAACTACGACACACGGTAACCCGTTTCGCCGTGCACGGTTTTCACCACAAGATTTGTAAATCAAAAAGCTTTCATCAACCAGATGTGAATTGTGTTTGTGAATTATGTGAAATGGTGTGTGACAGATATCACGCATATTGGTGTTCCAGAAGATCTATCTCAATGACAGAATTTTGTAGAGAGTGACCCAAATTACTTTACACATTGTGTGAAATTCCTTATATTATTTTATAAAGGATAGTCAAAATTATAAAGGATAGTATAATGTATAGGTATAAGTAACTTTACCGCGTACAAGTGTAAAAAGCTTGTACGATAGTTTTCAAAACCTGTTGTTACCTTACAGGAAGATCGACAGTGGTCGGTTCCTATTTACCTTTTTGTCAGGGTCGTATCGTCCTAGTGATGAGACCAGCTCATTACTGGCACAGCGATAGAATCGCTCAGAGATTCTGAGGACCCGCTCCCACAGGTGCTCGACTCCCGAAATATCCCTTACTACCTCGTTTGGCACCCGTGGTGGCAGGTTTATGGCTCTCCTTAGGCACCGTCAGCTTCCTTAGACGAGTCTCTGCGATGGTGGCCCACACAGGACAGGCGTACTCGATGATCGGTCGTATGAATGAGATGTAGATGGAGAGTCCCACTCTCGATGCCAGCTTCGACCTAGAGTCAAAGATCGGATACAGTACATTTAGCCTTACCACTACCTTTTTCTCTCTAACGTGGTACCTCCGCGTTAGCCTTTTGTATAGGGTCACCCCCAGGTACTTGGCCTTCGTGGTCCACGGGATTACTTCACCAAATAGACGAAGGATGGGTTTCCTGTCCCCGGTCCTTCGCCTTGTGACCATCAGCGCCTGGCTTTTCGTTGCGTTGATGCTGACCCTTCAGGTTGTGGCCCACCGTTGTATCTTCTCTAGGCCCGTGTTCAGGCGAGCTCCCACGATGTGCAGGTCGTGCGACGCAGCGTAGAGTGCGGTGTCATTGATGTAATATTTAATGTGAAACATCTCTCTAATCAACACAATATTAATACTATGTAACTTTGCTTTGTAATGCATAGAAAGGGAAGTATTTGTTTTATTATTATTTTTATGGTTATATATTCTTGTTTTTTGTATCAGTTGATTTATGTCCTATGTAAATTGATTTGCACCCATTACAATATATATTTGGTAACCTATACATTTTTGATTATTATTGTCAATTTTATCTTTTGTTTTTGTTAATATGGATTCTATTTTTATTAGCAGGTTTAGTTATATATTTAAATTCCTTAACAATATTTTTGGTGTCAATCTGTCTATATGGTTAATTTTTTATTTGATTCTATATTTTTTCATTTACTATGTCTTCTGTTGTTTTTTCTCTTATTATTAAAATTGTAATCGGCATGGACTCTTATATAGGAAAAAATACATAATTCTCACGAAAAGACGAAGATTCGAAAGAAAAATGAACATTTGGAAGAATTACAGCAAAAATATAAAAAAAAACCAGAAAA
The DNA here is from genome assembly GCA_037074705.1 of Zhengitettix transpicula. Lineage (NCBI taxonomy): Eukaryota > Metazoa > Arthropoda > Insecta > Orthoptera > Tetrigidae > Zhengitettix > Zhengitettix transpicula. The sequence goes on along the minus strand of CM073591.1, from coordinate 26,497,813 downwards.
GCAGCTATATCTTCTAAACGACCGCAGTTATGGATCTGCGGTCAACAGCATTGTGTTCAGCGTGGCCGCTTCTATGCGTACAAATACATCATTTTCACGAAAAGACGAAGATAAGAAAGAAAACTTAATATATATTAGAATAAGAGCAAGATTTTTAAAAATACAGAAAAACCGCTATATATCCTGAACAACTGCAGTTATCGATTTGCGGCCAACAGCATTGTGTTCAGCGTGGCAGCTTTTATGCGGATAGATATCTAATACTTGCGCAAAGACGGAGATTTGGAAGTATAAGAGCATTAGTTAAAAAAAACCTGAAAAACAGCTCTATCTTCTGAACGGCTGCAGTTATCTATCTCCAGTAAACGTCATTGTAATCAGTGTGGCCGCTTCTATAGGGATAGATACATGTTTCTCGCGAAAAGACGAAGATTCGGAAGAAAAATGATAATTTGGATGAATAAAAACAATTTTTTTAAAAAAAACAAACAGAAAAACAGCTATATGTCCTAAACGACTGCAATTATCGATGTGCGGTCAACTACATTGTGTTCAGCGTGGCCGCTTCAATGCGGATAAATACCTAATTATTGCGAAATAACGTAGATTTAGAAGAAAAACGAATATTTAGTAGAATTAGTGCAATTAGACCTGTTGTTAATTTTTTGAATGTTATTTTTTTCATTGACATCAATTAACCTTTTGGTGCTTTATTGACATTGTGAGATTATTATTTTACTTATACTTATTATTATAAAATACCATTTGTTGATTAAATTTAGAGGAGATGGATTTAATATTTTTTTGAATACTAAATATTGTAATTTTTAATTTTTTTTGGGTACTTAGGATCAGTTGATTTTACTGCTACGCTAAGCATTTCAGTTCTACTAATTTTTATATCCTTTGCTTCAGCTAACTCTAACCTTAATTTTAATTGTGTAAATATGTTGAACGTCGAATTCATCAAAAACAAACTTTTATGTCACCAGATAAGGATGGGTTCATTTTAGATACTGGTTAAAGGTAGAGTTTATTGTAATACATCCTTGTTTTTTTAAAATAATATATATGGGCCGTTGTGTCCTCAAGTATGTACGTTTTATTACAGTTTTAAACCAGGAATTTTAGAGACTACATTCTTAATAGTATAATTATTAATTTTGACTTTTACTTTAGTTACTATTTTGTTTGTATTTGTTTGATAGGTTTCATAGTGCTGCTGAAGTCTGTAATATCACTTGTATATGTAACATATTTTTTATTTTAATTTACTAATCCGAAAGAAAGTTATGCTAACAGAAATACCACTTTTTGGTTTTGCAATGAAGGTTCATAAATTGACTCACATTGAAATTATGGACAAAAATCAAACATAAAAATAACAGGCAAATCCCAGAATATTGTGTTGGTTCTATTTCGTTTTTAATCGTTATAATATTCTATACCTTAAGAATAGTTTTTTTATTGTTTGACTGTAATCGATATCAAGACAAGTCGATATCAACATTTGTCAGTATCGTAAACAACCGTCTTTGGCCACCAGGCAACGACACATCTTCCGACATGTTGGATGGCTGAAATCTTCAAATAAGGTATGCTTTAATACTAATTTTGCCGATTATAAATACTGTTGAGTGCCACTTTGTCTGCCAAATAATTTTATTATTAAAAATGATACATGTTAAACTATGAATAATAGCAGTCATTTAAATATATTGTAACGAAAACTGTTAATCGCTGTGTGGGTTTAATAATTTTAATTAATGGAGAATTTTATTTAAACGATTATAGTGAACATAACTGTAGTAAAGTAGTAATTGTGGTACAGTTATTGTTAATGTGTTCCCTTGTGTCGTATTTTTCTTATAATTGCCACTTGTATGTTGACTGATACACGGCCATGCTGTTTTTCTGCTTGAACAGGTTGAAAATGAGCAAAATAGGCCGAAAGCTTCCTCTAATTATTTTTTATAAACAATATAAGAGACCACATGTAGTTTTTCATTTCTGAATTATGCCTTTTAGAAGTACAAAGGAACGTGACAATTCTCCATTGAACCAAAAATTGCCCATGTACCATAATAAAATATTTTAAATTTATTATTTAAAAAATTGTCTGAGATATAAAACGCTGTATATTCACTCTCGCATCGGTTATAACTCAAAATATAGACTGATTATGTATTTTAAAAGTAAACATTTAATTTATAATCTACAAACAGCAAGATTATGTGACATTTATGTGAACCACAAAGTGCGTGATTTAGTATTTGGTTTGCGGACTTGAATGTGACCAACCAGTTGTGGGCCACATCGGCTATTTTTACGCCAACGCCAAAATTCATTAACGGAATTGTACTAAATGTGAGTAATATCTCTGATTATTAAATGATATTTTGATCAAAGGGATAATGTCAAATGCCAGTAGAGAAGCGGTTGCTATATTTACAGCTCGTGGCGAAATTGAATACGAGCTTCCTAGTGTAATAGACATTATCGGTTTTTAGTCATCAAATATTGATATATATATATAAATTTATAAATATCATTTGGCTATGTACTAACATTTTTTAATAGGAAAACCATAATTAATTCAGATATTAACTCATAATATATAGAAGTAACACGTGTATACAAAAGTTTGAAGACAATTAAATAAAAAGTAGAACACAGGAAAAACCGTTAAACTTGGGGCTATTTAACCGCACCACTCGCATCAAGTCCACCATGATGATTCCTGGGGATTGTCGTCTGTGGTCGTCGGCGTTCGGATCGTTGTGTGGCGAAGTAGACCACTCACTTTCCCCCCACACTCCAAGTAACAGCGTTTGCCATTACAGACCCATAACAACTGTGAGAACACCGTTCCTGTTCCTCTCAGCCGCCGAGCAGCATTACTACTGACGAGGAGAAGTATCCGTGGTTACTGGTAGAGAACAACTGATGGGGAATCGATTTCGGAAAATCATAAACTTGTAATTTGAGATAGAGAAGAAGGATTACACAGGCTATGTATAGGGTAATCCACATAGTGGCACCTCCCCTCTTATAGCATAGAAAAGGGAGTGAAAGATAGGGATGCGGAAAGGTAAAGGAAGGTATTCAAGGGTTAACTAGGGAGTCCGGGCTATATTTTAAGGATCCTAACCGGCATTCGCCTAAAGAAATGCAGGGAAAGCCCTAAAAAAACCTGCATCAGGTAGGTCGGGCATTTGGTACTTGTCCCACGCCCTTCCGATAGCGGGTGATGAGTTTGCTGTGGGGAATCAGCATTCCCTTCTCCGTGGCTCGACCAATTTAGGAGGCAGCTGACCGACTATTCCAATGGGAATAGCGGACAACTCTTACAGTATGCCCAAGGTCTGTGACCCCGAAACATACACCTCTCAGAACAAGCCGAGGTGCCTCGGCTTGTGGGATCCTTAGTTCAAAAACGGAGGGGAAAAGGCATCCCCAAATGTAGCCCCTTCATATCTCTTCTACAAGGTTCTGCCTGCAGGGTTAACCAGTGCCCCTGGGCTGTAGTTTAAGGATCCTACCCGGCATTTCGCCTAAAAGTAATGCAGCTAAAACCCTAGAAAAGCCTCCATCACGTAGTTCGAGCTCCTGCTACTTGTCCCACGCCCTTCCGAGAGGTACAAGAACCATTTTTTTTTACCACGACGATAATTGGGCCAAAAAATATATTTGATGCGTCTTCGAGCAAGAAAATCACATTCCATATTCCCGATGGCTCAGAGGGTACGGGATTTTACTTAATAATAGTTGAAAAACCTATCTATACAATTATTAAAATTAATGGTAATATTACAATAAAAATTATTTAAGATACTGTGCTAAACTTTTTTCTTTAAAAAAATTAATATGTTTAAGAATGTTTATTGATAAAATATGTCAATAGATTTTAGACTTTGTTCAGTATCTTTCAGGGGATTTTTTTATCCATCTTCATGTGTTTTCTACGTAAAGTCCTATTTTTACCAATAAAATCACCAAAAACAAATATTTCAACATACATTCGTCTGGTAAATAAATCGAAATTTTACGATCTTTTTCTACCAACTGTCAGTCATATTTTGAACATATATAAATACCAGTTTCCCAGGTTTTTTTTGTACCTGAGGAGGTCCACAAATCTGTGGAAGAAACGTCGTATTTGGCCAAATCTGTTCACAATCGCATAAAGTATATACAGATGTAAATTTTAAGTCAAAGTGAAAACGAAAAAATTATGTCTGATTGAAAATAATAAATAAGAAATATACCGAATACAGACCAAAAAAAGGTGATAATATAAATACCTCACAACGTTTCTGCGATCCTTGTCCCTTTCCTCAATTGTGAAGTCAGATTTTTTATGGTGATTTTATTGGTAAATTAGGACTATACGTAGAAAACGGATCAAGATGGCTAAAAAAAACTTCCCGAAAGGTACTGAATAAAGTCTAAGATCTATTGATATTTCTTTATAAATAAACATTCTTAAACAAACACCTGACGAAAGGCACAAGGATCCCAGAAACGTTGTGTGGTACTTTTATTATCTTTTTTTTTGTCTTAATTGGCTAACTTTCTTATTAATTCTTTAACTTAAAGTTGTTGATAGTTTTGGAGGCCATATTGATATCAATATTATGAAACAATGTTTGAGTAATTACGTCACGTTTTATTGTGACCTATTGAGCAGACGTTTCTCACGACACCTTTGAGCTTCATGAGGAATACTCAACCTTGGTGACCGAGGAACCTGAAAATCGGATTAATAATATTGATAAACAAATCAGTCTTTGGACTTTGCTTTACCATCCCTGGAACTATTCTTCCGCATCCAAAATTTCCGGTCAGTCAGCCACCAGGCATACTTCGACTTTGGAGCGCTGTTATTAGAGAGATTCTCCACAGTGGGAGATCTTCCACGACGTCGTTTAAGGAGTCGCGTTGGCCATTGATAGGGTCAGACCGAGAGGCGATTGCTGATATGTGACCGCAATATGTGGGTCACTGGATTCCTCTGGTGTTGTGCAGTCGGGCTTGACCCTGTCATTCTCATGATGTTCGCTCGACAACACCACAATTAGGTCACGGACTTCTGCTTTCATCGCTAGGGAGAGTCCAAGTGTGCTTCAGCGTACAAACCCCAACAAAGAATCGTCCCGTGTGTGGTTTTCTGTCGGCATCGAGGAATTATTATGTGTATTTGATTTATTTATGTGGAGTTGAACTTCCCTTGTCGGCAAGTTTCAGTTTTATAAATACGTGTTTTACAGAAAAAACCGTTATTGAGTATAGTAGGAAGAACTGAGTGGGATAAAATAATACTGACGAACTTAATCACTATATCAACTTTATTTATTCTAAAAAAAAGGGAAAAAATTAAGTCTGATTGAAAATAACGAATAAGAAAGATAGACAAGTCATACAAAAAAAAACACGTAATTATATAAATATCGCACAACGTTTCTATGAACAAACAGACAAATTGGAACTCAATAATTTCTATTCTATCTGATTATTACGCTGAATCTGGTCAATTGTACACGAATTTTAAAATGTTGTTTATTATAATAAATGGAGAAAAATATTTATTTGACAGTAAAAACTACTATATACTCATGCTCTAATTGTAATTTCTGCTACATAGGGCAAACAAAACGTTCCCTCAATACACGTATCAAGGAACATGCGTCTAAAATCAAAGACAATCTGTAGTCTCCAAACATGTCATCAGTTCAAAACATACATTTGATTGGCAAAATGCTAAGATTTTATACATTGACACCAGGTTCAATTCCAGAGATGCTTCACATTAAATCAAACATCACACCTATTAATGTACAAACAGGCACCATGAAATTCAACAAGTGCTACGGTCCCTTATTATTACGTTTAACCGTCTTCTTTCCGCATTGTCGTTGTTGCCTTATTGTTACGCCAACCCTTCGGCTCTCCCATTGTCGTTGCATTTTCGTCGCCTTTGAGTTTTGTCAACTGACTAGTGCAGTTGTGTCGCTCTAGGCTCTTCTTAGCACCTGACGAAAGGCACAAGGATCCCAGAAACGTTGTGTGGTATTTATATAATCAACCTTTTTTTTTGTCTGTATTGGCTGTCTTTCATATTCTTTATTTATTCTGCTTTCCTATTTGAAACTTTTAACTCTCGGTTTCTGGTAGTCGTAAAAGTTCGTTTGATGTATTTCTTTCCAGACTGACTGGAAATAGTTTCCATATTTTCTGTGCTTCGTTAAAGTATGGAAACGTTTCTTTTGACCGGTGCTCATTGGCTTTGACTCACAACAAGCTGATATTATTGGTTGACGTGCTTAATTGGGCTTCGGATTAGTTTGTTTGCCTCCGTACACCGTTGCCAGATTAGAGAGCCGCACGCCGCAGCCAATTAGCTTAGAACGAGGATTTGTATCGTACCTAGACGAGGTTGCTTTACGTATCCTTCCGCTAATTGACACATTGATATCGGAATTTTACACACTCTGAATCAATTGCGATTTTATTAATTTTTCTTGGGTGCTTTGAAAAAGAATGTTGGGGTTAAAATTGGAGTTTTTAATTAGTCCTTACATATATGAAAGTGTTAATGTATAAGCCAAGCTTGTATGCAAACTACAATACTGAATGGGGAATAATAAAGACATGGGGTTCTACAAGGCTCTATTCTGGGCACCGTTGCTATTTCTGATACACATAAGTGACGTACCAAATACCAAGACTCATTCTTCCGAAGTTATTCTGTTTTATTGACGACGAGTGCATTTTAAAAAAATGGTAAAGGCGAGATATTAGAAGAAGTAGCCAGTGGGTTTCACCTAATGGATAATCAATTAATTTTTTTAAAAAAAACACATTTTATGGAATCTATATATATAAAAATTAATTGCTGTTCGTTAGTCTCACTAAAACTCGAGAACGGCTGAACGGATTTATCTTATCTTAGTCTTGAAATGTTCGTGGAGGTCTAGGGAAGGTTTAAAAGGCGAGAAAAAATCGAATAATTTCCGGAAAAACCCTAAAAACAGCCCTTTTCTATTTCCCATACAAACGTTTTCTAAATAAAATACAAATCTACACCAGTCGAGAAATTTTCACCAAATTTCGTACACGTGTTCTTTGCGACCAGGAAACAAACACTGTCGGGGTGAGACGCGTCTTCCACCCCCAGAAGCGGGAGTGGAAATATTTAAACATACTAAAACAGCCGATATTTGAGTCGGATAAATATTTTTAGGGGTCAAAGATATTGATAGTGTTTCTACCAATGTTATCTGAATACAATTTTCATCCCCTACGCCCTGTGAAAAGGACACCCTTCGGGTTTGGGGTGGAGATGCTTTACAGTAAAATAACGCGAATACAACCGAGATTGGAGTCAAATCAAAGGTTATGGAAGTCACTGTGTTTAGTTACGACATTCAAATTGGCATTTACCCCTCAGATGCAGGGGTAGCGGGGTGCAAATTTTGGAACATGCAAACACGGCAGATATTTGCGTTGAAGAAATATTTTTCAGAGTTAATTATAATGATTAGGGTTCGAGTAGCGTTACATAAAAATTGCGCAAAAGCAGCCGAAATTGGAGACATATCGGGGGTTATAGATAAATGACATCTCGGGCAACGCCGGGCACCCAGCTAGTTTTAAATAAATAAATTCCGTACTTAGAGTTACAAGAACGGGACGAAGTAGTGATAACTTTTCTTTATTTATAATTTGATTCTTGTGAGGGATTTTCCATTGACCAGAATCTCAGATCAGTAATTGGGAGTTGTTCCAGGAAGTAATTAAAATGAGCAGCGTTTTTGAAGAGAATCTTTCAATTCCTCAGGGCTTGCCAGACAAAGAATCCAGTTGTATGGTTTATCAGCCTCAACTCTCATACAGGCTTGGTTTTAAATAATTTCTTCTCACCTGACTGATTTAAAATCTAAATACGGAGGTTTAAATAAATCTTCAGGATTGATTTTTAGGCAGTGAAATTGAAATTTAATGAGAAGTTTCAACAGGAATTAACACATTTTTTGTAATCCAGATTCAATGATTATTAAAATTAATAACCACAAGTCATGGACTACATATTCTGTACAAATATTACTATATTGTGTGTAAATATGCGCCCAGGATTTATTTACTTTTTCAAAAATATTCTTCTTAAATACCAACATAAATCTATTGTATAATTTTGGTCCTATTATACAACTTAAAAATATATTAAAAATCTATACAAATGATTCGTACCGTCTTTCTCGACGTAATCCTGTTCATCAACAATTATTATTATTACTTCTCTGGATTTTTTCCCCCTGGAATTTCCCTAATGGTCGCATTTACATCTTGAAAAGTCGCAGCGTAGTTGTCAGTATAAGACGTTGTTGGCCTTTTAAAACATCGGAGGGGGGGCAGGCTCTTTTTCCTTACTTGGCACTTCACTTTGTCCCCTTTTTTTTTAAAAAAAAAAAAGATTATAAATGCACAGCAACAAAGAGCCCTGCAGGATTTTTGCAGCGGGGATTTTTAGTGCTGATTCTGGCGGGACGTCGGACGAGAGGTAATGAGGTCCATGGCGGGAGATAAAAAACTGTTTAACGGTGGAGTTATTCTGTGTCTCTGCAGACTACAGGCTTCCTACAGCTCTTGCGACGCTGCTGTGAGGGGTGCGTAGAATGTTCCATTTAATAATTCAGTGTTGGGATAAAATTAGCTAACTTGTTCATTCTCAGTAATTGAAAGGGTTAGAATCTGTCCGAGTCTGAATCCTCTGGTAATTTGATTCTCACCATTCAAAAGACAAAACAGAACTTCCTTTATTTGTTCAGTCAGTAGATTTCCTTCCCTCAGTCTTCATTTTCCCTACATTTACTCACCAATATATATTTTTTGTGATTATCAAAATTTTATTTCCCATTTCCTAATCCTCATGGTCCTGGAATCTAATAATGCCCCGTCTACAGTTACAACGAGTCGGTCGCCTCATGACATTTAATTTCTTTGTAAAATAAAATAGCAGATTTTTTTTTTAAAAAAATATAATAAACATATTTTTATAGTCAAATATCAGTCTAGAATTTCTTTGTGGCCTCTACATGCTAATTAACATTGGCCTAGACGTTTGACAGAATAATAATGGCGAATATATAAATCCTGTTACTTTTAATTTAGAAAAATAATGAGAAAATATATTATAAAATTTAAAAGATTATAAATTAACACACACTACGTTTCGTCCATAATTGGGACGTCTTCATGTGTATAATTAAATTAAATTCGTTATATACACATATTTTTTAAGGAAACAAAATATGACAAATATAATTTATAATGCAATTATGTAAAAATATAATTTATGGAATATTAACTTAAAGATTATTATATAAAAATTTAGACCAGCATAATTAATATTTTTAGTTTAATTTTAGTGTGCACCTGAAGAATCCCCAATTATGTACGGCACGTTGTTTTATTAAATAATATTGATTTATATTTTATAATAAATTTTCTGGATAAAAGTCTAGCGTTCTTCACACATTTATTTAAATAAATAATTTATTTATAATATAAGAAACGCGAAAGAAAAAATACAACAGTCGTCATAAGAAAATATATAATAATATATTGAATGACAAATAAATAGCCAAAATGCCAGAAACAATCTTATAAATAAAAAAGAGTGTATGTATGTTTGTATGTTTGTTTGTATGTTTGTTTGTATGTTTGTTTGTTTGTTTGTATGTTTGTATGTTTGTATGTTTGTATATTTGTATGTTCGTTATACAAATCTACACCGTTAGAGCAAATTTCACCAAATTTCGTACACGTGTTCTTTACGACCAGGAAACAAACACTGTCGGGGTGAGACATGTCTACCACCCCCAGAAGCGGGGGTGCACGGGGGTTGAAATATTTAAACATGCTAAAAAAGCCGATATTTTAGTCGGATAATAATTTTTAGGGGTCCAAGATATTGATGGTGTTTCTACCGATGTTTTCTGAATATAATTTTCATCCCCTACACCCTGGGAAAAGGGCACCCTTAGAGTTTGGGGTGGAGAATACAAATCTATACCGGTGGATCAAATTTCACCAAATTTCGTACACGTGTTCTTTGCGACCAGGAAAACAACACTGTCGGGGTGAGACGCGCCTACCACCCCCAGAAGCGGGGGTGGACGGGGGTGGAAATATTTGAACATGCTAAAACAGCAGGTATTAGATTTGGATAAATATTTTCGGCGTCAAAGATATTGATTGTGTTTCTACCGACGTTATCTGAATATAATATTCATCTCCTACGCCCTGGGAAAAGGACACCCTTAGGGTTTGGGGTGGAGTTGCTTTACAGAAAAATAACGCGAATACAACCGAGTTTGGAGTCAAATCGAAGGTTATGGATGTCAGTGAGTTTACTTCGGATAAATATTTTTAATTGCCCATTTAACCCGAAAGGGTGGGGGTTGGAAGGGAAGATAAATAGTCAGTTCTTGCGCGTTCTTGGAGGAGAATTACGTGAATACTATTTCAACGGGTGTTGTTGAAAATATAAATCCCTTTAGACATTAGTGGTGAGCTTGCTTAGGGCTGGGGGTGCGAATTGTCTATTATTCTAAAACTGCCAAAATATTATGTGTTTATGGGTAAACTAGATTGATAGTGTTTCTACCGATGTGATATGAGTAAAAATTCAACCCTTTCCACCACGGGAAAGTAGCAGATTTAGGGGTGGTGTTGTTCATACTATTTTAATCGATGTTGTTTCCATTAATAACGACGTTTAGTCAAAAATAAAAGTGTTTCAGAACCATTGCTTTTTATACTCTTTTAAAAAGCTTTTATATCTTATGTTTTTTTTTTTATATTTGTATGTTAGTTATACAAATCTACACCGGTAGAGCAAATTTCACCACATTTCGTACACGGGTTCTTTGCGACCAGGAAAACAACACTGTCGGGGTGAGACGCGTCTACCAACCCTAGAAGCGGGGGTGGACGGGGGTTGAAATACTTAAACATGCTGAAACTGCAGGTATTAGATTTGGATAAATATTTTCGGGGTCAAAGATATTGATTGTGTTTCTACCGATGTTATCTGAATATAATATTCATCTCCTACGCCCTGGGAAAAGGGCACCCTTAGGGTTTGGGGTGGAGTTGCTTTACAGAAAAATAACGCGAATACAACCGAGTTTGGAGTCAAATCGAAGGTTATGGATGTCAGTGAGTTTACTTCGGATAAATATTTTTAATTGCCGATTTAACCCGAAAGGGTGGGTGTTGGAAGGGAAGATAAATAGTCAGTTCTTGCGCGTTCTTGGAGGAGAAATACGTGAATAGTATTTCAACAGATGTTGTTATAAAGATAAATCCCTTGAGACATTACTGGTGAGCTTGGTTAGGGCTGGGGGTGAGAATTGTCTATTATTCTAAAACTGCCAAAATGTTATGTGTTTATGGGTAAACTAGATTTATAGTGTGTCTACCGATGTGATATGAGTAAAAATTCAACCCTTTCCACCACGGGAAAGTAGCAGATTAAGGGGTGGTGTTGTTCATACTATTTTAACCGATGTTGTTTCCATTAATAACGACGTTTAATTTTATAAATAAAAATGAGTGTATGTATGTATGTATGTTTGTATGTTTGTATATTTGTATGTTTGTATATTTGTATGTTTGTATATTTGTATGTTCGTTATACAAATCTACACCGCTGGAGAAAATTTCACCAAATTTCGTACACGTGTTCTTTGCGACCAGGAAACAAACACTGTCGGGGTGAGACGCGTCTACCACCCCCAGAAGCGGGGGTGGACGGGGGTGGACGGGGGTGGACGGGGGTGGAAATATTTAAACATGCTAAAACAGTCGATATTTCAGTCGGACAAATATGTTTAGGGGTCAAAGATATTTATAGTGTTTCCACTGATGATATCTGAATATAATTTTCAACCTCTACACCCTGGGGAAAGAGCACCCCTAGCGTTTGGGGTGGAGAATACAAATCTATACCGGTGGATCAAATTTCACCAAATTTCGTACACGTGTTCTTTGCGACCAGGAAACAAACACTGTCGGGGTGAGACGCGTCTACCACCTCCAGAATCGGGGGCGGACGGGGGTTGAAATATTTAAACATGCTAAAACAGTCGATATTTCAGTCGGATAAATATTTTTAGGGGTCACAGATATTGATAGTGTTTCTACCGACTGTTGGGGTGAGACGCGTCTACCATCCCCAGAAGCGGGTCGGGATTATCAGTAGAGCATTTTTAGGTGTTGGGTGGAGGAAAGCTGCAATAAAATAACGCGAATACAACCGAGATTGGAGTAAAATCCAAGGTTATGGATGTTGTCCAGTTCAATTATAGCATCAAATTTCCCATTTAGCCCCGAGAGGCGGGAGTGGATGGGATGGAAATTTTCTAACATATTAAATCATCGATATTAGCGTGGAATAAATAAATGCCGGGACCATTGACGTTGATAGTATTTTTACCGATGTTGTTTGTAGGCATGATAGGGGTGGGGCTGGAGGGGATTTCCTTGAAAACAACGGGAAAACAACCGAGATTCGAGTCAAATCGAAGGTAATGGATGTCCCTGAATTTATTTATGACAATCTGGACAACGCGCGGGTATCGGCTGGGTTGGGATGAGTTGACCGGCTGTGTTTTGCGTCGATTAAATATATTTCGGGATGAATTACATTAATAAAATTTCCCTACATGTTCTCTGTGTATAATTTCAACCCCTTTCGGACTCATAAGGGTGTACATTTAAGGATGGGCGTGAAGTAGCATTACATAAAAAGAAACCAGAAACTGTCGGGATTGTCACTGAGTTTAATTAATTTCCTTAAAAATAACGGGAAAACAACCGAGATTCGAGTCAAATCGAAGGTAATGGATGTCCCTGAATTTATTTATGACAATCTGGACAACGCGCGGGTATCGGCTGGGTTGGGATGAGTTGACCGGCTGTTTTTTGCGTCGATTAAATATATTTCGGGATGAATTAGATTAATAAAATTTCCCTACATGTTCTCTGTGAATAATTTCAACCCCTTTCGGACTCATAAGGGTGCACCCTTAAGGGTGGGCGTGAAGTAGCATTACATAAAAAGAAACCAGAAACTATCGGGATTGTCACTGATTTTAATTATGACATTAAACTTGACCGTTTAAGTCCCCGAAGCGGGAGTGGTCGGGGGTGAAAAATTTCAAACATGTTAAACGGTCGATAATTATTTCCTGGGGTTAATTACTTTGATAGTATTTATACCGATGTTGTTTGTGTATAATTTAACCCCTGTGAGGGGAGCAAGCTTAGGGGTGGGGTGGAGGTACGTTAAATAAAATCCCGCAAAAACAATCGAGATTCGAATCAATTCAGAGACTATGAATGTCGCTGAATCTAATTGTGACAACCTGGGAAACGCGACGGGTTTGGGAGGTGTTGGGCGGGGGAATAAATTTTCAGACAATGTAATCGGCCGATTTTTGCGTGGAATACATTGTTTTTCACTATCGCATATTTGTGGGGGTGGTCATCTTCTAACATGTAAAAACTGGCGATATATTTAGTCAATGACTTCATCCCCCTTCGGCATGGGCGGGGAGGTGAACACATTTAGGGATAGGGTTCGAGGAGCTTTACATGAAAATAGCGCAAAAGTAACCAAAATTGGAGTCTTATGGATGGTTATAGATAAATGACATCTCGGGCAACGCCGGGCACCCAGCTAGTATAATATAAAATGAACGACGTTCTTTTCCTGATTTGGTACTTCTTCAGGTGTTCAAGTAATAACATAATAACATTTCGTATTGCTGAATGTAGTTTATTTTCTGTAATGTGATGGGTTTTTAATTAATAATAAAATTGTTGAAACTTATTATTTCCCGATCGATGACTTGAAAGGAACACGCTTTACTAATGTCGTTTACAAATTCAATTAATTATTTAAAGCGCATCGTACAACCGGAAATACACCCGAGGAAATGTACAAAAACTGTAACGAAATGTTGTGTTATTTGTTTTACTAATTTCTTTCTATGAAATGCCAGTTTTATATATTTTTTATTTTTATGATGTCTGATAAATATACATTTAAAAGGAAATTCCAAATGTGCATTTTATCCGACAGGACATTATCCCGATTGTAGTTTGCCCGACAGGACATTTCCTCGATGGGTCACTTTCCCGATATAAAGCATAATATTAAACCTGTAGAACATTTAATGTTACAAGATCTTATTATGCATTGTAATTATTATTTTAAATTAAGTTATTCATTAAAATCTTGGAACAATTTAAACCAAACTTGGTCCAGGTATCGCTGCAGATCCATGAACAGACTTGTGGCTTAAGATAAACCTAGCTCCCCTTCTGGTTGGGTTGGAATGGGGTGGCATATTCAAAATTATAAGTTACAGTCTTACATTCGCTTTGAATAAATAGTTCACAGGGTGCTTCGAATTCATAATGTCACTATACATATTTTCAGTGTATAGTTTCGTTCCCTATGACCTTAGGATTCGTTCCTGGATCTTAAGTTATACGTGGATCAATTTTATTGAGACTGTTACAAGCATTGATGATTAAATTAATTTTCAATATTAATTCATAATATGATAAGTGACATTAAGTGATATAAATTATTATTAATATGCTTTATATAAATGGAAAACCCCACTTTACGGGAAATGACCCGTAGGAAATGACATGCGGGGAAATGACAGTCGGAATAATGTCCTGTCGGTCACACGTCAGTCGGGATAATGACCTTTCGTGCAAAAGTTAATTGCAATAATGTCCCGTCGGGTAAACGTTAATTGCAATAATGTCCCGTCGGGTAAACGTTAATTGCAATAATGTCCTTTCGGGTAAACGTTAATTGCAATAATGTCCCAATAACGTAAATCGGGGTAATGACCTTTCGTGAAAACGTTAATTGCAATAATGTATCGTCGGGCAAACGTAAATCTGGATAATGTCCTTTCGGGCAAAAATCAGTCGGGATAATGGTGTCCTTACGGGAAACAGTCAGTCGAGATAATGATGTCCTTTCGGGAAAAAGTCAGTCGGGATAATGATGTCCTTTCGGGCAAAAGTCTGATAATGATGTCCTTTCGGACAAAAGTCAGTCGGAATAATGATGTCCTTTTGGGCAAAAGTCAGTCGGGATAATGATGTCCTTTCGGACAAAAGTCAGTCGGGATAATGATGTCCTTTCGGACAAAAGTCAGTCGGGATAATGATGTCCTTTCGGACAAAAGTCAGTCGGGATAATGATGTCCTTTCGGGCAAAAGTCAGTCGGTATAATGACTTGTCTGGCTCACGTAAATAGCGATATCGTTGTCAGGAAACCTTTCATGGGGAAAGTGTGTGTCGGGATTTTGTACTAAACCCAGTAAAAAGGTATTCATTAATTTTTTTTTGCATCGACCAAAGTAACCTTGTCGTGATGAGTAACAAATTTTATTTCAATAAAATATAGTTTCTCTATGGTTTCTCCTTTTAGTCCTTTTCTTGACAAAAAGCCTAGATTAATAACAAAATTTTCGCTCAAACATTCGTGGATAATAGTCGACTATTTTTATATAGACTTCAAAGTGTATTATAAGCCTTTTTGAAAACCGAAGGGAAACCATTCACTTTTTTAAAATTATAGTTTAATGTCGCATTAACATTTAGGTCATTAACGACTTACATCTGTTAGTTCTACATTTGTATAACAATTAAATTACTTTATAGACTCAGTTTTCATCATAAAGTCTATGAGGTTGTTTATTACCGCTGATGAGTTACAAATCTCCAGCATTGAATGTGCGTCTATGGTTGATCTTCTTATCTTGCTATATTTGGGGCAGTCAAGGAGGACATGAGAAATTGTTGTGGGCTCCTTGAATGAGCTGCGGAGATCTGGAAATCAAGTATGAGTGAGTGAAACTGGAATGTTCTTATTCTGGTTACAACATCCTGTTGCCTTCGAAATAGTTCTTTTGGGTGCGATATTTCTCTATTTGTTTTTCAAGGAATAACCATTTATCACGAGTACTTTTTTCTTTCTGTTTAGATGAGTTTGTCCGCCTATTTGCTATTGTATGTGCGAGGAATTTGATTTCAGTATTTCTTATGCTTTATTTATTTGCAAACATGCGAGTTCGGCGAACCAAAACAAAAACAGATCTAAGGTAGGGGCAGTTGTTACAGATTTCATGAAGCAGGTATTTTCAACCAGAAATTTACAACATGTTCTGACTGTAATTATACACCGGCTTTGAAACGTTGCGCAAAAAGATTCTAGATATTGGCGCCGCGTCGTGACGCAGGAAAAGCGCCGCCAGGGGGGGAAAGCCTTGTTTTGTTAAATAAACCCTGAAGCAGACGCCGGGCTGCGTGCGTCGATGGATGTGCACAAAGCGTGCTAACTTCTTCACAAAGACGCCTTGGAATGTATAAAGAGCACTCTAAAACGCCTGCTTTACAGCAGCTGCAAAATGAATGTCATTTAATGTTCAAGAGGCGTTAAACGCGAAACTAGGACGAATGTCTTGCCGACTCCGAAATGAGAAGAAATTTCACTTACAAGCATTCTGCGCTTGAGAACTGCAGAGAGCACTTTATTACACGGGGAAACTACTTGTGAATGTAGGTCATGCAATTACAAACCATTAACGCCAAGAGGAGAAGACTTCAGCTGCCAACACCTGTAGTGATATGAAATAAAAATACTTTGGATTCAAATTTCCGTAAAAAACGTGGACATCGGTAACGAATGTAATCATCATTACGTTTATGTCGATTCACAATAAGTATAACCAGATTTTATTCATCCACAATTTTTATTGTACAAAGGCAACATTTAAATGTAGTTATCATTTCACCCTATAAAACAAATAAATTCCACAATAACTTGTAGCGCGATAGTTTTATTATTGATATATATTTTTTTCATTTTAATATATGATATTAGATATTAGCAAGGGTTGAGAGTTCGGCAAGTTGGAATTTGACCAGGCGCCGCCGTGACGGATAGATAATCCCTAAGTTCTGGACATAGGCACGTAGGCTGTTGACCCTCGGAAGTTACCTGGACTGTCGCACCGTGTGAAACGACTCTGAAAAACTCCCAGAAATTGAATTAACACGTGACTGCCTGAACCAATCACGTTTCTTGGTTCGGGAAAGATAGATCCAAAGATGATCGAGACCATCGATATTTCACATCCAGCGAAGGGACTGTAAAGCAAGTGTAGAAAGACTCCTCGATGAACCTTCGCCAGGGACGGACGTACAGCCCCAAACTTGCATCATCCAGAGGACTCTGAGAGATCGAGGGTGCCACATGATCACGGCCAGAGATCAACGTGAGGAAACTGCCAAGTGTCTCAATCCTTGACGCGCCTGGGGGAATTACCGTAAACCATGGTTTAACTTGGGATTTAAGAGATCCGATTGATTAGCCCGACTCACTGAACACACATAATTTTTATTTATTTTATTTTACTCATGTTAAGTTAAAGGATTATTAAATTCTGTAAAATATCCCTTTAATTCATCATTTAATAAACGTGCCTCTACAAACTAATACAAATACCACACAACGTTTCTGGGATCCTTGTCCCTTTCCTCAGGTACTAACAAGAGCCTAGAGCGACAAAACTGCACAAGCCAGTTGACAAAACTCAAAAGCGACGAAAACTCAACGACAATGGGAGATCCGAAGAGTTAGCGTAACAATAAGGGAGCGACGACAATGGGAAAACAGAAAATTTAGCGTAATAATAATTTGACAGTATATTCTAGAAATGTTTAACGGAACAAATAATTTATACAACACAAGAACACCGAATTGAAAAAAAATCACCTAGTCCTTTCTGAATCAAGAATTCGTTATTCAGGGATAAATAATTGACGAAATAAATATTTTAAACATGCAAAATTTATTTTTAATTAAAAAATGGAGCATATTAATGGCTGAAATACTTCGTAGACAGGAAGGACAGATTATATTCTCTTTAAGAAAATAGTTTCCTGGTATCCTATCAATTTCTGCTATTGATTAACAATTATATTCATTCAAAATTTAATAATAAAAAATATAGCCAAATACAGACAAAATAGGTGATAATATAAATACCACACAACGTTTCTGGGATCCTTGTCACTTTCGTCAGATGCCAAGAAGAGCCTAGAGCGACACAACTGCACTCGTCAGTTGACAAAACTCTAAAGCGGACGAAAACGGAACGGCAATTGGAGAGCCGAAGGGTCAGCGTAATAATAAGGGATATTAGCGATTGTTGAGTTTCATAGTGTCTGTTTGTACATTCAGATCTGTGATTTAATGTGAAGCATCTCTGGAATTGTACCTGGGGTCAACGTCTAAAATCTTTAGCATTTTGCCAATCAAATGTATGTTTAGAATTGATGACATGTTTGGAGACTGCAGATTGTCTTTGATATTAGACGCATGTTCCTTGATACGTGTACTGAGGGAACGTTTTGCTCGCCCTATGTAGCAGGAATTACAATTAGAGCAAGAGATTTTGTACTTTTGACTTTCAAATTACTTATTTTTCTGCATTTATTGTTCTAAGCAAAATTTTAAAATTCGTGTACAATTACCCGGTAATGAATGAGTCCTACATTTTTCTAGTGCACTCTCACACTTTCACATTTAAATTACTTCCACGCTTTTAATAACATTACATTAAATTTTTAACGTTAAACGAGATTTGCTTTGTACACATCCGTTTCCGGCTCTCCAGTATTATGTTGAAAAAAATATAGGCTTTGTCGATTTAAACACAGAAAATTCAATTAGTTTTATTAAATTTTGTTTCCAGTTATTTGTCTAATTATTACTGTTATTTCCGTAAAATCAAACTTTTAATTTAAAAATTTTTTTTGGCGAGGCCGTGTCTGTTCAAGGTACGCCAATAAAATTAAAATTAATTTGTAATGGAACCAATCGGTTAATAATAAATTATTCAAGTTTTATATAATATAATTATCATAAAGGGTCCTTCATAATTCATTACAAAGCGGAATTTATGAGCGGACATTTTTTTTCGAGCTAATTACTCTTACCTTTGAACACAACAGTTTTTTCAGCCCTCAACGGTTAAATTACATAAAAATGAACTGATATGCAATAAGATAAATTGGACGACCATTATAACGAACAATTTTTTTAAAAAAATATTTTATGAAACGACGGTTCAGTAAAAAATGTAATTGTTGTAAGGTTGCCTACAATTACAAATTTCTCCTTCGTAAAACTCATTGATATTATTAATTATACCAATTAAATAATTTACTTATTTATTAAACTCAAAAATGGTGTTATATACAATAAGTAATTAAGTGATTATTATGTAACACATAAGCAATGATATATAATAAGTAAATATATTATTAATTATACTATTTAAATAATTTACTCATTTTATTTATTAAACTCAATAATTGTGTTATATATAATAAGTAATTCAGTGATTATTATGTAACACATAAGCAATGATATATAATAAGTAAATAAATGATTAATCATACTATTTAAATAATTTACTCATTATATTTATTAAACTCAATAATTGTGTTATATATAATAAGTAGTTCAGCGATTATTATGTAACACATAAGCAATGATATATAATAAGTAAATATATTATTAATTATACTAATTAAATAATTTACTCATTATATTTATTAAACTCAATAATTGTGTTATATATTATAAGTAATTAAGTGATTATTATGTAACACATAAGCAATGAAATATAATAAGTAAATATAATATTAATTATACTAATGAAATAATTACTTATTATATTTATTAAACTCAATAATTGTTATATATAATAAGTAGTTCAATGATTATGTAACACATAAGCAATGATATATAATAAGTAAATATAATATTAATTATACTAATGAAATAATTACTTATATTTATTAAACTCAATAATTGTGTTATAAATAATAAGTAATTCAGTGATTATTATGTAACACATAAGCAATGATATATAATAAGTAAATATATTATTAATTATACTATTTAAATAATTTACTCATTTTATTTATTAAACTCAATAATTGTGTTATATATAATAAGTAAATCAGTGATTATTATGTAACACATAAGCAATGATATATAATAAGTAAATATATTATTAATTATACTATTTAAATAATTTACTCATTATATTTATTAAACTCAATAATTGTGTTATATATAATAAGTAATTCAGTGATTATTATGTAACACATAAGCAATGATATATAATAAGTAAAATATCGTCATTAAATAATTTCAACAATAATATAAAATAATGATTGTTATAATCGTCATTTAATTTATATTACAATAAAAAAACAGGCGGAAAGTAAAATATCATACATAATTTATTTACAATTTATCCGTTTTAATAAATTTATCCTTCTACATTGGATGTGTGATTAACCGTTATGTATTGAAAAATAAGATTTGCATGACAAGGGTTTTAGAATAAATCAAAAATATAATCAATTCCATTTCTTTAGAATTGAAATGAATAAATGATTGCGGAGGTTGATTATACATAATCTTTTTCATTCTCTTGATTGGCGACTTTATGGAAATAGGACGCGACTTCCTCTGCTCCTATGTTCGTAGAGTCTCGTTGTCCGTTTCTCCTGGTTGCAGCTATGGATCATAAACTTTGGCTCTCTGTTTCTCTACGATGTTGTTAATACACGTGTAAAAAGCAATCCTAACACCTCAACATGTCATAAATGAGGAAGCCTCCCGAGCCGTATCCACTCTTTGTTTTTGTTATATATTTCCCTCACCCCACCTGGAAAAACAACATCCCCTATACACATGTGGCCTACGCCAAAGTTGTCTTTTTTAAGATCGTGCTGAAAAATGCCCTACTGTTTTTCCCCTCCACATTTATAACTACTTTGGCTACTAATGCAAAACCATTATTTTGTAATACCTGGATGATTTGCTGTGGTGGCTATTTTGCGTTTTCTTTTAAGCCGACTTGGCACATTTTGAGTATCGTTCTACAACAAAATACAGTAATTTCCTTAATAATTAATAAGAAACATAGCCTATTCAGATTAAGAAATGATAATATTAATACCACCAAACGTTTCTGGGATACTTTTCCCTTTCCTCAGGTGATAAGAAGAGCCTAGAGCGACACAACTGTACTCGTCACTTGACAAAACTTAAAAGCGACGAAAACGCAACGACACTGGGAAGAGCCGAAGGGTTAGCGTAACAATAAGGGGGGCGCTACGACAATGGGAAAACAGAAGGTTAAGCGTAATAATAAGGGATCATGGAGTGTCTGTACATTAATACCTGTGATGTTTAATTGAATGTGAAGCATCTCTGAAATGATTATTTTATTGTCTGAATTAGCTATGTTTCTTATTAATTTTTTTTTCTATCAGACGAAATTTTTTTTAATTGATTTTATGTTGGGAATTCTATGAGTACAGTAAGAATGATTTAATTATCTCCCGATTTTAATAAGAAAAGTATGAATTTTTTCAAGAAACCCAATTGTTAATATTTTATTTGCTTAATATTTACTAATATAAATATTTCTATAAATTCATCTACGATAGCATAAGTCAAAGTAATATGGAATAGTCTTAATTTTAACATGATCTACAAATTTCCAAATAATGGCAGTAGACTCGTAAATCTAAATCGAGGACTACTTACAGAGTCTGTTACGTAAAGTATGGATCCCGACAAGGAGGATGGCAAACAAATAATTCCAGAGATAGAAAACGTGCTCATACTTTCAATGAATTTCTTATTATTTGTCTTATATTTGAAATAATATATATTCTAATCTCCTTGATACCATTTTTTAATTTTTATATAAACTTTTGCCCCCCGTTTCTCTACGAAGTGTTACTAAATGCGCAAACACCAATGCTAACACTTCAACAAGCCTCCCGAGTCTTATCCTCTCTCTCTCGCTGTTTTTATATATCTCGTTCGCCCACCTGGGAAAACGTCATCCCTTTTAAAAATGAGGTCTAGACGACAAAGTTTTTTTTTTTTTCGAAGATCTTGCTGAAAAATGCCCATCACTCTGGGGTTTTCCCCGCCTTTATAACGTCTTTGGCTATTAAAAGAAACCATTATTTTGCAATGTCTGGACGATTTTGCGTCTTCTCTTAAGCCTACTTTGCACATTTTGAGGATTGTACATAGTGCCTTCATAATTAATGAGAAAGATAGCCAATTGGGCTATTTTTCAACATTAAGTGAACCAAAAAACTAGATGCAATCTGATTACTTCTACTTCCAATGACTGTTGGGATAATTTTGGTTGAATAGTCCCCGGGGTGCACGAATTCATGCATCTGTGTGTCATATTTAAATTACTGGTACGTGATCAGCCAACAGGTAGAATTTTACTGGTGTTAGGAAGTTTTCCGCGATATTTCAGTTGTTCTGGGAGTTTAGAATAATTTTAAAAGCATGTGGGAAAGATTAGTTTGTCAAAAAAACTATCTGTAGATACCAAGTTTTGTACAGCCTTCTCCAGTTACCTCTGGATTCACCGACGTATTTAAAATCAGGTGATGGAAGCAGGAAATAATTTTCTCTCTGATTTAATTCCGCCGGTGTAAATAAATTTAAAATTCCTTGCCTTCCTTTTTTTTATAACAATTAGACCACGAAAGGAATAAATATAACTGAAACTGTAGTTGATGACAGAATAGTTTAGCAGTTCGTTCCGGGATATAAATTTCAAGTAGAATGACGACGCGGCGGATTCCAACTTTTGTTTCCAGAGGGTAGTGGGAAGGCCGGGTCCAGCTGGCGCGGTTCCATTTATGCCCTCCTCTGCGGTGAACCCCCAACCATTGAGCCATTCAAACGGCCACGGATCCTTTGATCGATTCCCAGCAAACTTGAGTAACCACGTGACAAGATTCCCATAAAGTCTCGTCACAAGTTGCAGCATCAGTTTCCGGCAAACGAGAGCGGTTAGTGGAACACAACTTTAAGCTTCGCGTCGGCGCAGAACGTCTTCAGAAAGTTTCATCTTTGTCATGCTGACCGTTTTCCTGTAAGAAAAAAATGGTCCTCCATTGCTCAACTCAGATAGTGTTTTTTTTTAACATTTTGGATTATTTCTGGCACAACTGCATGAGTCACTTGTACCAACAGAAACATACTTTTAGAAGTATGTTCAAGTTTAGAAAGAACAGGAGTTTTGAGTTTTGTCCACTGACTCATGCGGTTGTCTCTCTCTATGCTCTTTCGTCTACCTGCACCTGAATAAAGGATCAAGGCTTTCAGAAACGTTGTGTGGTATTTATATTATTACTTCTTTTGACATAATTTCGCAATCTTTCTTATTATTAACTATCTGGGAGCCCGACGTTACCCGAGATGTCGTTTATACCATAACCCCAGATTTAACTCCAATCTGGGTATCTTTTACATTATTTTTTATGTAACGCAACTCGACCCCTATCCCTCAATGTGTTGTCGGCCGGTTACATTGTTTGAATATTTCCACACCCACCCCTGTGTGTGCTTAGCCCTGATGCAGAAAGGGGCTGTAATTTTACAAAAAAATATCGGTATATAAATTATAAACGTCATTGACCTCAACAAATATCGACCATTTAACATGTTAGAAAAATTCTACCCCCCGTGTAGTCCCGCCCCTGGGGTTTAAAGAGCCATTGAATGTCATTATTAAACTCAGCTACATCCATAAAACAGGATTTGACTCCTATCTCGATTGTATTAGCGTTACTTTCTTGTAACGCTCGTCCACTCCCAACCCTAAGGGTGTTCCGTTCTCATGATGTAAAGGGGTTGAGATTATAGTCGACAGAAACACTATCAATCTCTTTGAACCCTAAAAATATTTATCAGACTCAAATATCGGCTGCTTTAACATGTTTGAATATTTACACCCCCGTTCCGAGGGGTTGGTAGACGAGTCTCATCCCGACAGTGTTTGTTTCCTGGTCGTAATATTCCCTCTGAACGTTTATTGTCAAGGTACGGTCAGAGGATTCTTACTAAAAACCAATTCGAAAAAATATTTTTGCCTCGAGACAGCAGGAACAATCGTAACAAGACAAATAAAACGAACCGCCAGAGGTTTTTATCTGTAGATAGATAAATAATAATGATAAAAATACAGTGAAGTAACACCATAACACTATTAATTTAAAATGAAAAATTTACGTCTGATTGAAAAAAAATGAATAAGAAAGATAGCTAATAGAGACAAAAAAGGTCATATAAATACCAAACAACCTTTACTGGGATCCTTGTCCGTTTGGTCAGGTATTAAGAAGAACCTAGAGTGACACAACTGCACTCGTCAGTGGACAAAACTGGCCTACACTTCGCTTTCACAGTCCTTACGACACTTTCCATAGATTCTCACGACGGTAGAACGGGAACAGCCGACCAGATTCGCCGTTTATATGAAACATTCCTCTTCGGAAACACTGGGTGTCAATGAAACAAAATTTTGGCATCAATTTTCACAAAATTACTGTAGTTTTGTCAACTGACTAGTGCAGATGAGTCGTTCTAGGCACTTCTTAGCACCTGAAGAAAGGATCCCAGAAACGTTGTGTGGTATTTATATTACCCCTTTTTGTCTGTATTAGCTATCTTTATTATTCACTATTAATTTAAACTAAATCGATTCTTTCTACAATTAAAAATTATCAGCATTCCTCTGACAAAAAACAAATTAGACTAACAAGGAAAATTTGTCCTCGCGTTCTATGACTTTATCTCTGACGTCACTCCACTAACCTCTTGGCTTCAACCGCGGGGAAGAAACGAACAAGAATCCCAGAGACGTTGTGTAGTATTTATATTATCACTTATTTTGTCTGTATTTGGCTATCTTATTATTAAAAGAATTTAATGTGTACGTTTTTGGTTATTTTGTTAATTAATTAAAGGTGAATTATAATCACTCTATTAATAAACCGTGATCAGTCAAATACACTATTTTATTTTTAATAACTTCAGAACAGGAAATTGAATATTATTCGAAATAATATATATATATATATATATATATATATATATATATTGTAATACTAATTAAGAAGGCCATTATTTGTTGATTTATAATAATTTGTTTGGCGGCGCCGATCTCAAAGAACGACATTGACGGCGGGCTCTTATTGATATTAAATTAGAGAGACCATGGATTGTTGATTTTAAAATACTTTGTTTGACGGAGGGCTATCTCAATGAATGAAAGTGACGGCGGGCTTCTTTGCCGCCGAGATTTTTTGGGAACTGCGAGCGTGAGAACTGCGAGCGTTATACGGTGTTCAATTGGTGGCACTCTGGCTAAGATAGTTGGTTGGTTGGTGATTGTTGAGGAGAGAGGCAGCCTTTGGGGCGATAGGAAAGATCAGACAAGGGATATTGAAGAGTTGAAAAAATAGTTATAAAGCATTGTAAAGAGTCTATCCGCATAGTTAGATTTAGAAAGAATCATTTTTGAGCGAAGTTTGTATGATTCGGCAGCCGATAAACTTGATTTCTGCTAATTTTGTTAGTTTTGTATTTGAACATTTAATAGGCTCGTGCTGACTGGAAAAATATCTTATAATCTGTGCATTATTTGGATCACGACAACGGTTGACCGGAGTTGCAGATAATTGGGTTCCTGGTGGAGTGATCCATAAAGTACGATCATGTGTTTCGTTCAAGTGTAGAGTCTGTGAATGACCTTTTTAGTGAAGTGAGTTCCAACGCTCCGAAAATGTTAAGTCTGGTACCAGCAAAAGATAGTTGTAAGTACAAACCAAAATAATAAATGTTTGTAAACGGTAATTAAGGGTATAGTCAGATTTCCTTTCTTTTCATTTCATTTTCCGTTCGTTTCAATTTGTTTGAATTTAGAATTATATTTAATCTTGTTTGTTTTTTGCTTATCAAACCCAGTAAAGACCCTGAGAAGAAGAGTTATCAGATTTGTTTGTTTGTAAAATTTAAAAGTTTGTATTTTTCTAGAATGACACAAATTATAAAAATAAATAATTGGTTTGTAAATTTGATTAAATGTGGCGTAAAAAAAGTAGGGCTAATAAATTGTACTTTTAAAGAATAAATATGTTTTTAATAATTATTAAAATCTTATTAAATCATACCTTTTAACCATTACATGAATTGGCTTAAACAACGTGGGGCAAGTTAATTAAATAATTAGATTCCCGTTGATTATTACAATATATATATATATATATATATATATATTGTAATGCCAATTAATTAAGACATTAATTGTGAATTTGAAAATCTAAATTGTTTGAGAAATCTATTCTTGACGGCGGTACAGAACAGAACAACAATAGACAAGAAGAGCATTGTTTCTTTGTCGGAAGAAGTAATGCGCGCTCAAAATTGCGATACAGGAGTTAGTTAGCAGGAAGGCTTGGTCAGATGCAGGTCGCAGGAAGATATTGAGAAGTTTGAGTTGGCAGTCACACACGACAGAAATTGGTCGTGATCAAAGAGACAAGACAATTTCAAATATTTAAAGTAAAGTTGCAGAGAAATATCGAGAATTATTGGTGAACATCTTGCTCAAGACGAAATATTCACTCGAGCAGAACTACGAAACCTGCTAAGCAGAAACAGTCTTGTGAACATAGCCGGGCAGGATTAGCAGAAGTCAACCGAGAGAGAGAGACGAAAGGAGGTTCATCCTGGTTCCTTAGTTTTGATCTAAAAATATTAATTTAGAATCTGTGCGTTTTAGAAGCAGTTCAAAAACCCATCACAGTGCTTGGACCATTAAAGGTATCCTGGAATGCTGGGCAGCCGTGAGTAACAATATAAAAAAAACCTACGAATTATGTAAACCTGATTAAAAGATAGTCGTCAGATTTCGTTTTCTTCTTTTGATTAAAATTTGTTTAAATCTTTTTAGCTTAACTTCGCTGACAAGTAAATTTCCGCCTGGTTAATGGACAAGTAAATCTTTTCTCTTTTAAATTGGAATTTGTGTTTAAGTTGAGAAATAAAATTATTTGCCATTATCAAACCCAGTAGAGACCCTGAGATATATTTTTAAATTATGTAATTGTCTTAAAGTATTGAAAATAAATCTATTGTTTGTTAAAGTTTATAATCTTTCATTAATTTAAAAGTCCTTTTTTTATTATTACAATATATATATATATATATATATATATATATATATATATCCATTCATTTTAAATCGTTGTAATTTTGTTTCTCTCAGAGTTGAATGTTTATTTTGAGGATATTCGATATTTTCTAAGGCACCACGGTACCGAGAATCGTGGTTCGTAAAGCTCATTTCCTACAACAACAAAAAGTAGTACCGAGAAATAAAAATCACGTGTGGGGAGAAACGAACGTCTCTATCCAGCAGACAGACAGATGCCGAGGTTTTCATAACAACGTTTAAAGGAAAAATATAAACCGAAAAATCGACCGTCTTCGCCGCCGCGCGTGCGTGTGTGTGTAAGTAACGACGTGCGACGAACAAAGCGTTAATATCCTTCCGCACGGAGCCAAAATAATGACGGTGCGTCTCTTTCTGATAACAAACATTATTTGGCGTGATATTGCCGGTCGTTGCGGCAGGCTCGTCGAGGGCTTTAATGTGGCCACGTAAGTTAGGGAGGGGGGGGGGGCTTTGCAGGGGCGAGTGGCTCCGAGGGAACCGCATCACAGCGGTAGATGGCTCTTTCCGCTCCACGGAATAGATAGCCGATGCGCTAATGCGGAAATCAATGAGTGGAGCCAGTTATCCCACGCAACGCAGAAACTCCGCTCAGACGGAAAAATCCCTCCTCCCCCACCCTTTAAGCTCATTTAGAGCCGTTAAATATTGTTCGCCAGGCGTTATCGCAGTTGATAAATTTGTGGGCTCAAAATTACGAAACTTTTTATAACTGCTCGGGGGTGTTGTGATAGGGTCAACTGTAATATAACTTAGGATAGAAAAATTCCAAAAATTATTATTAACTATCCTTGGCCCCCGGCGTTGCCAAGTGTACTTATTTATATAAATCCGAAAAAGTATTTAATTTTGTATTAATCTTCAAGCATATTTTCTGCTATAATCGTCTGTAAAAAAAAATCGAAAGGAGTAAAAAGGAAGAATTAAAACCCACGTGTTGTTCAACATTCTAGAATATTCAACGTCGCAATGTGATAATTTTCTTCCGAAATAATAAAAAGCTACTGTTTTTACAGGCATTATCTCATTCAGTTAAAAACTTCAATACATGCTTTGAAATTTCATACCGCGTTGAAATAAAAAAAAATGGTTCTACAGTCTTGGACAGGGATACCAACGTTTCATTTAACAACTTTCTTAGCCCTGGTTACAAAAACTAATGCAGATCTTGTCCTTATTGAGGATTATGGGACCTAAAGATCGTTTTTGACCAGCATATTTAATTATAATCTTTGCCACAAGATTCAATAAAGGATTTATTTGCTTCATTAATAAAAATTGAATTAAAATTATGTTAATATATTTATTTATTCAAGCATATAAAAGGTAATTACTCGAAATTTATCAAGTACTATCTCTGTGCCCGGTGTTGCCAAGTGTACTTATTTATATAAACCAGAAAAAGTATTTGTATTAATGTTTAGTCGGGAAGTGATTTAACCTAAATCTAACTGTTCCTGTTCCCGTAAAATACATTGAATTTTATTGCATCAGTCCCAACAAACATACCTCCGAATTTCCTCTTAAATATAATCCTTGAGTACTGCAGGATATAATTGTCCCTCAGTCTTCAGACATTACCAAAGATTAAATTCTTAGCTAGATTCACAATGTAAACAAATGGTCGCCATATTGGAGTCACTAATATGGCACGAAAATTACCTTACATTTCCCGCAATGATCGTAAAGTATTTAGTATTGTTTTTTTATTATCATTCTATGGAGTATCTCTGAATAAAATTATACTTTTTATTCCATGGAAATATTTCTTCTTTATTTTGATGCGGAAAAAGGAGTTATTTCCTTTGTTCGTCGCATAGTAACGTCTCTCTCTCTCTCTCGCGCGCGCGTGACGTCATGGTCTTTTGTTGCGCAGTAGTTTAACACACAAATATCACGTTCTTCAATTATAATTCTTTCCACCTTTATGCTAGGGGTTTCGAACCTCCACAGAACCGTTTCTCGTGTTTTGAGACACAAGGTGTAACAAGGTTTGTTCGAATCTGTCCACGCGTTTTAAATTTGTATGAAGATTGACGTAAATACATACAAACATACATCCTTTTTTATTAAATAGAATTAATTAAAAAATAATCTTTTGAACCATGCTAAGCATAAATATTACATTGGTAAAGAATATTCCTTATTCTGTATGGGGAGAAAACTGTACAGTGAGGATGCGGGACTGTCTACATCTGACATGTACACGGCTACTGAACTCCTACACAGCTGTTGTTATATCACCCGCATTTCTCTTTCTTATCTACGTACCAACTGAGCTCTGAATAATCTTATCTGCCTCTGCGTTCCTGTCTGATATCCTCATTATCACCTACCCGGTTAACTCCAGCCTTTCTTTCTCCTCCATAGTTGCCGAGATCATCAAACCTCGGCCTTCTACAAACCCCATTATGACGTGGTACCTCCAGCAAATGTTCCAGCAAATGTTCCAACAAATGTACCTCACCGTCTTTTAATTATTACGTCTCTTCTACTATAGTCTGCGCCATGAAATTGTAATATCAAGGTCACGTAACACCTCACCCCTCTCACCCGACAGCATAGCCCCCATCATAACCCTTAGTCACCACATTGGATCCCAATGTTAGACAACCTAGCTGAATG
Source organism: Zhengitettix transpicula (assembly GCA_037074705.1). Taxonomy (NCBI): domain Eukaryota; kingdom Metazoa; phylum Arthropoda; class Insecta; order Orthoptera; family Tetrigidae; genus Zhengitettix; species Zhengitettix transpicula. The sequence goes on along the minus strand of CM073591.1, from coordinate 26,467,936 downwards.
AGTCCGTGACCTTGGTATTACATTTTCGTGGCGCAGAGTGTAATAAGAAATTTAGGATCCGTTTTTTTTTAATCGTGATTAATTTTCAATGCATTTCTCGAAACTGTTTACTGACTATAATTATCCATTTAAAAAAAATTTCCTCGGGGCCGCTTACAAAGTCGTTCTGCCCACAGCTTCAACCGAATCAGACGTGTGTGAGTGTGTAATCAAATTTGAACTTGAGGACAGTGTTTGACGATATGAAAGCCATTGGAATAGGAATGTAGTTTACGAAACAAGTCTAATTTTTTTTCTGTACCTTATAGGGGATAATTTTGAGTCATATGTTTATCGTCTCTATAATTCGTCCACACACTCACACACACACTCTGGACTTATTTTGTCAACTACTTTTGACTCCGACCTCTCAATCCAACACAGACAATATTTAATACGACTGTTAATTATTTACAGTCATCAGAAATAAATTAAGAACAGATAATTTTGGAATGAATCACTGCTAAAATATTTAATAATGAATGCTTGACGTTTTTGTTTTTTTAATTTCTTCCTTCTCGCTTCACGCATTAAGTGACTATTCATCTAGTCGTAAGTGCACTGTTTCGTTTAATATATTGTAGTGAATAATATCAGTCAATGGCCGCCATTTGGCCTCGGGCCTGAGAAGGAATTAATTAAAAGTGCACGTGCGACCGAGAGGCCCCAAGAAGCCGAGGGTACACGTCCCTTTTTTTTGCTTCCTTTGGGGAGGCGGAGTAAGGATATAAACTCCGCACCCGGGAGATGACCAGAGGACTAAAAGTGAAGTGAGAGAGGCGAGAGGGTGCAATATTTGGCGAGCTGTGACGAACAAAAGTTTTGGAGTGTGGACGTCCATCGCGTGGAGGCCGAAGAAGGAGATCGTGTGGTGCTACAAGACCAGCGATCCGCTGCAAGTCGGCTGATGCTACGAGATAAAGTAAGGGTCACCATTAATGTAAAGTTCTTTCAGACGTTAAACATTTTTTTACACAGTACAGAACTAAGCTCTGTTTGTGAATAGCTACCGAGCCGCCCACATTACCTTGTAGAGAAGGAGGATTTCATTAACCAAGCCGGAGCTAATTATTGTTAGTTTTTGCAGACTATATGTAGAGCTGCTGGCTCCCAATCAATGTTTTTAATGTATTTTTTATATTTTCTGTGTAATAAAGTTTTTTTTAAGGGTAACAGGCTACATGAGGGTAATCCACATGGTGGCAACTCCCATTTAATAGCATAGGAAGGGATTTGAAAGGGGGGATGCGGAAGGGTAGAGGAAGGTAGCCAATGGTTAACTAGGGCCCCCGGGCTATGGTTTAAGGATCCTACCCGGAATTCGCCTAAAGAAATGCAGGGAAAACCCTAGAAAAACCTGCATCAGGTAATTATTATTATTAAAAAATAATCTTTTGACAACGACTGTAAAGCTGCTGGGGTACCCCAATTTTTTCTTTAAAAGTAAATCTTTTCAGTGTCAAAGTTACATTGAACCTTTTAATTATCCATTTCACAAATACGGAGCAAGCACTGCGGAAGATTTTACGAAGTGTTTTTCGTATGAATAAATTCGTAGGTTAAATTGAGTTAGACGAAGAGTCAAGTAGACTGAACGAAACAAACCCCCGTGCCCTTCATTTTCCTTCTATGGTTAATTACAAAGCACAACTTAGTTTTACGAGCAGTTAACAAGTTCCACCTTGAGCGATGTTTCTGTCCGTATAAATTTTGACAGCGCTGTACCTTCTGCGAAATTTCGCCGAGTAAATTGGTTGAGACTTTGCAAAGGTCTTTTACGCATATAACAGAGGGAAGAAGTCATCAACGGGTTTATTACGTGTGTGTGACTACTACAATTATTATTATTATTTTAATAAATAATAGAATAATAATTATTAATTAATTATTAATTATTAATAAAATAATAATAGAACTACAAATTTCCAAATTAACACAGTAAATTAGCACAACTTTCCGAAGCAAGTTACTAAAATTCACCACAGATTTGGAACGGGGGATACAAGAAGCAAGACTGTTGTTAATTTGGAAAATTATCTGAAGAAGATACAAAGAGGTATCGAAACGTCGTCATATTTACAAATTAAAAATTTACGAATTTATAATGCAATAGAAATTTAAACCTGACGAGAATTAATAACAAAATTAGGGATGAAATTTAGCGAATGTTTCATTACAATGTTTTTAAATTATTCGTAATAAATTTCTGATTAATGGGATTGTTTTTTTTAATTGTTACCCTATTTTATGTGTGTATGAAAATCAGTTACAAGGTAATTTAAAGTCTGTTATGAATTAATAAAAATAAATTGACACTTTTTATTTTTAATTATGACGACGTTTCGATACACTTTCGTATCTTCTTCAGGTATTTTGCAAATTAACACAGTAAAGTAGCACAACTATACGAAGCAAGTTACTAAAATTCACCAGAGATTAGGAACGGGGGATCCAAGAAGCAAGACTGTTGTTAATTTGGAAAATTACCTGAAGAGTATACAAAGAGGTATCGAAACGTTGTTATAATTAAAAAATTAAAAGTGTCTGTATAACGTCGTCGATTGTTTTATTATATAATTCAGTGTTTTTATTGCCTGAAAAAGCTAAACATATTTCAGTCTGGAAAAATCATTATTATCTTAAAATTAGGCGTATTATTTTTTTTGTGACCGAAAAGTGTTATTCTGTAATTTTTCCCTGCATGATTCGTCTAGAGAGCTGCTGCGTGTTTTCCATAAATGCCGCATTGTCGACCTAGAAAAGTTCCCCGTTGTTTGTAACTCTGAAGGTGGGTGGAGGTGGAGGCAGTGATTGCTGAAAGGAGGGAGGTTATGTGCCTGATCCACTCAGCGAGGTAGAGAGGAAAATCCTGTAATGTATTTGGTTAGGCGTCTGTTTTCCGGAATTCGGCACTTGTGCCCAGCAGCCAATCACTCAGTGTAATTAGCTCTTTAGGCTAGAGGCGGCCATTCGATTAGTCTGCATGGGCGTAGCATCACTGTAGCACCAATATCACATTTGACCCCCCAACCGTAAACTACAGTTTGCAGTTACACAGGACAATCGTCCATTTCCGCTTGAATATAATTTTGTCTATAAAAGACCTTCCTAGAATGAAACTGTATTTTTGTTCTTTAATTTTCGTTTATAGTCGCGTCAGCATAAAAGTCATTGGCGACTTTCCCTACCTACTACATGAAATTATTACAATTAATTCATATTAACCGTACATTTTATTCTTAGTCTCAGTTTGATTGTCTATTTAGATCTTGAATGCCAGTTTCCTTGATACTCTTTACCAGAATATTTATTGTGTAATTCTCAATAGTTCATTTTTTAGTCCTGTCGTGCTTTTGGCGGTCGTAGAGGACATGCTGGATCGTCAGAGCAGCCTTGCGTACGTCACAAGTTTCTTTTTTAGTCCTGTCGTGCTTTTGGCGGTCGTAGAAGACACGCTGGATCGTCAGGGCAGCCTTGCGTACGTCACAAGTTTCTTTTTTAGTCCTGTCGTGCTTTGGGCGGTCGTAGAAGACACGCTGGATCGTCAGGGTAGCCTTTCGTACGTCACAAGTTCCTTTTTTAGTCCTGTCGTGCTTTGGGCGGTCGTAGAAGACACGCTAAATCGTCAGGGCAGCCTTTCGTAAGTCACAAGTTCCTTTTTTAGTCCTGTCGTGCTTTGGGCGGTCGTAGAAGACACGCTGGATCGTCAGGGTAGCCTTTCGTACGTCACAAGTTCCTTTTTTAGTCCTGTCGTGCTTTGGGCGGTCGTAGAAGACACGCTAAATCGTCAGGGCAGCCTTTCGTACGTCACAAGTTCCTTTTTTAGTCCTGTCGTGCTTTGGGCGGTCGTAGAAGACACGCTGGATCGTCAGGGCAGCCTTGCGTACGTCACATGCATGTTGCGGTGATCTGGAGAGTGCGTGAGGTTAGAAAGGAGAGTTCTTAAACTAGCAACAACCACCTGCTGTCTCCGTGACAAATTTAAGTTGTCGACTTTCTTATGAATAATTTCTCCATTCCTTCCTCTTCTACAATTGTACCAGTTTTCCTCCAGTATTTTGACATAGGATTGTCCCCTATCATTTTTTAGTGCATATCGGACTGTTTTGGTTTCCAAAAGAAATGTTAATCAATTGGTAACGACAGTTTTTTTTAAACTGCCTATTTTTTTTTTCCTGGACCGAATCGAACATGAGGTGAGAGTATGTTTCTTACACCATTTTTGAACAGCTCAAATTACCCTTCATTCTACTGTGTTGTAAAGGTGTCGTATTTTGAGCGTCCGTGCCCTGCGCGTCCCTTCCTCACTCCTGACCGCTCAGCGAACAGGTATAAAGTTTTTTTTATCAGTCTTGGCTTTAACATTAAGTGAATGTAATACAAGTTTAATGTATAACATCTCTGAAACTTATCTGGATTTATAATTTCTATCTCCATCTATAACATGGAAACTGTTCCAATTGGTAGTGATTGGTTTATTAAATATGCTTAAAAATTATCAATTAAGATGTAAATCTTTTAACAGTTATATTCATCTGACGTCCTTAAATAAATGAAAACATCAGCTTGTTTAGTAATAAATTTATTATTAACCTTTATTTTTAAACATTATAATAGAAAAAAATTCTTAAAGTTTCATCTCTAATTTATTAGGACCTCTTCAGGTGTTGTAAAGTCAATTAAATGATCTAATTTCAAAATCTGTGTTTATAAAAATTCCAACAAAGCAAGATTTCATGATAATTTATAATAATTGTTAAAAGAAAGACTGATAAAGTTGCTCTTCGAAAAATACCTGCTCGCTCAGCGGTCAGGAGTGAGGACGGGACGCGCAGGGCACAGACGCTCAGGGGACGGACGCTCAGGGCACGGACGCTCAGGGCACGGACGCTCAGGGCACGGACGCTCAGGGCACGGACGCTCAAAACACGGCGCCGTTGTAAACCTGAACACACTAGGTTTATTTTTGTTTCTTCAATTATCAGTTAACGATTTAACTTTTATTTTAGTATGCAAATTTAACGAAACAAAATTGTTTTAGAAAATGACGCATATGACGTCATTGCCGAATGCTGCTCTTGACAAAATTTTATCTTTAATATACTGCTACTGAAATAAAGAATACGAGACATTCGCATTATAATTATCAATCTTAACCTGAAATTAGAAGGATAATAGCGTATTTCCAAATTATTATTTTAAGTAATTATATTAAATAGCACGTGTAAAGATCCGGATATTTAGATTTTGTCGAACGCACAAAAAAAAATCTTCCGACCTCTCTGTGGTGCAGGGGTCAGCGTGACTGCCTCTCATCACAGAGGTCCCGGATTCGAATCTCTGCGATGGGCGTGGATGTTTGTGTGTGCATGAGAGAAACTGTCGTTAAATCAGTCAGGGGGTGATAAGACAAAACTTGGTTCCCATATTGAGTCTGCTAATAACGACCGCTGTTGATGCGACTGTAAAAAAATATGTAAAAAAAAATAAAATGACTCATTCTCATGGTTGAATATAAAAAAACGTGAATATAAATATATATAAAAATTGCCCGACCTACCTGATGCAGGTTTTTCTAGGGTTTTCCTGCATTTATTTAGGCGAATGCCGGGTAGGATCCTTAAACCATAGCCCGGGGGCTCTAGTTAACCCTTGGCTACCTTCTTCCACCCTTCCGCATCCCCCCTTTCAAATCCCTTTCCTATGCTATAAGAGGGGAGTTGCCACTATGTGGATTATCTTATACAGAGCCTGTCCACACCCCCAAAAAAAACTAAGGTTCCCACAAGCCGAGTCACTTTGGCCTGTTCTGAGAGGTGTATGTTCCGGGGTCACAGACCTTAGGCATACGGTAAGAGTTGTCCGTTATTACCTTTGGAATAGTCGGCCAGCTGCCTCCTAAACTGGTCGAGGCACGGAGAAGGGAATGCTGCGACCCCACAGCAAACTCTACTCCCGCTATCGGAAGGGCGTGGGACAAGTACCAATGCCCGACCTACCCGATGCAGGTTTTTCTAGAGTTTCCCTGCATTGCTTTAGGCGAATGCTGGGTAGGATCCTTAAAATATAGCCCGGGGACCCTAGTAACCCTTGGCTACCTTCCTCTACCCTTCCACATCACCCCTTTCAAATCCCTTCCTATGCTATCAAAGGGGAGTTGCACATCGTGGATTACCCTCATGTAGCCTGTTGCCCTAAAAAAAAATTCTGGTCTGCCACTTTTAATTCAGGCCGGTGCAGCTTGAGAGCGATGGATACTGTATTGGTTACTTGTTTAGAAAACTGAGGAACAAAGTGAACTCGATTTTTTTTTTGGGGGGGGAGTACAGTTTACAAGCTGTAGTTGTTTTACGGTACAGCGATGATTTCCTTATGAGAGGGTTACTGATTCATGGAGTACTAAGTGTTTGTCCTGGCAGCGTGCCAGCAAGTCAGAGGACGCGTCGCGACGCGCAGATGGACCACGGCGAGCGCATGTCACGGGAATAATTTAAGAGGCTATCAGAGGCTGCAGGAGACGCGAGAACCTTTGAAACATTGATGAAGGCCTGCGCGGGAAAAAACTCGTTACTGTCTGCATTATTTAGGAACTCATCGGAGCAGCCCGCCGTCATGTCCGACGAATGGTCACGATATAGAAGGCGGAGAAACGCCATTCAAGGAGGAAAGCAACATTCGGCTCCGAGTGTTTTTTATTTCGTAAGCAACAGTGGAAAACAACACTGTGTCGGAAATTTGCATTGAAGCGAGGAGAGGCAGACGTTGAATACGTAAAATGTGAGAGGGTGTTTAACGACATTCTTTTTATGCGTAGTAGTCAAGTTTATGACCAGGTGTAAGGCAATACAAAGATATTAGTTGCTGAAATTGATCGTCGATTGTATGAAAATGGCAAACGTACAAAGAAAATTTTATCCTTTCGATTGTTGATATACTTGATATGATGGACATAATAATAAATTGGCAGATGTAGACGAGAAATTAAACCACACATAAATTAAAATAAGTTTCATCATTGGTACCCGGCGTTGCCACGTGTACTTATTTATATAAAGCAGAAAAAGAATTTAATTCTATATTAATCTTTAGTCAAGAAGTGATTTAACCTAAATCTAACTGTTCCTAGTTCCCTACACAGTTTCCACAGATAATAGTGCATTAATTCAACAGCTGTAAAATACAAAGATTTTTATTGCATCAGTCCCAACAAACATACCTCCGAATTTCTTCTTAAATATACTCCTTGAGTACTGCAGGATATAATTGTCCCTCAGTCTTCAGACATTACCAAAGATTAAATTGATGAAATTGTCAACTAGATTCACAATGTAAACAAATAGTCGCCATATTGGAGTCACTAATATGGCGCGAAAATTAACTTAAATTTTCGACAAGGATAGTAAAGTATTTCGTATTATTTTTTATTATCATGCGATGGAGTATCACTGGATAAAATTATAATTTTTATTCAATGTAAATATTTCTGCTTTATTTCATTACGTAAAAAAGGAACTATTTCCTTTGTTAGCCGCGTGGTAACGTCTCTCTCTCGCACTCTTTCTTTCTCGATTGACGTCATGGTTTTTCGCGCGTAGTAATTTAACACAAAATGATCAAGTTTTTTAATTATAATTCTTTCCACATATATGCTAGGGGATTCTCACCCCCACAGTACCGTTCCTTGAGGCTTGAAGAATATGTGTACCAAGTTTTATTGAAATCTGTCAACGCGATTTAAATTTGTATAGAAATTAATGTAAATACATACAAATATACATAATTTTTTGTTATATTGATATTATAAGTAGTGATAAAAATATACAATAATAAGGCCTCAAACAGTGATAGGAAAGAAGAAACAAGGAATAACAAAATTTATAAAACAAAAGGTCACGGATGAGAAATATTAATAAAGTAAAAATCTGCAGAACTTTAATGAAATGTTAAGAATTTTTTAGAAATCTGATTGGTACGAAAATTTTATACTAGGTTGACAATGAAAATTTGAAAACATGCCGAACACATCAGAGCAGCTCTTCTAAGACTTTACTTATTTACTTGACCAATAAATTAAACGGATTTTAATTAACAATTAATGTGCAATTCAAATTGTCCGCAGTATGTGTTGAAAGTTAATGTTTTGTGTTATGAATATCATTTAAATCATTTGGTTTTATTTTATTTAATGACTGACCTATGACTGAAAAACAATTCGGGCGGGGGAAGGACGTTACAATATATTGTAATGATTAGCCTTTATTACTAAATATAAAAAATAAACTTTATTACAAGAAAATACAAAAATACATTAAAAAAATATTATTGGGCGCCAGCAGCTATACATTGGTCTGCAAAAAAAATTAACATTAGCTCCGGCTTGGTTATGAAGTCCTCCTTCTCAACAGGGTAATGTGGGCGGTTCGGTAGCTATTCAAGAACAGAGCTTATTTCCGCACTGTGCAAAATTCTACTTGTGAAGGCACTTAACAGAAATTGTGATGCTTACTTTACTTGTGGCGTCAGCCGACTTGCAGTGGGTCACTCGTCTTGTAGTCTCAGCACATCTTCTTCGGCCTCCCCGCGATGGACGTCTCTCCAAAACCTTTGTTGCTTTTCGCTCGCCTGAGTTTTCCACCCTCTCGACTCTCTCACTCTACTTTCCGTCCTCTATCTCTCGGTCTGCGTGCGTCTGTCTCACTTTCACCCGGGTTCGGAGTATTTATTCGTACTCCGCCCCCCCAAACGATGCAAAAAAAGGGACCTGTACCCTGCCTCTCGGGCAGGCACACGTGCACGTTTAATGTATTCCTCCTCAGGCCCGCGGACACAAGGGCGGTTACTTAAGGTTGTTATTCAATACAATATATATATATATATATATATATATATATATATATATATATATATATATATATTTATATATATATTTATATATATATTTATATATATATATATATATTTATTCGTATATACTGTATAATACAAATTACAATTTTTTCCAAGAATTTATCTGGCATTCTTCAAACAAAACAATGCGATTTACTTTTTTGAAAGGATCTAAAGATTCTAAGTATCTATTAAAAAATAGTTATTTGACAGAACAGTGCATAAGTGACAAAAAAATATTTTATAGAAAAATAAAAAAAGGCTCGTCACTATTAGTGTTGGATGACTGGTTCAGACCTTTACCTAGCCAATCTCCAGCAGCCAACAATGTGTCCAAAGTATTTTTATAACAGTCAAAAATTACTACTCCTCGTTTTAAATCATTACTGTTATAAAATTACCTTATTATTGGGAGTAATTCACATTTGTGAACATGATTGAAGCAGGTTACGTCACTCGGTCTCGATGGACCATCCGCTGTCTGTTTCGTGGTACACTCCCGTAATTAACTAATACAACTCAGAAGCTGCACTAGTATGTGAATATACTCTAGATTATTCCATGTCATTAACTCCCTAATCCTCCCACGGAGGAGGTAGAGGCTATTTTCTGAAACGTCTCAAGCATCCATTCAACGGATTAACGCATCGGTCGACTAATTTTCTTTTCACAATATATATATATATATATATATATATATATATATATATATATATTGTAACAATAAAAAGGTGGTCTTAATTAAAAGAATTAATCAACAAAATTATTAAGATTTAAAAAATTTATTCTTTAAAAGTACAAATTGTAATCCCTACTTTATACGTCTGATTTCGTTAACAAACGATTATTTTATTTCAATTTTGCAATTCGTGGCGTTCTAGGAAAAATACAACTTTACATTTTCCAATCAAATATGTCGAAATTCTCTTTATGTCAGGGTCATTACTGGGTTTGATAGTAAGAACAATCCAATTTAATAAACTAACATTAACAATTCAAACTCATTGAAGCTAACTTAATACAATATGAAAATAAACTACATGAAAGAAACTAAATGAAAAGAAAAACGAACGAAATCTGACTTCTACCTTTAATCCTCGTTTACATATTTTAAATAATTGTTTTGTACTCACGATGGTCTTTCTGGTACCAGATCTGATTCTTGTAGCTTGAGGACAACACTCACTAAAAAGGCCATTATTTACTGATTCTACACATTAAATTTTTAATACACTCGGTCGATGTTCTCGTTCTCTGCCACCTGGAACTTTGGATCAGCCGCCCCTCAGTCAGCCCTAGGACAAGGTCTCCTTGGTGCCTCTATGCGGAATTTAGTTCAGTCTGTGTGAAGCAAAACATTTTGCTTCCAACTTTGCGATTATTATTTGAGTCTCTCTGTCAAAACTGTTTACTCGGGTTTTATGTAAACTAACAGATCTCGCAGTTAGACTTCTTGGACCGCGCTATTCATACTTTTAGATCAGCATCCTAACTCTTTGCAGGTCTGCGAGAGCTATTCTCTCGAAGGCAGTAACCTGCGAAGGATGTTCTCGCGCAGGCACAACCTTGTAGGAGAGACACGAAGGGGCTACCTCAGGGGATGCATTTTCCTCTCCGTTTTTTAACTAAGGTTCCAATAAGCCGAGGCACCTCGGCCTGTTCTGAGAGATGTATGTTCCGGGGTCACAGACCTTGGGGCATACGGTAAGAGTTGTTCTCTGTTCCCATTGGAACAGTCGACCAGATCCCTCCTAAACTGGTCGAGGCACTAAGAGGGGAATGCTGCGTCCTCACAGCAAACTCCTGTCCCGCTATCGAAAGGGCGTGGGTCAAGTACTCAATGCCCGGCATACCTGATGCAGGTTTTTCTGGGATTTGTCCTGTATTTCTTTAGGCGAATGCCGGGTAGGATCATTAAAATATAGCGCGGGGGCCCTTATTTAACCCTTGGCTACCTTCCTCTACCCTTCCGCATCCCCACTTCAAATCCCTTTCCTATGCTATAAGAGGTGAGTTGCCACTATGTGGATTACCCTGTCTACACCCGATTAACAAGTTATTAAATTCACGTAGTTTTGAAGAAAAAATGGGGGGTTAGAGGTACACAATTCACTTAAGACTGTATCAAGACGAAAAAAACTAGGTAGGCTGTTCTTTTTAACATCTCCGATAAAAACTATAATCGAATTTTATGTGTATATATTTGGTTATAATGAATTACTAAAACAAATCATGACCTTGTAAAGCCACTTTCTATTTTTTATGACGACGTTTCGATATTATTTTGTATCTTCTTCAGGATTTTTACAAAATGTATATAATAAACTCGATTAACTAGTGATTAAATTCACACAGTTTTGAAAATATAAGTTGGGTGGTCCGAGGCACACTTAACGCTAACAAGATCGTAACAAGACAAAAGAAAAGGTATCGAAACGTCGCCATTATATAAATAAAGAAATAAACAGTGTCTATATGAGGTCATCAGTTGTTTTATTAATTCGACGTTAAATTAAAAGACTGAATAACGGTATCAAGGTTGAGTATACGAAATTAGAGAGTAAAAATATTATTTAACGTTTGCCGCTTCGAGGTCGCTGCTGTGTGTGTGCGAAGGTCCAGAAGAGGTTAAAGACCAAATGCGAATATTGAAGCCAAATCTCTAACCAAGCGTTCAAAGGAAATCGTCTGTGATGATTCCAAAGCATAAAATTAATTTTTGAATTTCAATTTGTCATATACGTATTTTAAAAACGCATTCGACTTGGAACCTACTTGGTTTCGAACGACCCCGGGCAACTCCTCGGAATAATTTCGTTTGTGGCCTGGCAGCACACTTACTTATTCTTAGCATAAATTTTGAATGCTAAACTACGACGTTTGCATGAAATCCTAAAGGAACATGGAATGTTACTCCCTTGGAAGGAAATTTGATTTGAAAGTGGTCCTGGTCGCGTTGCACTAGTTCCTATTATATATGCGAAGAATCCTGTATACGCGTGTCAGCCACAGGAGGAGGACGTGGCAATAAACGAATTCTTCCACCCTCGTCGTGTCTCAGAAAAATTTCATTTCAAGGCTCAGAATTTTTCAACTACCCACAAGCCAAGCTTCACGCGGTCCATGTTGGAGGAAACTCGCAGTAACACGCGGTTATGATCGTTTTTTCACAGCCAGTAAACTGTCACAAATGGCTCTGTAGAGAACACGAAACTGTTTCATCACAAGGCAGTTCGTCGTTAAAACGTTTCTCTTTTGCATGTCTACTATCGTAAAATAAAACCATTTCATATGTGTTTTTTACATTTTTGTTATTCTCTGTCCAAGTTTTAAATTACACCATTTTCATGTTTCAAAACGTTCCTAGAAACAAAAAAAAAAGATTTGAAATATCTTGACAATGGTTAGGTAACATTATAATTTAGATTATTCGGGTTTTCCGTTTTCTTGGAGTAGATAAGTGAGAAAGAAAAAGAAAGAAATGCAAGGAAACCAGAAAAATAGAAAGAAAGAGGAAGGTCAAAGACGCGACGAGAAAGATAATCTGTTCGGGTTTTCCATTTTCTTGGAGTAGATAAGAGAGAAATAAAAAAGGGAAGAAAAAGAAACAAAAGCAAAGAAACTAGAAAACCAGGATCAAAGACATGAAGATAAAGATAGTGTAAGCGGGTTTTCCATTGCCTAAGAGTAGACCAGTGAAAAAGAAAAAAATTAAAAAGGCAAAGAAAAATGAAAAAGAACGTAAAGCAAACATACAATAAAACCAGAAAGAAAGAGGCAGGTCAAAGACATGATGATAAAGATCGTGTATTCGGGTTTTCCATTGCCTAGGAGTAGATGAGTGAAAAAGAAAAAAGTGAAAAAGGCAAAGAAAACAGAAATAAAGTGGCCGGTCAATGAGATGACGAGAAATATAGTCTATTCGTGTTTTCCATTGTCTTCGTGTAGATAAGTGTGAAATAAAAAAGTGAAAAAGGCAAAGAAAAATGAAAACGTAAGAAAAGCAAACATACAAGAAAACCAGAAAGAAAGAGGCAGTTCAAAAAGATGATGGGAAAGATCGTGTATTCGGGGTTTCCGTTGTCTTAGAGTAGATGAGTGAAAAAGTCAAAGAAAAAAGAAATAAAGAGGCTGGTCAAAGAGATGATGATAAAGATCGGGTATTCGGGTTTTCCATTGTCTAGGAGTAGTAGAGTGAAAAAGAAAAAAGTGAAAAAGGCAAAGAAAAAAGAAATAAAGAGGCTGGTCAAAGAGATGACGAGAAAGATAGTCTATTCGGGTTTTCGGTTGTCTTGGTGTAGGTAAGTGAGAAAGAAAAAAATTGAAAAATGCAAAGAAAAATTAAATAGAAAGAAAAGCAAACATACAAGAAAACCAGAAAGAAAGAGGCAGGTCAAAAAGATGATGAGAAAGATCTTGTATTCGGGTCTTCCGTTATCTTAGGGTAGATGAGTGAGAAAGAAAAAAGTGGAAAAGCAAAGAAAAAAGAAAGAAAACCAAACAAATAAGAGAAACTGAAAGACAGAAGGAGGTCAAAGAAATGACGAAGAAGATCAGAAAAAATATCTAGAGGTATACTGCTAGCGAAGAAAGCAAAGGAAACAAGAAAAACAGAAAGCGAGAAGGTTAAAGAGATGACGTGAAACATCGTCAGGAAAAACACTACATCCCACGGTGCTATAAAATACATAGAATTTTACTGCAGCAATACCAGGAAACATAACTTCGAATTTCTTCTTAAATATACTCCTGGAGTATTGCAGGATATAATTGTCCCTCAGTCTTCAGACATTACGAAAGACTAAATTGATGAAACTCTTACCTAGATTCACAAAGTAAACAAATAGTCGCCATATTGGAGTCACGAATATGGTGCGAAAATTATCTTACATTTTTCCGCAAGTATTTAGTATTATCATTCGAAGGAGTATTACTGGATAAAATTATACTTCTTATTAAATGAAAATATTTCTACTTTATTTCATTACGGGGAAAAGGAACTATTTCCTTTGTTCCTCTCGTAACGTCTCTCTCTCTCTCTCTCTCTCTCTCTCTCTCTCTCTCTCTCTCTCTCTCTCACACTCACTCTCTCTCTCTCTCTCACACACACTCACTCACTCTCGCTCTCTCTCTCTCGCTCTCTCTCTCTCGCTCTCTCTCTCGCTCTCTCGCTCTCTCTCGCTCTCTCTCGCTCTCTCTCGCTCTCTCTCGCTCTCTCTCGCTCTCTCTCGCTCTCTCTCGCTCTCTCGCTCTCTCTCGCTCTCTCGCTGTGACGTCACGGTCTCTTGGCGCGCAGTAATTTAACACACCATGTTGACATTTTTCAATTATAATTCTTTCTACCTTTATGCTTGGGGTTTCTCACCCTCACAGTACCGTTTCTCGTGATTTGAAGAATGTGTGTACCTATTTTTGTTGCTATCTGTCCAGGTTTTTAACTTTGTATAGAAATTAACTTAAATACATGCATTCATACATACATCCTTTTTTATTATATTCTTAATACTTATTTAAATTGAGAAGAACATATATTTTCCTGTCACTCAGTTTTAAAATCAAATATAGTAATTTATTAAAACCTTTAAATGAGCGATGGGCTATTAAATATTCAACTGATTGACTTATTTATAAGATCGTAAAAAAGTTATTTAACTTCAGGTGTGACGTAGACAAAGCACTCAATTCTTATTTATATATATATATATATATATATATATATATATATATTTTCCGTAGTCTACATCCACCAATCTAAATGTTTATTCCTTACTGTTCCGGAGTTCATTACGGATGCTAACAAGATGCGGCTTCGAGTCCGTGGACGTTCAATACCGCCTCTGTGCGGCGCCTAGATACAGATTTAATACGTTTGTGTGCCGCACATTACTGCCGCCAGATATCGAACGTCCCAACGTCCATTGATGTGGTTATACGGCTATAACATTACAGGGCCCTGCGTCTAACTGAAGGCCTCAGTAACTGCATCCTCAGGCTCTAACTTCGCTCCTCTACAACGTCCGCAATATCTCTATATCAGCATTACGACCAATCCAATGGCGACTTTGCTGGTCTCTTCTCTTTCTAGCAGACTGAATCCAACTCCTATCTGCAATAGCAAGTACCAAATTTATTTTTTCATTAAAATTTGCTACCGAAATCGATCAGCGAATTTACATTTTAAAAAAATCCTTGTTACAAAAATCTCAAGCATCAGTTTAATTCATCAGGCAACTTACAGTTGTATAATTAATTAATTAATTATATTCAGATAACATCGGTAGAAACACTATCAATATCTTTGATCCCTAGAAATATTTATCAGACTGAAATATCGGCTGTTTTAGCATGTTTAAATACTTCCACCCCGGTCCAACCCTGATCCTAGGGGTGGTAGACGTGTCTCAACCCGTCAGTGTTCGTTTCCTGTTCGTAAAGAACACGTGTGCGAATTTTGGTGAATTTTGCTCCACCTGAGTAGATTTGTATAAGGAACATACAAATATACATACATACATACAAACAAACAAACGCACTGTTTTATTTATTAGAAGAAGAAGAAGAAGAATACAAAATATTTTTCAGAGAACACAAAAAAACATGACGTTGCTTAAAAATATATTACCTAAATGTCAAAAATACCTGCTCATTGTTTCTTACGTTGGATTATCCACTTTTATGCTTATAAGGATATTAAAAGAGCCTCTTATTTTGATTGCGATGGTTATTTTAAAAAATACTCCCTGTTTCACCATAGTGAATAGAAAACCATTTCGAAAGAGTGATAGAATTTTGAAATTATGAAAAATAAAAAATTAAATAAGTGGTGGTTTAATACTAAATACTTTACGATCCTTGCGGGAAATGTAGGTTAATTTCGCGCCATGTTAGTGACTTAAATATGGCGACTATTTGTTTACATTGTGAATCTAGCTAAGAATTTAATCTTTGGTAATGTCTGAAGACTGAGGGACAATTATATCCTGCAGTACTCAAGGAGTATATTTAAGAAGAAATTCGAAGGTATGTTTGTTGGGACTGATGCAATAAATTTCAATGTATTTTATAGCACCGGGGGGATGTATTTTTCCTGACGATGTTTGACGTCATATCTTTAAACTTTTCTCTCTCTTTCTGTTTTTCTTGTTTCCTTGGCTTTCTTCGCTAGCAGTATACCTCTACATATTTTTTCTGATCTTCTTCGTCATTTCTTTGACCTCCTTCTGTCTTTCCGTTTTTCTTGTTTCTTTGGTTTTCTTTCTTTTTTCTTTGCTTTTCCACTTTTTTCTTTCTCACTCATCTAGCCTAAGATAACGGAAGACCCGAATACACGATTTTTCCCATCATCTTTTTGACTTGCCTCTTTCTTTCTGGTTTTCTTGTAGGTTTGCTTTTCTTTCTTTTTCATTTTTCTTTGCCTTTTTCTCTTTCTTTCTTTCTCACTTATCTACGCCAAGGCAACGGAAACCCCTAATTGACTATCTTTCTCGTCATCTCTTAGACCAGCCTCTTTATTTCTTTTTTCTTTGCCTTTTTCACTTTTTTCTTTTTCACTCATCTACTCCTAGGCAATAGAAAACCCGAATACACGATCTTTAACATATTGTCTTTGATCCTCCTCTTTATTTCTGGTTTTCTAGTCTCTTTGCTTTTGTTTCTTTTCCTTCCTCTTTTTTATTTCTGTTTTATTTACTACAAGAAAATGGAAGACCCGAATAATCTAAATTATAATGTTACGTAACCGTTATCAAGAAATTTCAAATCTAGACTATTTTTGTTTCTGATCTTATAGACGATGTTTCTTGTCACTTCTTTGACCTGCTTCGGCCTTTCTGTTTTTCTAGTATCTTTGCATTTCTTATTTTTCATTTTTTTTGCATATTCAGTTTATTCTTTCTCACTTATCTAATTCAAGACGACGGAAAACCCGAATAGACGATCTTTCTCGTTATCTCTTCGACCTGGCCCTTTATTTACGGTTTTCTTGTTTTTTTGCTTTTTTCTTTTTCTTTTCCCATTTCCCTTTTCCATTTTTTCTTTTTCACTTATCTGCTCTAAGACAATGAAAAAGCCGAACAGATGATATTTCTCGTCATTTCTGTGACCTGCCTCTTTATATATTTTTCTTGTTTCTTTGCTGGGACTTAGAAAAAGGGAAGTTAAACTTTTAAATGGGAAATGAAATTTACGTCTGATGGAAAATAATGAATAAGAAAGATAGCCAATACAGACAAAAAAAGGGTAATATAAACACCACACAACGTTTCTGGTATCCTTGTTCCTTTCGTCAGGTGTTAGGAAGAGCCTAGAGCGGCGCAATATCAATTAAATGAGTTCTTGAAGGGTCGGTGGTTGTAACCGGTGTAGTGTTCGGGTTCTGTTGGTAAGTAGGACAGAGGTCGGTAAAATACGACCACGGAAGAATGTTGTTAACAACGATCACTTGACATTGACGCCTTGTAAATAGTAAATGTATATGTATGACGTAATTTGTGACGAAATATAATAATTAAAGGTTTAAGCAGACAGTCTCGGAAGCTGAAGCAATCGTGTCAGAGCGTCACTGATTAAAACCCCTCTTTTGCGCCACTACTGGCAACTGAAAGGTCCGACGAACCTCACCCTATTGATGCGATTTTACAACGTTGCATCTCGCTTCATCGCTTATGTACGACTCTTGGCATGTTCCCTGGCGAGATTTGTGATACAAGATTCCCCCGTAGTCCTTTCCCGGAGACGTCCCGGAGGGTAATCACGTTTCACGCCCGCAAGAGTTTAGTCCCGACAATTGAATCAGGCACAACACCGGTTAAATGGTTCGGGTAATGGGATGGGCCAAATCTACATTTCTCTGAAAGCCAAAGGCGGAAACCATTATTTCCCCCCCATCCCCCCTCCCCCCGATCTTTTGTTGAGCTGGGAAAAGAGCAAACCGAGTTAGCTGCATCGAAACGAAACCAAAAAAAAAACAAACAAATCCTCCTGTATAAATTGGAATTGGAAATTCACTCAGTGATATTCGGTTACAGAAAGAAACAAAATCATAAATTACAAAACCTCCCCCGAGGGTGACTGCATTATGTAACTGATACAATATCGTGAGATATATTCACATTGCAACCGAAAGTGTCGCGAAATTTTTAGAGGATATTATAGCGATACAATTTAATAAATCCAGACTTTTATTAAAAGAGAAACTATGGTTAAATCTCATTTGAAGCTTGGCAAAACATGGCGATGTCTTTGTAATACCAAATTAAGAACAAAAATGTGGCTGCTGAATATTTAGGTATTTTATCATCATAATCATTATCAGAGGAGGAGGAGGAGGAGGAGGAGGACGAGGAGGAGGAGGAGGAGGAGGACGAGGAGGAGGAGGAGGACGACGAGGAGGAGGAGGAGGAGGAGGACGAGGAGGAGGAGGAGGAGGAGGACGAGGAGGAGAAGGAGGACGAATATTATTTCCTTAATATTTTTTTACTTTTGATCAGCATAAAACTTACATTTTAGAACGTAAAATTACCGTCAAGTTGTGCTACAATAAACCAAGGAGAGAAAAATAAAGTAATCCACCATTCAGAAGTGTAAAAAAATCGTACAGTCGTAAACCTATTTGGTTTAGTGAGCCAGTCGTAGGATAAAAGATTTGACATTTCCCGAACTCATATTCGACCTCATACAGTCAAGTTTCCGTTACTCGTCAACGTCACGTTTCATTTCACTCCGGGGCCACATTAAAAATAAAAAAGAAACAGTGTTAATTATTTTTCATGACGATGTTTTTTTAAGCAGGTTTATTAAAGACATTATCGACTCTTTTAACAGACATATTTAAAATATTTTTTATTCAACACGACGACGTTTCTGTACATGTTATGATTCAATATCAACAGAAACTTTTTGTTTTTTAAGTACTGTAAAGAACAAGCAGTAATATATTTCAAATTACACCCTTTATAAAACTTTATTTTATTTTTCTTCTTCGCAACAATTATCTCATATCATAATGCAGTTTTCTTCACCCATACCATGCCAATATTTATTTATTTATTTTCCACAACGTTTCGGTGCCTGTTTGTACCTTCCTCAGGTCTTTCCTGCGGAGAAATTGTACAAAATAAAATTTGTTCAACTACTTTTATAAATTCATTGGCTTTCTGATAATAAAGAAACAATTATTTTGTCCATTTTCTCCGCAGGAAAGACCTGATGAAGATACAAGCACGTACCGGAACGTTGTCAAAAGTAAATAAAAGTATTGACTGGTATTGGTAAAAAATAAACCTACATTATTTATTTCATATAAACAGACAAAAAAAATACAATCTATATCGTCGTAAGGAATAATAAAAATTTTAATAAAATTATTAGATTGTTGAATATTATCCGTTTTATTGGTCGTTAAAAATTAAATTTACCTTATTAATAATGGACGTACAGTAAATTATTATTTATAGAAATTTTTCTCACACTCCATTATATCAGAATATATTATCGTTAAGGTTTTTTTAAAACATATTTTCCAATAAAAACGAATGCCAGAAATTTAAGTCCCTGACATTTATGTAATCCCGCTCGACTGAATTGGTTTCTGCAAAGTACATTTTTTTTTTAAAAAAAATCTGTGACACAGACCATTATTATTTTTATTTGATCATGATGCAGCACGGTACCACATTAGTTAATTTGCACTGTCAGATCGCAATATAACATCGATTAATTTTATTAAAATTTTAGAATGGAAAAAGAAAATACTCCATTTTTGAAAATTAATATAAAGAATAAACAGCCAAACAAATAAAAATGTATATCACTTCTTTTGTCTTAATTTTAAACGTTTATACACCATAGAAAAATTATATCAGTTATATATATATATATATATATATATATATATATATATATATTTTAAAAATATTACAACAAAAAATAAGTGAGAGTTGATTTGTTACAGAATATTATTTTGTTCAGTAATTCTTTAGGCTAAAAATTTAACATTCAGGGAAGGAACACGAAATTATAATAAACATAACAAATTTTAGAGGGTGTAATTGTCAAATGGAAGGGTTGGAGTGGAGGAGATTAGCCGTAATTAAGAGATTACGTGAAAAGATTCCGTGTGAATAATTACGTAAATTAATTGCGGTTATGATATGAACAAAATTATATTTTAGATTAAAATTCTGGAAGACAGTCTGACCAGTGGAAGCCTTAACACAGCGTATGGAAATCTGGGGTAATAGGAAAATAAAGATAAAACCCAGATGAATATATAGTATCGATCAGGAAGACAGGAAAAGGACAAAAAAATTTACGACGTCATCTATTTATCATCTCTGTTAATCATGATATATATATATATATATATATATATATATATATATATATATATATTCAGGAATAGTTTTTTTGGTATATTTATTTAGATAATTTTAATGTTAACTTGGCCAAGTTTACGTTTCTTTCTTCCAGTTATTTAATATCATTATTAATTTATTTGATCGCGCTTGAAAAACTCCTCTCCCGCTATCGGAAGGGCGTGGGACAAGTACCCAACGCCCGACCTACCCGATGCAGGTTTTTCTAGGGTTTTCCCTGCATTTATTTAGGCGAATGCCGGGTAGGATCCTTAAAATATAGCTCGTGGGCCCTGTAAAACTTGGCTACCTTCCTGTACCCTTCCGCATCCCCCCTTAGAAATACCTTCCTATGCTATTAAAGGGGAGATGCCCAAAGTGGATTACCCTCATGCAGCCTGTTGCCCTAAAAAAAAAAAAAACCAAGGCCCAACCTACCCGATGAAGGTTTTTCTAGGGTTTTCCAAGCATTTCTTTAGGCGAATGCCGGGTAGGATCCTTAAAATATAGCCCGAGGGCCCTGTAACACTTGGCTACCTTCCTCTACCCTTCCGTATCCCCCCTTTCAAATCCCTTCCAATGCTATTGAAGGGGAGTTGCCCAACGTGGATTACCCTCATGTAGCCTGTTGCCCTAAAAAAATAAAAAAATTCCGCATCAATCGAACTGCTTTGAAGGCTATTCTCTAGCAGGCAGTACCTACGAGGGATGTTCTCTCGCAGGCTGAACCTTATAGGAGAGACACGAAGGGGCTACATTTGGGGAAGCCTTTTCCTCTCCGTTTCTGAACTAAGGTTCCCACAAGCCGAGGCACCTCGGCCTGTTCTGAGAGGTGTATGTTCCGGGGTCACAGACCTTGGGCATACCGTAAAATTTGTTTGCTTTTCCTATTGGAATAGTCGGTCAGCTGCCTCTTAAACTGGTCGAGGCACCGAGAAGGGAATGCTGCGTCCCCACAGCAAACTTCTCTCCCGCTATCGGAATGGCGTGGGACAAGTACCCAATGCCCGACCTACCTGATGCAGGTTTTTCTAGGGTTTTTCCTGCATTTCTTTAGGCGAATGCCGGGTAGGATCCTTAAAATATAGCCCGGGGGCCCTAGTTAACCCTTGGCTACCTTCCTCTACCCTTCCACATCCCCCCTTTCAAATCCCTTCCTATGCAATGTAACCTCATGTAGCCTGTTGCCCTGAAAAAGTTATTACCAAAAATAAATAAATGAATAAAATGTGTATCGTTAGAAATTAAATTATGTTGTTAATCCTCAACATCGAAGATCGTACGCGGGAATTTTCAATGAATATTTAATAAATAAAAATTCGAAATATAATGGAAAAGTAGATTAGAATCGGTTAGGAACGAATTATCAAAAATTTATTACCGAGAACATTTTAATCAGATGTGTTTGAAAACTTTCCAAGCATCAAAAAAAAAAACACGAGAGTCCTACAGTTTCAGAACTTTTAATTAAATATGAAGCCTCTGAAAATCTCAAGTCCTTTCTCACGCGCTTCGTCAGGTTTTTTACTTCCGCTGAAAAATGCTGATAATATTAATAATTTCATAACAATGATACAAGAATTTCGTTTATTAAACTTTATGTGTTGTATAGGAAATATACCAATATCAGTAATGACATAATACTAGCCTTAAAAGGGCAGAAACATTAAAAAACAAATATTATCATAAATAATTCCATGGTGTTGTAGAAAGGGATGATTCTCTATTCGGAAAAATAATCACAATTTCAGAACGTAAATTATTTTTATTTAAGAGAAAAACAGACAGAACTCACTCAACTTTCAAGAATTATAATTAAAAGTTTATGAATACAGCAAAATTCAGATGAAACTTATTAAGGAAAAAACGTTTCGTCCTCAATCTGGGACTTCATCAGGAGTACCTTGCTTTGTTATCACATTTTAACACTAAAAATTTTTTTAGCCAAGACTTGCGTAATATATATAATTTTTATTGAGTTCTAGAAAGACACATATTTTCACCTGATGAAGTTCTAGGGTGAGGACGAAACGTGAATTTGTTAGTTTATTTTTTAATAAAATTATGTTTGACAAATTTGGCTGTATTTATACGATTTCAATTTTATATTACATTCAGATAAATATATTTATTACTGATAATTATAATTATCTGATAAATAATACTTTCAAAATAAATAAATATTTTTTTTACGAATTGATTGTTTATTTCCCTGACACATGGCTAATTTATTTATTTGTCGTTAATTAGTTAGATTAATTAGCCAAATACAGGTAAAATTAAGTGATGATCTAATAGTTATATTTTATACAGATTTATTATATTATATTTTCAATTCTCGTTAATTAACCTACAGGTTCTTTATACGTGTTGTAGTAAAGTTACCATAGACCTTTTAGTAGAGTTGAAACAATTTCCTCAATGTCGATTATTTTATCATAATGAGGTGTTCGATGATTAAGATTAAGTGATTAGTTGGGAAAAAACTGGTTTCAATTAATGAGATCTTGGTAATAATTAAAATACTTCAGATAAACCCGAATAGAATTAGAATTTTTATTAAATGGAAAAAAACACCAATTTGGAAATAAAATATATTATTATTGCTATAATGTTTAAATGAAACTTTTAATTATATTAATGTAATTAAAACATGTTGGTGCCAATACTTAAAAAATATATATTAATATAATAAAATCAACAATGCAAAGAATTATTCTGTTCTTCTTCCGTATCGAAATAATCCTAATAACTTCCGTCTATTTAAGAGACTCGATTTTAGAATCCTTATGAACTTAATTAAACCACTAAATCTTTCCATTTCACTATTCTCCAAAATATTAAAATTGGAATACCAGGATTTATATATTTTTTAAAATCCCCGACGATATTTCATAGTGATTCAACTTATTAAACATAAACGGATTTGCTTCCGATTTCGATGATTTTTTATTTTTTAAGTAACACCCCCTCCACATCCATACCTAGAGGTCCTTCCCTAGCATGCCGAAAAGGGTTGAAATTTTACCCCCAAAAAAATTTGTAAAAACACTATCTTCCTCATTTACCTCGAAAAATATATTTCTGGATGGAAATATCGGCAGTTTAACGTATTTGAAATTTTTCACTCCCCCAGTCCACACCCACCCCTAGGAGTTGTAGACGTGTCTTACCCCCCTGTGTTTGTTTCCGATTCAAACTGAAGACCTGTAGGTCAAATTTCCTCCAGAAGATTTTATACTTATTTTTTTGGGGGAGAATGTTTATGTAAAATGGTGACTAGAAATAAATAAAAATATATATTTCTTTTGTTAATTTATGGGCGAGAAGAAATATCTCTTAATATTTAAGATTTTAGAATTTTGGAATTTACTTAAACTGTTACAGTTTAAAATAAAAATTCAAAGCAACACACAACGTTTTTTTTATTTAAAGACATCTTCAGGTGTGTCAATATTCGTAGAACGTATCATTAGGGGTTGTTTTTGAGAAATTTAAATTTTTTATTTGAATATTGACCGCCTGAATATGAATCAAATAAAAAGGGATGAAATTTCTGCAGGGGTTGTTTTCCAAGTTACATTTCGCGTTTTTGTTTCCCTTTTTTCTTCATTTTCTGCGTTCACCTGTGTTCTGTGTGTGTGTGTGTGTGTGTGTGTGTGTGTGTTATTACTATAAATTTCCTCTCTCAAAATTTAATATAAGAATAACACTGCGCCGCACCTGGCCTCAAGGCTGCCGTTTCAATATTTATTTTAGCAATACCTTGTCCATCGATTGTTATATTAAATTATATTGAGGGCACGTTATTATTCTGCATTGAAACGTTAGTGACCCATTTTTTAATGCAAACTTTCACTGTAATTTATATTTCATGTCAACGTTGGTTGTTATAAAAGTGGAATAAGCTTCCTGTTAATTCGTACGTAAATAATTTTCAAAACATTACAACAAAGGTCGACTCTTTACAAGGTTATATTGACAGAAGATTGACAAGAACGGTCAGAATAAATTCGCTCAGTGAATGAACTAAGAGCTACGTTAATAAGTTGTCGAATTTACTTTATTTTGAACCCTTTAAAGGGTGTTAAAGTTTTGTATATTGTAGAAATAGGATTTTCTTCGTCAGCTTAAAAAAAATGGAACCAGATTTGGTGATTTGAAATATTATATTGTCACCTTTACCTCTTAGAAATTTTAGATGTTTTAGATCTCTCATTTATTAATCTAAATACGATTATATTGACTATAACAAGTGAAAGCTCACATCGATAAGTTTGATGATCCGTTACCATAGAAACCTATAGCTTGATTGAGGAAACGTTTATAACAAAATCATGACAAACCTTTCAGTCAGAAACAGCCTGAAGACGGAACGAGCACGTACTGAAACGTTGCTGTGTTGTTATTTAAATATTTTATGAGTTATATATATTATTTATGTTATTATAATGCCTGATAATGGTGGTTTAATACATTTTTTATGTTATAAAAATATTAAACACCTGAAGAGTCACAAATAAAGGAGTAAAAATTGTGGTTCGTTTTTAAACATATATATATTTTTTTAAATTTAATCAGAATCTCATTGAATAAATTTATTCTGACAGTTCTTGACCATATATAACTACTATAAATTTTCAAAGAAAATAGTAGAAAATTAGTTTTATTTCGTTAAAGTCTCCATTTTATTTATTAAATATATTCTTCCAACAATTTTCTGTGACATGTTTAATTTGAATCAGTATTTTAGCAGCAATGGGAGAAGCAGAATATTTATCGACATAATAATTCGCAAACATTTGTATCGTTTAACACTTTTAAACAATTTTGTAAAACAGAAGCATAAGGCAGTTAATATATGAAATATCATACAAAGAATATATTCAATGTTATTGATATTTGCCATCCGATTTTATTCCTGAAAGGGTCCATAGTTCATGTAGAGTCATATGACTTACGTTAAGTCCCTACACTAAAATGTAAATTTAACCTACTGTAATGTGTCATCTTTTATAATATATAATTATTCTAATTTTAAACAGATTCAGGTATGTTACAGTTAATTATTGCGATGATATGTAGCTAAATACAAAGATATTTGCGATCATAATATATAAAATAATAAAATTTCATCTGTATAGTATAAATATAAAGTATATTACAGTTAATGACCGTAAAGATATGTAGCTAAATAAAAAGATAATAGTGAATTGGATATAGAAAATAAATCAATTTTAAATGGATAGATTAAATATAATGTCTACTACAGTTAATGACTGCAAAGATTGTACCTAAGTGCAAAAATATTAGAGATATGGATATAGTAAATATCTTTTTTTTTGCTGGAAAGTTTAAATATAATGTATCGTAATGGTTAGACTGTATTACCATATATAAAAAACTTTATTACATAAACATACAAAAAATTCATAAAAAAATTGATTGGGCGCCAGCAGCTCTACATATAGTCTGCAAAAAAATTAACAATACTTAGCTCCGACTTGGTTAATGAAATCCTCCTTCTCTACAAGGTAATGTGGGCGACCGGGTGGAAATTCACGAACAGAGCTTAGTTCCGTACTGTGTAAAAAAATCTTTAACGTCTGAAGGCACTTTACATTAATGGTGACCCTTGTAGTCTTGTAGCAGCCCACGATCTCCTTCTTCGGCCTCCACGCGATGGACGTCCACACTCCAAAACTTTTGTTCGTCACAGCTCGCCAAATATTGCACCCTCTCGCCTCTCTCACTTCAATTTCAGTCCTCTGGTCAATCTCCCGGGTGCGAAGTATATACCCTTACTCCGCCTCCCCCCCTAAACGATGCAACAAAAAAAGGAGACGCGTACCCTCGGCTTCTTGGGGCCTCTCCGGCGCACGTGCACTTTTAATTAATTCCCCCTCAGGCCCGCGGACAAAGGGCGGCCACTTACCGAAGTTATTCACTACAATATATTAAACGAAACAGTGCACTTACGACTAGATGAATAGTCACTTAATGCGTGAAGCGAGAAGGAAGAAATCAAAAAAACAAAAACATCAAGCATTCATTTTTAAATATATTACAGTTAATGATTTCAAAGATATGTAGCAAAATGCAAAAGTATTAGAGATATTAATATAGAAAATAAATCAATTTTAAATGGAACGTTTAAATTGCTTTTAGGCAATAAAATTGAAACCTAGATGGTTAAAACCCTGTATATATATATATATATATATATATATATATATAAATATATATATATATTTTGGGTAGTAATGAATAATATATTTTCTAAGAAAGATAGCCAAATACAGGCCAAAGAAGTGATAATATAAATACCACACAAAGTTTCTCGCTTCAGTGTAGCTTTCTTTAGGTGTTTCTGAAGAGCCTAGAGCGACACAACTACAGTCGTCAGTTTGACATAACTCCCTGAAGAAACGGTCACGGATCGCAGAAACGTTGTGTGGTATTTATATTATCACTTCTTTTGTCTGTGTTTGACCATTTTTCTTCGAATTAATTTTCATTCAGACGTAATTTTTTTTTCCTTTTTAAATGATTTATTTTGTTCTGCGAATAACAGATTCCAAATTTTCCATTTTTACAGTTTCCGTCTTTGTGAACGATTTGAAAATTGGTCCAATAATAAGCGAAATTTTTTTTTCTAAAATACGTTTAAGGTTATTGTGAGGTTATAAGGAGGAGGTCTGTTCAAATGTTTAATAATATTCCATATATTAAGTAAAATAAATCTCCAAGTAAAGCAATATATAATTTATTAATACAAAATAAATTGTGTTTTCATGTAATAAGAATTCAATATTCAACGTTTGTGTTGATTATATTTTGGGGGAATTAATTTTTAAATTTCATAAAAATAATTTACTTGTTATCTAAATTTTTTATTCATACTTCCCTATTTTTTACATTTTTAAATTCATATATTAAGTTTTAATATTCCTGAAGCTGCTAAATTTTTAAAGGAAATGTTTTCAGTTGTATGCTAATTAAAGCTGTTAAATCTGTGAAATTGAAAATATTATCTAAAATGCAAAGGATTCTTTTTAAATATGTAATAACCTGTCGTTTTCATTTTGTTGCGGTTTTAGATATATTAAGATGTACCACTCTTAATTGCAGATCCATAATAAACTGAAGGAAACTTCGGTGATATTTCACAATTCCAATAAATTTACGGGAATATGAGTTAGACTAAAGAAATCCGCGCATCTGTGCCCCCACTTCCCTCCCCCCACCCCCCCAAAAAAAGTAATATAAAGTTTATGAAGCCGAGTTTGAAAATATCCCAGATCAGAATCTTTAATTTTAGTTTTAAACCTAACTTGAAGGGTCACGTGGAGTAAACGAGCGTCAGGTCACAGTAGGATCTCATTCACTTATGCAAATATGAAAAGTTTTTCGAATGTAAAGATGTCTCTGACGTAAAATTGATTCGACTTCTTGGTTAATCAGGTTAAATTATATATAAAATTAATTCGTAAAGGTCCGAGGTTAAGTTGGATTAAAGTATCGGGATGGAAAAAAATGTCGACTGTGGCTTTTGCAAGGTTCCTCTCTATATTCTTAAATTGAAGAAAAAAAACTCTTTATTAATTTACATACAGAACCAGTTTTCCATTTGAGCTCTTAATATTAGACCATGTAAAAATTATAGGTGAGCCTGCATCAGGTCTAATTGATGGAGGAATATCGTACCAGATCTGGAGTCGACAGGGATAGCTCAGTGATCAGAGCGTTCACCTGGTTCAGGGGGTCCTGGTCCGTTCTATATTTTTACATCCTGATACTCGAACTATAAGATATTTACTACAGTTCAGTGGGACAGAAATTTACTTTCCACTTGTATTTTTGAGAAAGGAAGTCGTGGAATTTTCAACCTCATGTGCCCTTTGCGTCTTTTTTCCTGGATTCGGTCGCGTATTATATCTTTGCAGCTGTCTATATTTAGTTTAATAAAGAGCGTAGGTTTTCCCGACGTATATTTAGTTTGTCTTCAACCAGACAGGAAGAAACGTAACACAGCATTAAGGATAAATAATTATGAATATATTTTAATCAATATTTAAACAATAATAATAAGAAGGATATCTAAAAAACAGACAAAATAAATGGTATTATAAATACTACAAAACGTTTCTGGAAGCCTCGTACCTTTCTTCAGGTGCAGATAAAAAACCCACAAGAGCCTACAGCTACACAACTGCAACACTCAGTTGACAAAACTCTAAAAAAAACCTGAAAAATTTACAAGAAAAACCAAAATATGAGCGGGCATACATTTATTTATTTTTGCTAAAATGAACATTTATTGTTATATAAGGCAGGAAAGGATATTAGGATTATTTAAGGGTAATTTTCCATGTTCCTTATCATTAAAAAAATAAAATTTATTCCAGAATATTTTGGCCTCCGGCCATTTTCAACTTTAACGAAAACAAACAATCCTCTAGAAACTTTTTTTGTACACTGCGATAAAGACCAAAAACTCAAATTAATAAATTCACCCCGGACGTACGCGTACGTTTGTCCTAAAACCACCAAAAGAACGTTAGTGTCTAACCATAAAATTAGATTTTTGAATTAAACCTGATTAAATTCTCTTAATTTTCTTATGAAACTTGTAAAGTAGTTCAAAATTAGTTCTCTTGCAGGCAGAACCTTGTAGGAGAGATACGAAGGGGCTACCTTTGGGGATGCATTTTCCTCACCGTTTTTGAACTAAGGTTCCCACAAGCCGAGGCACCTCGGCCTGTTTTGAGAGGTGTATGTTCCGGGGTCACAGACCTTGGGCATACGGTAAGAGTTGTCCTCTGTTCCCATTGAAACAGTCGGCCAGCTGCCTCCTAAACTGGTCGAGGTACAGAGAAGGGAATGCTGCGTCCCCACAGCAAACTCGTCTCCCGCTATCGGAAGGGCGTGGGACAAGTACCCAATGCCCGAGCTACTTGATGCAGGTTTTTCTAGGGTTTTCCCTGCATTTCATTACGCGAATGCCGAGTAGGATCCTTAAAATATAGCCCGGGGGCCCTAGTTAACCCTTGGATACCTTCCTCTACCCTTCCGCATCCCCCCTTTTAAATCCCTTCCAATGCTATTAAAGGGGAGTTGCCATTATGTGGATTACCCTCATGTAGCCTGTTGCCTTAAAAAAAATCACACAACGTTTCTGGAAGCCTTGTTTCTTTCTTCAAGTGAATATAAAAAAATCGCAAGGGCCTAGAGAGACACAACTACAACCGCTTTTGAGTTTTGTCAACTGACGGTTGCAGTTGTCACTCTAGGCTCTTGCGATTATTTTTTGTTCACTTGAAGAAAGGAATAAGGCTTCCGGAAACGTTGTGTGGTAATATTTCTTATTATTAATTGTTAATTAGGCCTACATTTTTCATTTCAATATTTAAACAATTTGAGATCGTGAGAGTAAAAAGAGTTAGTACGCATGTCACTGAAAATAAAGCAATACTTATTTGATAACTCAATCGTTCTTAATATTTTTTTTGTGGTGACTAATTACATGAGGGTAACCTATGATTGAGTTGAGTCCAGTACCGTGATTCTGAAACCAGCTGTGGGCTTAAAATAAAATTAAAAAAAAAACCTTCCGAAGTGAAGGATAAAAAGAAAAAATGCTCAATTCTTTTATGCAATTACGCTTTTGAGATCGACATCGGAGAAAGATGATACGAATTAGTTTTTAAATTACAGAGCCAACAAGCAATCTGGCATTTGTGAAAGGTGTTTTAATAAGGTGATGGATCCTCAAGGGCACGTTTTAAGTGTCCGGTTTCGCCCGCGGCGCAGAGACAATGAATTACAATTACCGGCATTTTCGTCGCATTAGCTTCATACGCGTGCCACTGGGCATCCGAAACTCGGCTCACCGTGAAATTGGAATCCGCCCTCCTCTCTCTCTGTCTGTGTCGGCGGAATGCAATTTGTAAAGGCGGAACAAGCGCTAACTTCTCCGGCGATTGGGACGCACTCGATATAGGAGAGTCGCGTACAGCCGCGCCACGCCGCGCCCGGGATGGAAATTCGAATGGATACAGATGAGATTTCATAGGAACGTAGAGGTACGCATTCATTTGATATAAATAGAGACTTAACATAATTTAACTGTAAATCGTTTGGTCCCTTCACAAGCAGCAAGAAAAGCATGTTTTAATTTCCAGAAAGCTTCCATTATATCACTAGCTGGAAGCCCGGCGTTCCCCGGATTGTCATTAATCAACTCAGCGACATTCATAACCCCGGATTTGACTCCAATATCAATAAATATATGTAACGTCCCTCCACTCCCATCCCTAATGGTGCTCCTTTCCCATTCCGGAAGGAGTTAAATACAAAAAAAAATCTGGAGAAACAATAACTCATTGATAGTTCGAAAATTTTCAACCCTCGTCCAACCGCGCACCAAGGTATTAACGTCTTCTCTAATGTCGTAATTAAACTTGGCGACGTCCATAACCTCAGATTCGACTCCAATATCGGTTGTTTTTGCGTTATTTTTATGTAACGTCCCTCCACTCCCTTCCCTAATGGTGCTCCCATCCCAAACCGAAACAAGTTAAATACAAAAAAATCGGGAGAAACAGTACCTCATTGAACCTCCAAAAATATCAGCCGTTTGAAAATTTACAACCCTCGTAAAACCCTGCACATGGGGGTTAACGGTTTCTCCAATGTCGTAAATAAACACAGCGAAATCCATAACCCTGGATTTGACTCCAATATCAATAAATATATGTAACGTCCCTCCACTCCCATCCCTAATGGTGCTCCTTTCCCATTCCGGAAGGATTAAATAAAAAAAATCTGGAGAAACACTAACTCATTGATCGTTTGAAAATTTTCAACCCTCGTCCAACCGAGCACCTGGGGGTTAACGTCTTCTCTAATGTAATTAAACTCGGCGACATCCAAAACCTCAGATTAGAATCCAATATCGGTTGTTTTTGCGTTATTTTTATGTAACGTCCCTCCACACCATTCCCTAATGGTGCTCCCATGCCAAACCAAAACAAGTTAATTAAAATTTTTTTTTGGAGAAACAGTACCTCATTGAACCTCCAAAAATATCGGCCGTTTGAAAAATTTTAACCCTCGTCCAACCCCACACATGGGGGTTAACGGTTTCTCCAATGTCGTAATTAAACTCGGCGACATCCATAACCCCGTATTCAACTCCAATCTCGATAGTTTTCTCATGATTTTTGTTAACGCCCCTTCACGGCCCATAGGGGTGCTCAATTACATTACAGATGGGGTTATACACGAATAATATCGGGTGAAACACATTCTCATTGACCCCCGTAAATTATTAATTTGACGTAATTATCGGCCGTTGTAATATGTTTGAAAATATCCACCCCCCAATTCCAAAAAAAAAAATCAATGTATTTATTTACTCGAATATGTCCGTTTTAATTTTCACTTGCTGATTGTTCGGCGTTGCCAGATTATCTGATGATTCCAGTTTTATTTTAAACATGGAAACGAAGGAATCTAGAATATGAAATTTTATATACAATATACACAGTATAAAGTATTTTTCAAAATTAATACACGGTTCTGGAAAATTCAACTTACAAACTTATGCATGGGTCAAAAGTAAAGTACAATGAAATAAAATTCTTGGAAAACACTAATAATAGATATATTTCTTGAATGACAGAAGCGAAGATAAATTAAAGAACTTAGGAGTTATATTCCCTGGTGATAGTAACAAGTCCATAGAAATTAACCAAAGGCAACACAAGCTTAAAAAATATTGATTATGTCAAAAGGTGTAAGAAGAAAGACAAAAAGAAAAATACATGCAACAATAATAACACAATATCTTGTATAATTGTGACGCTCGCTAAAAATTGAAGAAAATATTGAGAATATTTGAAAAGGAAGATTTATGACCCAAGTGTTGTTAACCGGATTTGAAGGATAAAATACAAGTTTGAGTTATATAAATTTTGTAAAAAATACAAAATAGTACATAGTACAAAAAAATATAGGCCTAAATAACCAGGACACGTAAGAATATTAACCAATGTAAGAAATTAACGTTTTCGCCAATCATAAGGCAGTGGGAGAAAAGGAAGACCCAAGCTGAAATGACGAGATGGAGCTTTTAAGGATCCACAAGCATAGAAAAGAATGGTGGTTAGACATTGGAATAGATGGGAGGCTATCATTAAGGGGGATAAGGATCGCAAAGGGCTGGTTTAGTAGAAGAATGGAGGACTGAGTAGTTCACACCTAAATTAATTAAGCAAAAGTGGTCGCGTTAAAAAGAAAAATTAATTTCTGAACTTTCCCCGGGACGACTTCCTATTCAAATCATGATATTTTCAGCCCCTAACCACGTCCTTAAAATTTTTAAAGGGTAATTAACCTGAAAAATTGCTTAGAAAAGTATTTTCAGATTAAAGTCCAGGGTAGTGAATCAATAAACCCCAACGGGTTTTAATAGGCCGTTCATGACAAGTGTTTGTCGTGATCGATGACAACAGTCTCACTGGAAAATTAAATTTCATAAAGTTTGTGTGTTATGTGAAGGAAAAAAACTGGTTCACTCCTTTCTGTTAAAAATCTAGACGTATATCATTTTTACACATAGCCTTCTAGAACGTTCTACAGAATCCTTCATGGGCTTAAACGAGATCGGGTTTCCAACGAAACATCTTTGCAACGTCATAAACTACGGACTCGAACCTAATCTATAGTTATTTTCAATTAGGAGCCGATTTGACCTTGAAGCTCTTCCTTGCGCCGTCGAATCTAATTCGTGCGACGTTGTCACATATTATTGTCCACGCAGCTGCAGTAAAGTGTTTGTTGTCATTCGCTATTGACGATGTGGGAACGCGTGTCAAATTCTCTGCTCTCATTCTCTGACAGTCAGAAAGACAGTGAAAAGAAAAGTCTGATCCTCCCTTTTCCACCACAATACCGATGAGGACTGTCACATTGGAGACAAAGCAAGCAATGGTTTTGACAAAAAAATTTCTGTCTTTTTTGTATGTTTTATTATTAACCCATCCTCACCCATCCTAACACAATACATGTTTTCTCTGAATTACTGTCAGCAGAAGGATTTATTTATTTTACCAATTTATCTAAGTGCTTTGGGCTAACCCGGTGGCTGCGTTACGTCACACACATCATTTTATACAGATAAAAAAAACATATTGAATTTAATAATTTTTTTCCCACCTGTCCATATATTTTTTGTTCAATTTCTCTCTAAATATTTGAAACTTGTAAGGAGGTCTTCAACAGTGTTACAGGTAAATTGTTACAGCTTTCTACTTTACAGTTTATAAAATAAAATTTGCCTTTATGATGTGACCGTTGTTTTTCTATCCCCGTACTTTTTTCCCCAAGGTAATTTCTTCCATTTTGGGTTCGTCCCAGATTTTTTTTAATATTGTTTCTCTACTACCTGGTTCTCCCCTAAATGATCTGAAACCTTGCGCGCGCAATAGTCTCCGAACCTTGAAAAAAATCCCAATTAAATTTTATACTATACTTCGCCTCAAAAATTGCAGCTACGCCTTGTATTATTTGCAGTTAATTAATGTTTCCGCAGTAAAAGTTAAATCCACCGTAATATGGCTCTCTTCAATTCTTTAACGACTTATTCGGACTTAAATCGCAAAATTACATAAAAGTCGGAAATGTTACTTCAACTTCAATTAAATAAAATAGACTCTTTGTGTGCATGTTCCGCATAAAAATCCTCAAAAGTGGAGTAAATTTGATACAATTTTGATTCCGTATTCCTTTATAACCGGAAACCGATAGCGTGGGTTGTAAGACATGACTACACCCTCCCCCCCGGGGTGGGGGTGGATATTTTAAACATGCTAAAACGACCGATTATTACGTCAAATAAATAATTTATGGGGTAAATGGAGTAGTGTTTCTCGAGATATTGTTCGTATATAATTTATAAGCGTTTTTGTAATGTAGGAGAGCGCCCCCAGGGGTTGGGGTGGAGGGGGGGTTACACAAAATAATTCTAAAGCAACTGAGATTGGAGTGGAATCTGAGGTTATGGATGTCACTGATTTTAATTAGGCATTCAAGTAGCCAGGTGCGGGGTTGGACGAGGGTGGTAATTTTTTAAACGCGTTAAAACGGCCGATATTTTTATCGAATAATTATTTTTCGTGATCAGTGAGATATATCGCGTTTCTCTATATTTTTTTTGTATTAATATCAACCACGATATAGCATGGGGTGGGGGAGGACGTTTAGTGGTGGTGGAGGACGGTCGATAAAAAATAAAGAACACACAACCAACCGAGATTGGAGTCGAATCCGGGTTTATGGATGCCGCTGAGTTTAGTTATGTCAATAAAGTAGCCGTTAACCCCCACGTGTGGGGTTGGACGAGGGTGAAAATTTTCAAACGCGTTAAAACTGACGGTATTTTCGTCGGAGTAAAAAATTTTCATGGATCGATGAGATACATAGCATTTGTCCAGATATTTTTGTGTATAATTCAAATCCCATTTACCATGGACGGGGAGTATATTTTGGGATGATCGTGGAGGGGCTTAAAAAATACAGAACGCGAAATCAATTGAGTATGGTGTCTAATCCGGCGTTATGGATATCGCTGATTTTACTTACGTCATCCAAGAAGCCGTTAACCCCCAGGTGCGAGGTTGGACGAGGGTTAACATTTTCAAACGCGTTAAAACTGATGGTATTTTCGTCGAAAGAAAATTTTCATGGGTCACGGAGATAGTTTTTCCAGATTTTTTTTGTATAATATCAACCCCGATTCAGCATGAGAGGAGAGAACGCAAAATAAACCTAGATTGGAGACGAATCAGGGGTTATGTATGTCGCTGAGTTTAATTATGTGAACCTGGGCAACGCCAGAAACTCTTCTAACTATAAATAAGTAATTGTAAGACGTGAGAATTATATTTGAATAAAAATGGTTGTCTGTTAGAAAGTTTAATTAGATTTCCAAAAAAATGTCTGTCGATCAGCGGAAAATTAATGAAGAAAATAGAATTGTATTAAATACTAATCAAAAAATTTAATTTAATTTTTAATTTACGAAGTGTTTGATCAAAACATTATGGATGGAGCTACAAGTACCACACGTTCAGATCAAAAATGAAATACGCAAAAAAATTATCTTGAGCAATAATTTTATTGGTAGGCTTAGCTTAACATTTTACATGTACGCTATGACGGAAATATTTTTCCTATATGTTAATATGTGACATGTTAGTACGGAGTTACTGTACAGCTCTCTGTATGTAATGGCTATAGACTTCTTATTCAGACTCATAATATATTAAATAACCTCCATATTTAAGCTTCTGTCCCAGGAAAATGAAATAGTATTTTTATGTAAATGAGCGCCACATGTGTGACTGTTGCACGGAACAAATTCCCCTTTTACAGGATTATTTAATCAGCGTTTGTAGATTTAGCGTTGAAAATGTTAATGTATGGTCGGGATTTCTACCCCACCCCCCTCTTCCTCCCCCTCCCCCTCCCCGTCTTCTCTTTCCATTTGCACTTGTACACGAGTTGTAATAACGTGATACATGGAAATTGTTTTAAGTTCCAGTCGGATGGATGGAACCGTGTAGCCGGCGCGAACAGAACGGACGAAACGAACAACAAAATAACAACTCTCCGCTATAAATCGACATGATCGATTCCAGTGCGATGCGTCTGTGATGTGGAATATGCAGAGCGGTAAATTTCCGCCGCGGAGTGATACGTGGGCAGGTTTAGTTCGGGCTTAGAGGGTAGACAGGGTGGCCGGCGGTGGGTGGGGGGGGGGAGATGATGTTCATTAGACACGGTGTAAATGGCAAAGCGGGCACCAACTTTTGTTTGCAAGCAATTGAGAATTTTTTAAACGGCGGAATTAAAATTAATTAAAACTGAGTTGGCACTCTGCTCTCAGACCGGGGGAAGAAGAAGAAGAAGAGGAGTCGGCGAAAACGAATTAAAGAGCAGTCTTTAAGGAGCCTTTGTGATGGCAGACAGGGAGATTAATTCGTTGTAGACAGCTGGTTAGGCAAATATTACATCCTTAATACATTTCTGTTCCTCGAAAACTGAAAGAAAATATATTTATATTCATGGAAAAGGCAGCCGGGAATGTGGATCGCCATTTTACGCGTTGAATTAATTTTAAAATGTTCAATTTATGAAATTCAATAAGTGGCTACGTTGTAATTCCAGTCTCTTAATACTAATTTTTGGATTTCCTTTTGTTTCCAGAAATTAAATATATTTAAAAAAAATGGCCGAGGAAATTCAAAGATAAATCTGAAGATTACCATTTTTGAAAGTTAAAAATGAGACCTGTCGCAATCGGTATCAACCTATTTGGATTTTATCGTATATGATAGGCGCTTCAATGACCACTGACCTACTTATACATTACGGCAAACCTTCTATAACGTTATACGTCTATACTTGGAATAAATTTTAATTATTTAATAATGGCAGACTGTGGTCACGTACCGCAGCACGACCAGAATGTGTCATGTAAAATAACAATATGGCGGTCGTCTCGAATGGACTCTTAGAGGCCCGTGGCGTAATATATATATATATATATATATTGTAATAATCAAATATGAGGCTTTAATTAATTTAATTAATTTGCCTCACGTTGAAGCGTCATAATGTAATAATCAAATGTTTACCCGTTTAATTAAATGAAACAATAATAAAAAATTAACAAACAAAATATTTTTTTTTGGCAATAAAGATAATTACAACAAAATTTGAGATCTTGTTCTATCATGGCCTGTACCGGGTTTGATAATGAACACAACAGATTGATTTAAAATTTTATTAACAAAACAGTTTACAATTTACCTAAACAATATGTCGATAGAATTGAAGAAATTTAAGAGTAAAGAAATTAACTCTGATTGACAATTTAAAAGATAACTATATCTGACTTTATCCTTTAATTAGCGTTTACAATTAATCATTAGTTTTGGTTTTGTTACTTACATCTGTCCAGCTGGTACCAGCATTCTTTTTGGTTTCGGAAATACACTATTGCAAAATTATACACTGATTCTAAATATCGACTCACAGATTTTACACTATTGAAGTTAAAATTGATAGGCTCTTAGGAACTCGGATGATCCTCCTGAATGTCAGCTATCTGATGTCTGCTCGCCTCACAGGAATCCTATGATTGGTAGATTTCTTAGTCTTTTACTGAATTGGACTTAAACTGCAACGTATCTCCTTAAGATTTATTTTAACTGTTTATTCTTTCGGAGCGAACTAACTTTTCTTTAGCTCCTGGCTGTAGACGTAAAAAAACTGATTTCCTTTACTGGATGGCTATAGACGTAAAATTGCCAGACTTTCATGCGCGCAAACGCCATTTTGACTTTTCGACAAAAGCGGCTGAACTCGCTTTTCCATTGTTTCTTTGTTCGATTAGGCCGCTATAATGGATTTAACAAACAATTCAAATTTTATGTCCAAACAATTTATGGCCTAATTAATTGGCATTACAATATATAAGATACATACGGATGACTGATCACTTTCTCCGACACTCCTGAGCCGATACTCGGAAAAATTGGATTAGAATTGATCTTACCTCGAATTAAATTATTACGTAACAAAAGTAAACTGACCAAAAATTATATATTCTATTTTATAAACATACTATGTAACAAAAGCTAATTTTATTGTATATAAACATGTAATCTACATATAAATATGGCACCTACGTAATTGGACAAACTTCCTGAGTAGTGCCTACAAATAAATAAATATTTGACCAATAAGAAACGGAGTTGCGAATTTCCTCATAGAAGGGTTGACATGGCGAGGGGCAAATAATAAAACATCTACAACGTCCAACTACAGTTAAAATGAGTGAAAAATTGCTAAAAAAAATTAAATGGGAATTTAAATAATTTAGCTACATTTTTCAGTCGTAATGTTGGCCTTCATTCTTCTAAATAAAAAGTTATTATTAGAAAAGGGTCGTGCTGTATAAATGGATTTTTTATGGGTTTTGATATGCTTATGGTGACATTGCTGATTTAATGAAAGCTCATATATAGTTAAATAGAATTTAATTTATGGCAAAGAATGTAAAATCAGTATTGTGACATAATGGAAAATTTACTTCTGATAGAAAATAATGAATAAGAAAGATAAAAAATTCAGACAAAATAAGTGATAACATAAATACCACACAACAACATTTATGGGATCCTTCAGGTGCTGAGACGAGCCTAGAGCGACACAACTGCACTCGAAGGGAAGGGGGGGGGTGTAGACAGGCTATGTATAGGGTAATCCACATAGTGGCAACTCCCCTCTTATAGCATAGGAAAGGGATTTGAAAGAAGGGATGCGGAAGGGTGGAGGAAGGTAGCAAAGGGTTAACTAGGGCCCCCGGGCTATACCTGGTCACAATTAGTTTAAGGATCCTACCCGGCATTCGCCTAAATGTAATGCAGGGAAAACTCTATAAAAACCTGCATCAGGTAGGTCGGGCATTTGGTACTTGACCCACGCCCTTCCGATGGCGGGAGAGGGGTTTGCGAAGCATCTCTGGAATTGTACCTGGTGTCAATGTCTAAGAACGCAACGACAATGGGAGAGTCGAAGGGTCAGCGTGACAAGGGTGCAACGACAATGGGAAAGAGATGGTTTAGCGTAACAATAAGGGATCATAGCGATTGTTGAGTTTCATAGTGTCTGTTTGTACATTAATAGCTGTGATGTTTGATTTAATGTGAAGCATCTCTGGAATTGTACCTGGTCTCAATGTCTAAAATCTTAGCATTTACCAATCAAATGTATGTTTAGAATTGATGATATGTTTGGAGACTACAGATTGTCTTTGATATTAGACGCTTCCTTGAAATGTGTATTAAGGGAACGTTTTGTTCGCCCTATGTAGCAGGAATTACAATTAGAGCAAAAGATTTTACTAAACAACACAATGTTTGCGGTAGGTGTCAAATGGGACCTTGTGGTTTCTATTCTAGAAGGACAGAGCATTAGTAGATCTGCTATTGATGGATATTTTATATTCTTTATTATTTATTTATTATTAATAATGTGTCACAGCTGATGGAAATCTGGTGAATTTGAACGTTATATACGAAAATAATATTTTTTTCTCACAAGTCCGAATGAAGAAATAAGCCGTGTTCTAAGTGAGAATCTTTCATGAGTTTAAAGAAAACAGAAACAAAAAAAGGTTGTAGCAGAAGATCATTAAAGAAAAAAATCGTTAAAATAATTCCTGTTATTAAGAAAAAAAATGTGTCCGCGATCACAAATTGTATTGAGTAAGCTAGAATACAATTATTAACAGTTAATATTATAAATTTTATTTTTAAGTGTATTTTTACTAATACAAAAGGCCCCTTGAAGAAAGTATGGAATATTTCAAAGAAATATGATTCAAGGCCTATGTGAAAATAAATTATCGATACAAATTTCGATAATACTGTCGCAGTATGGAGGGGATGGAATTCGAGTCTTACACTAAATTTCAGTCAGTATATATTTTAAAAAAATAAAGAAAATAGTTCCACGTTTAAACGTAGAACGTTATAGAAGGCTCGGAGAATTTTAGAAGTAGGTCAATGTGATTGAAACGACTATCTTATGAGGAAATGCGAAGAGGATTTCAGACCGATTGCGACAGGTCTCTCTCTATTTTTTAACTTTGAGAAATCTCCAGTGAGACTTGCGTTATCGATCACGATCAACAAGTCACCGGGGCCAGTAAAATTTGAGGTCGCCATGTTTTTCGTCCTGATAGTTTCATGTTGTTTCCTCAAGGGTGGATTTTAGCAAGAACTTTTTCGTCTTTTTTCCAGAATATCAAATAAAAAGTAATGTATGTTATCAGGTTAGAAGTTCATTTAACTTTATAGTGAGTTTTTCGTTGTACATTTCACTTATATTTTCAATTGTCTGTAAAGAAAAAATACCTAGACTTTACACTATTCATAGACTTCTTTCCATTTCAAATGTAAGAGTGGAATATCGCCGGGCAGTCAGCATCAACTTTTACAAAACGTTGTCAGGAGGATGGCCTTTTCGTTCCTTTTCACATCCTAAGGCTCGTCAATGCGACAAGTTAATTATGGTTTTTTACAGTTTTTCAGTCGCCTCAGTTGTTACAGTATTATTATTATTCTTATCAAGTGTTGTGCATACTGGCAGATGATTGGACTTGCCCTGTTCTTATGTCCCTGGTACATGTTAACAATGAAGCAAACGACGAAGAGGTACGTTGTGATACGTAGCGCTCGCGGTAAACGACAGGTCTTGAGGTTTCCATGTTGGAGCTTTACAAGGAGGTAGAAATAAATGGCTCGACTTAGCTGTTGTTCCAGCTTTATCACTGTACAGTCTTGGCATTTATTGCTGTACAGTCGGAGGTGACGCCCACATCAGCTGATCAAATGTTTGCTCTTAGATAAGGGCATCCCGGGAGAGCTATCTTAAGAACGCAGCGGGTAACTTCGGCGGGAGGCTGCGCCCACAATGGACCGCGGGGTTATTCATCTCCACAAACTGGAACTCATTAAGCCAAAGTGTGTACAACGATCAATGGAAAATTTATGCTAATCTATATCAAATTTGCAGTCTGAGTAGAATCTGGAAATGAAGGCGGAGGTGGGGGAGGGGGGAGGGAAATCAACGGTAATTGCCGTGGTTAGTGGAAAGAGATTTCCTTGATTTCGAAACACACACGATTGAATTTACCCCTACGTGTCTCGCATCGATTTAAAGGTTAAATGGCGAATGTTTGGAATCCCGAAAACAAAATATCTGACTAATTGTTACGCATTAACAGCAACGTCGACTTATAATTAATTTATTCAACGACATTTTGTACTTCCATCAGGTTTATGTTCCTTCGGTAAAAAAAATTACTCAATAAAA
Organism: Zhengitettix transpicula; assembly: GCA_037074705.1. Classification (NCBI taxonomy): domain Eukaryota; kingdom Metazoa; phylum Arthropoda; class Insecta; order Orthoptera; family Tetrigidae; genus Zhengitettix; species Zhengitettix transpicula. The sequence goes on along the minus strand of CM073591.1, from coordinate 26,426,705 downwards.
ATAAATCCAAATGAAAAACAATATATTTTTAATAACAAACGTATAATATTCAAAATATATAATCAAACAATATATTTTAAATCACATATTAATAAAAAAAATTCTTCTATGTAATAGAAAGAAACACAATACTCGTCTGCCTTAAACGTTGTAAGGAACAATGAAGTGTAAAAAAATATCACATTATTTATTAATTATAATAATCTGACTTGCTTTAAAATAAATATTAAATTCCAATTAGTCTAAAAAACTTATCAAATTTGAAACAAAACGTTTCATCCCTGATTGTGGCCTCTTAAGATATACAATTACAATTAAATTCAGTCATAATTTATTATAAAAAAAATTGATCACTTAAATTTAATTAACGTCAGTTAATAAAAATATTAAAAATATGATATATAACCAATACAACGTTTCGACTGTGATTACGACATCTTCATGTGTACAATTACAATTAAATTGGTTCAAAAATTATTATGAAAATTTGTTCACCTAAATTTAATTAATGCCTTTGAATAATAACATTTAAAATACGATATTTAACGAAGTCAACGTTTCGACCCTGATCATATATTTTTCTAGATTATTATGTTTTGAATTTAATTAAGCGACCATTGTTAGAGATATTTTAAATTTATTTTATCGGACAGCGTTAATTAAATTTAGACGAGCGAATTTTCTTATAATAAATTATAACTGACCTTAATTGAAATTGTACACCTGAAGAGGTCGCGATCACGGATGAAACGTTTTGTTCATTAAATATTATGTTTAAAATTAAATTAAATGTCTATTATTAAAAGATGCTTTAAATGTGATCTTTTCTTTCAGCGACGTTAATTAAATTTAGTTTTAAAAAAATTTATTACAAGAAATTATAACTTAATTTAATTCTAAATGCACACCTTGAAGAGGTCACAATCAGCGGAGAAACGTTAATTTGGTTAAATACGTTTTAAATTAGGTAATAATTTTTTTTCTGGCTTATAGGCTGGCGTGTGTCACAATATTATATTTAAAATTAAATAATTAATTTTTGTATGTATTTTTAATTCACCCCTTGGAATTTTTACTTGGTTTTTAGTAACCTTATTTATTAAGATTAATTAAGGTAAGTTTTAGAGTTATATAAAATACTTCCCTTATTTAATTTGCAATTAAATTGTAATTTCATGGATTAAATTGTAATTTCATACAAACTTCCTATTTGTAGATTAAATAAATACATACATACAAATTATAACAGAACTCATATTGAGTTTTATGAAAAATTTTTACCGTAGAAACATAATATAAACAACCTGATGAAAATACGAAAATGTGCAGAAACGTATGTTAAATGGAAAGAAAAAGTAAAATGCCTATTATCAAGGTCGTTTAATTTATGTTATTAATAAGAAAAGGCACGGTAGAAAAATGAAGGTTAACGCATGTATTTCGACTTATACTTTTCCGTCAGAATGTTCATTGCAGTTAAATAACGAGTATTAAACTGAGACTAGTAACATGTAATTAAATCTGTCCATTACATTGCTGCTTCTCCGTGCCACACGATGATTAACTACCCCTGCCCCCGCCCCCGCCCTCACCACGGAGCTCAAATCAGCTTCGTAGCTGGCCGTTTGCTTTGGACATGTCTTTGTTTCTAACAACCATATTAAATTAAATGCAATCTCTATGTCTAACATCCTTTCATCAGCAGATGAAACAACACGAAGTTATAACTGACCTTTTATTTTTTTAAACCACAAAACAAAATAGGGGAGGATCCTCACGAGCATTTCTGGATGTGAAATGAAGTCACGGGTGCGATTAATCAGGCGGCGAAGACAGGAAAAAACACTTCGACGTTGTTTAACTCTCCAGAAATGAATTGTTTTGTGAAATATGAGTAGGTCGTGATCCGTTTCAGTTTATCAAAGTGTCTCGTAGATTTCGCTAATTAGGGCACAAAGGACGTAAAATAAATAACGGCAGATGTGAAAAAAAAAGGAAGGTAAATGAGTAGGCAACTCCTTGGGTCGTTTAAGTCTAGTAAATAAATCAGTGGGTATACAGATTTGAATTAAATCAGATCCAAAATCTGATATTTTTACTTAAGTTTATTAATTTAAAGTACACACTAAAGTAAATTTCTTATTGGTGTAAAGTAGAAAAATCGATAATAAACAAGTATAATTATATTGCAACCAAATCTAATAGACATACAGAAACTTGACGAAATGGAATAATTAATTATTAATTTCTAAACGTTTTATACCTATTTGGTCTCTCTTTAAATTTAATTATTATTAATTGAGTCCGATAATTATTAATATTTAATTTAAACACTTAAGAGTATTATTACAATTGTCCTTATACCGTATTTGCGCGGAATAATAGATTAATGGGTTCAACGAGGCTGACGTCACCGCACAAAAATGATAATGATAGGAAAAAATTAAATTATACTACTTATTAGTCAACGTAATATTTACGGATACAATTTATTATTTTTAATTTTTAATTTTTTAATCATCTTCTTTAAATATATAAAATTGACTCTTTGAGTGTATGTTCCGAATCAAAATCTACGCCTCTGAAACAAATTTGACCAAATTTTGTACACGTCTTCCGTTCGAACCGCGAAAGAAACACTATGGGGGTAAGACACAACTACCACGCCTAGGGCCGGGGCTGGAAATTTTCAAACCTGCTAAATGTTTGGAATAAATACTTTTTTCGGTCTCACTGAAGTTGATAGTGTTTTTCCCGATGTGTGATTGCAACCCCTTTCGGGATTGGAGCGAAGCTCTTGTGTTGGAAGGACGTTACATAAAAGTAATGCGTAAACAACTAATATTGGAGTCAAATCGTTGGTTATGGATGTCGCTAAGTTTAATTAATACATTAAATTTGCCGTTTAACCCCCAGAGTCGGGGTGGACGGTGGTGGAAAGTTTCATACATGGCCAAAAGGGCTTGATGAATATTTTTCTGGTTCAATGGGGTTGATAATGGTTCACTCCAGGTTTTCTTTTGGGGGCGGGGGAATAATTTCAACCCCTTTAAGCTTGTTTAGAGAGGCGTTACATAAAATTATAGCAACATCAACCGAGATTGGAATCGGTGTTATGGATGTCGCCGAGTTTAATTATGACATTCAAGTAGCCGTCAACCCCCAGGAGAAGGGGTGGAAATTTTTAAACGCGTTAAAACGGTCGATATTTTATTCGAAAGAAAATTACTGTACCTCAATGAGATAGATAGCGTTTCTCCAGATATTTTTTAAGTATAATTTAAACCCCTTTCAACCTTGGAAGGGGAGGAGAAGCTTTAAGGATGGTGGTGGAGGAGCGTAATAAATAAAGAACGCAAAAAATAACAGATTGGAGTCGAATCAGGGGATATGGATGTCGCTATTACAGCCCGGGCAATGCCGACACGCAGCTAGTTAGAAATAAGTTTCAACCGTCTATATATATATATATATATATATATATATATATATATATATAATTTAATAACTGGTTGTAGAATGGTCACATGAACACAAACGGACAGACTCATAAATTGAAGTGAAAATCGGGATTTCTAAGAACACTTTCACTTAACAAACAGAAAAAATTGTTTTTAGCAAAAGTACAATCTGTTCATACATACGCTGAAGAATATTGGTGAATCACAGAGTAAGTTTATGAAACGTTTTTGGATATGCTTAATTTTCTATTTATTAAAGTTTCGTTACTATTAATTAATATTAAATTATTTTTTTAACTGTAAATTCCGTCTGAAAGCCGCAATCGAATAAACGTGCACTGAAACGATTTGTTAAATGAGATATTTCATTCTCTGAAAATAGATCCGTGTAGTTTTATCGATACAGTCTTCCACGTGCAGAGAATTACACGAGCCCCTTGCTCTTTTTCCCTTAAGGAAGGAGCCGGGAATTGGATCGTCCGACTCTTATCATGGCGTCTGTGGCCAGAGTCTTCTCCTCAGAGGCACACTCCGCCTGTCGCAGATTGCCGAAGAGCCCATGAATATCTTAGTAGGTACATGTGGCAGACAGGTCAGGTGGAGGAGAGACAAATTGCCTTCGTACCATCAGATTGCCACACCTCGGATAGCATTACGTTTTCCAGAATTGATAGCTACGGGAAGGAAAAAATGCCTCAATTCTTATCTTCCTTCCCTCTATGAATTATCTATCTTATTAGTCTACAATATAAAATTTCCCTTATGATTATGCGGTGATTGATTAATCGTAGAACATAAAAGTCCACATCTCTGCTCCTTCGCGAATTTAAACATCGGTTGCGAAAAACCATACCTAGAAGAAAACCATATATTTGACCTCCTGATATATTAGTGTAGGCTTAAAAACAGTATATTAAAACTACCCCTAACCTTTTCCTCACTGGGTGTGATGATTTAAAAATCCTCCCGCCGGAAAAATTATTCCCCACCTTGAGTATTGTCCGTGGATTGGATCTTAACTTAAAACCTTATTAAAAATTAAAGGGATGCAATTAATTACTAGTAGGAGAAAATAACGGAGAAATCTTAAAGAAAATAAAAACATATGAAGCGTTGTAAATTAAAATAAAAATACGTGAGATATTAACAGATCAATTTAGTAGTAGGGAACCATACTACAAGAAAGTCAGACGTTTCCTGATAATCTGTGAAAATATACTGTAGTTCCAGTCTGAAAAATAATGACAATTGAAAACAAATTTACTGAAAATAATTTATATCCCCCTCGATAATAAAAATTGTTACAAAATTTATTATCTACATAACAATGCAGTGTTTTCTTGACTATTTCTTTTAAATTCATGACATTAAAATGGAATGAGGAAAATTGGAATGAGTATTTTTTTCAAATTTGTAACTACGGTAAGGATCAGATCAACCCTGGTATAAAAAAATCTAAAATTCTAAAAATTTAGAGAGAATATTTGATTTAGAAACATGATATTTACAATACAATTGCATATATGTATTTAAGAATTAATTACAATTTATTTAATTAATTACTCTAAAAAATGCTTACATAAATTTATAACTGTTTGTTTTACTCACACATTGTAGCCTGAATAAGTGTTGTATTCAATTAAAATTTTATTAATACACTTGTTTATAAAATAATTTGATTTATATCTTAAATAATTATTACTTATACAATAAGATTAAAAAATTGTAGTTAAAAACTTAATTTTATAGTTTTACCAATTTAGAACAATTGATATAACAGACTTGTTTGTTAATATTAATACGATATTAGTGTTAAATTTTAATCCTCCAGTAATTTATTAATCTTATTAAAAAATACTTCAGACAAAAGTATTATTTTAGTCAAAAATAATGTTATTTACCAAAAAAAAATGTATTGGTTGCAATGTGAGTTAAATTGTAAAAACTAAACGCCCTTCAAAAACTCACATTTTAAATATTTGAACAAATAGAAATTCAATGTTAAAAATTGTTCAGTCCTTGACCCAGTATATTTATTTAAATAACCATAATTTAATATTGTAAAAATTCATATATTTTAAATGCAGATCTAAGTATTTTTCAAGGTTTGTGAGTAAATATATAAAATCTAAAGATCGAGTTGAAACGTAAAAATTTACACAATTAATTAAAAATCATTTATGATTTCTTATCATTGTAAATTATTTTTATCTTTAAATTTTATAAGTTTTTTCATTGATGAATTGAACTACAAACAACACGCTTAACAGCATTGTGTATACAAAGTTCATTCAGATGAAACACCTTTAGAATTTTTTCCAGAAATATTTAAGTATTTATTGATATTACAGGAAATAAATTGTAAATAATTTTTAAATACAAATTCACATAATTGTAATGTAAATATCATGTTTCTAGTAAAATTGATAGCTTTAAATGATCAAAAACACTACTCATTTTTTTTATATTTACACCTGAAGATGTTTCAAAACAAATAAACAATACGTAATGCTAATTTACATCAAGTTAAAATTTTTCTTACTAGTTGGCTGGTTTATTCACTTTTGATTCAATTGAAGTCAGATGAATATAACTGGACGCATTGTCTCCGTGCGTAGGCGTAAGTTACGCAGCTGGCTGAGACGCAACCCGCCTTACACAGGTTATAGAAGTGTTGCATAGCGACAACTCCAGGCGTGAGAACGTAATGACGTGAAACAATGGTCGCCTTCTTGTCTGGAAGGAGGACAAAAACTGTTTGCACAGAGGCATCCTATCTCCCAGTCACTGACCTCGTACAAATAGAGTTTTCGAGAACAGCCGCTACAGATTTATGCAATGCGGTACAGCATAATAACCGCGTACACGTTCAGTATACATTAGGTTATTATTTATGAACACATTTTTTATAATTACTGATTCAAGTATTAACTTTAATTTATGACCGAAAATACATCTATACTGAATTAACTTTTCAAACACTTTAGACATTTGACTCAGGTATTAATACGTAAATATTTCTGATTTCCGAATTAATATCAATTTTTTTATATACAATTAAAATTTCCCCTTCATTTAATTATTTTCATCATGAAGGTAATTTAATAAATGTAATTTGTTTTGTCTTGAAATTTTCTGCTTCCATCGCTCCAGCCTCAAAGTCTTCCAGGAGGTTCGCCACACCGATTTATCGTTGGAAATCATTAACACTAACGCTGTCTAATCTGATTAAATATAGATATGATGATAGTCTTCATAATATATTGGATTGAATAAAATATATTACACACATAAAACAGCTTGATGTTGCTGAATATCCATGTAACGTCTTTAATTTATCTCTACAGAAGTAAATCAAATATGTTTCAATAAACAATTGATTCGTTTAATATACCAGTACATTTTTTATTAAATGAATATCTTGGTGTTTTTGTGTTGAAAATATTAGTTTCCTCGCTTCCTTTAATAAATTATTTTCCGTAACTTTCCTAATTTTTTTTTATATTAACAACTATAATAATCTGACTTTTCTTTAAAAATAAATCTTTTAAAACACCAGCCTATTAGGCAGAAAAAATTGTTTTCATACTTAAAACGTAATATTCATCACACACACACATTTTATTTCTGATTGGGACCTCTTCTTGCGTAAAGTTACAATTCAATACAGTTATCTAAAATAAAAATAGAAAATCTTACATAGCTGATAAAATTATCTGAAGAAATCCGAATCAGGGATGAAAAGTTGTGTCTGTTGAATATTATGATTTAAGTATGAAAATAAAATTTTCTGAGGTTGTCGTTTTTTATTTTTATTTTGAACGGAAGTAAGGTCATTATATTTTTTGTTAACTGTAACAACGTTTCATCCCTGATTGGGACCCCTTCAGATAATTTTAATACGTAAGTAGGAATTTTATTCATGGTTTTAAGATAACTGAATTTAATTGTAACTTTGAAGAGGATGAAACGTTGTGTATGTTCAATATTATATTTTAAACATGACAATAAATTTTTCTGAATAATACTCTAACGTTTTAAGATTTATTTTGAAGAGAAGTTAAATTAATATAATTTCTAACTATCCCTAATTGGAACATATTCATGTGGAAAGTTAGAATTAAATTCAGTTAGCTAAACAAAAATTGAAGGAATAAAGACCTTCATATACGCTTAAAATTATCTGAAGAGGTCCCAATCGGAGAGAGAACGTAGTATTTTTTGAATTTTATGTTTTAAATATGGTAAGAAATTTTTCTGACGCAAGGGCTGTTGTTTAGAACCTTTAATTTTTGTAAAATAAAATAAAAACAATGGATGACCTTAGAAGCGCCTTTTTTATATTATGACGACGTTTCGGTACATTTTTTGTGTCCTTTTCAGGTATTGACCAAATTAACACAATAAAATTGGCACAATTAAACGAAACAAGTTATTAAACTGACACAGTTCGAAACATCGTCATAATATAATAAATAAATGTGTCCGTATAAGGTCGTTAATTGTTTTCAATTAATTGAAAAGAGACGTTAAATTAAAACTTCTAAGCCTTTAATTTTTGTAGTTTGGTAACCACCATTAATAAGTTAATTAAGGAATTTTTAAACCTTTCAGACAGTGCAGAAAAATTATTGTCATACTTAAAGCGTAACATTTATCAGACACAACGTTTCATCCCTGCCTGGGACATCTTCAGATAATTTTATCTGGTATGTATTACTTTTGTTGTTTTTGGATTTTTTTGCTTATGTAACATTTCTAAATTAATTAGTAGATGTTGCAGAATAAATATTATTTATTTTCGATTCAAAATTTCAGTCAATAACTTTTCTTACGTGTCGCCATGGATGATGTGTGAGCACAAGACAGAAAGTAAAGAAGACGTAAGTCCGTGTGTGTGTGTGTTAAGAGTCGATGGAAGGTTGGGCAAGTGTGGCGAATGCCCGGAATTGCCGTCTCATTACAGCACTCACTCCATTACGCTGTCGACAGCAGCGCCGCGCGCGCGTGTGGATATATATTAGTGTCCACCGATAAAAGTGAGCTACGAGCCAGTGTCAGCAGACTCTAATAAAGAAAAAGAATTTTGCACTGAGGCGCTGTTTGCGAAAAAAAAGGACCTTATGGGCGATATTAAATTTTCTTATGAATGGAGGCGATGGAAGTCCGAAAGTGACGCCAGGTAGCGCGGCCTGGAGGCAACTAAAGTACAGGAGGTGGAGAGACAGTGGGAGGGGGGGGGGAGGCAGGGAAGAAGCGAAGATAGCCAGACTGAGAGAGAGAGAGAGAGAGAGAGAGAAAAAACCTACGATTAATCACAAAACGAAAACGAGTCTGCTAGAGCAGGCCTGGTAACAAACTCCCGAGTAGCCCGGTTTCATTAGCGCCGCTTGCCCGGTAGTCTCCGGCGTAATGATCACGACTTTATTTTGCAGATAATACGTACATTCATTACTTGGTGGCGCCATTTGCCAGGTCCCGTTGACGCGTTCGGAGTTCGTTAGTCGGAGATAAAGGAGCATAATGTACTCGTTGGCCTTCCCGATACACGAACGAGTCTGATTTATTTACCGGTATTGAAATACGTTTCAGGCAAATATTTTTTCATTTGTGCAAGTACCTCCGTGTGAACATTTATTTAATTTAATTACTTATTGAGGACCGAGAATAACAGAAAATATCCGTGACACCTCCACGCTTTAAGTTTATGTGGCAACATCCAACTTTATTCCCATCCGCAATTCACCAGTAAGATGGCTTAAAAATTATTTATTGACTTATATTATTATTATTACATCCTTCACATATCGACTCATATGGTAAGTATCAGCCCTTATCATAGTTGTTGCTCCTTTGTCAGAGTTGGTGAAGTCTTTCGCCGGATTATCATTGATAAAGGATATCGTATAGCTGCGTGATGCTCTTTTAATGTAGCATTTGAGATATTTCGGTTCTTATTTTGTCTTGATCTCAATTTGGAAATTATTTGACGTTACCTTCAAATAATTTTTTTCAAAAAATTGACAATTATGTTTTTATTGTAATTTCTAGTACGTAACGCAAAATTTTTTTCCTGAAGACATAATATTTATGACTTCTGTATGAAAACGAAATTTTTGAACCATTCATTTTCAATATAAATTGTTACTAGAATAAAAATATGTAAATTTTTATTTTTGAACAGCCAATAAAATTAGTTTAAAAACTTATTCCTCGATTAATTTAACATCTCTAAAATACATTAAATTTTACTGCATCAGTCCCAACAAACGTACCTGCAATTTCTTTTTAAAAATACTCCTTGAGTACTGCAGGATATAACTGTCCCTCAGTCTTCAGACGTTACCAAAGATTAAAATGAAGAAATTGTTAGTTAGATTCACAATGTAAACAAATAGTCGCCATATAGGGGTCACTAATATGGCGCACGAAAATTAACTTACATTTTCCGTAAGGATTGTAAAGTATTTAGTATTGTTTTTTATCATTCCGTGGAGTATTACTGGATAAAATTATACTTTGAATTCAATGATAAAATATTTTATTGCTTTATTTCATTATGAAAAAGAAACTGTTTCCTTTGTTCGTCGCTTAGTAACGTCTCTATTTCTTTCTTTCTTTCTTTCTCTTTCTTTCTCTCCCCTCTCTTTCTTTCTCTCCCCTCTCTTTCTTTCTCTTTCTTTCTCTCCCCTCTCTTTCTTTCTCTTTCTTTCTCTCCCCTCTCTTTCTTTCTCTTTCTTTCTCTCCCCTCTCTTTCTTTCTCTTTCTTTCTCTTTCTCTCTCCCCCTCTCTTTCTCTCTTAATTATCAAAATTATAATTATTTAAACGATTCTAATACCCTATTTTTATTTTGGTGAATTTTTTAACAGCTATTTTCATTACGTGATGACGACGCGAGCCAACATAAAATTTCTTCGCCTGCTGTCGATAGCGGGAGACGCCGCGTCTATACGCAGGAAAATTTCGACGCATCAAATGGAAAAGCTAATCCAAGTTGAGTGCCAAATCCGTCATATAACTCGTGCTTCCCCTTTCTAGGAAATCCCTTCCAGACCTGGCACATTTAAATAATTCACCAGATATATCTATCTATTTCACGGATGTTAAATAATATGTTCGTCAGTTCTACCAACAAAAAAGAATTATACGTATATTCATGATGTATTAATTTTTCAATGCATGCTACTTCTTAACCACTCACAGACACTTAACAAAAAAAATTCTAACATCATTTCTTAATTATCAAAATTATAATTATTTAAACGATCCTATTACACTATTTTTTTTTGGTGAATTTTTTTAACAGCTATAGGTGGTTCAATAAATTACTTTACTGTTTTCAGAGAGACTGATAGGTGACAAAAAAACTCCCACTGACATTTCTAAAATTTCTTCATCCCTCAGACATGAATATTCTATAATAAATCAGAACGGAAAAAAATTATAGTATATAGTTTATATTTGATGGCGAGCATTAAATTACTCCTATACACATTACAGTGTCTGTATATAGATAATTACTGACGAATGAAGTCCGACTAGTGGCTGCAGGAGTGAATAATTATATTTTTTACGAGGATATGTAAAACGTTACACAAAATAAATATGCTCTATTATTTAAATTAAATACTAACGAATTTAAGCGTACATTTTATTAAAAGCAACTCTGCTGACGGAATCGTAATGTAGTGTCTATATAATTTATTTATTCTCTGTTAATTAAAGTCCGCAACTATATAATTTAATTAATATAACAAATGAACGAATAAATATTAAATGTAATATTGTACAAACAAGTTTCAGTATAATTAGTATTTTACTCGTGACCTCTTTATTGTGAATATTGAGAATTATTAATTATTATATTATTTAGAATACGTTTTGCGGTGTTGCTGTGCCATTTATTAAATCTATATTAGTTGCGGATTTCCCAGAAATTAAAGCTAATTACAAGTCAGAAATTCATGAAACAGACGAACGTTTCGAAAAGGGACGTAACATTGTGTCAATACGCAGAGCGGGATTGAAATTAAATCCGATAATTACACACTAAAGCAGAAAATTCATTAAATATACCTCATAGATAGCTTTATACTTAAACTGAATAAATTTTGACGTATCTCAGTTTTATTACGTTGCTCTGGGGATTGTAGAAAAATTACTATACCTTACCAGGGCGCAAGCTCTGCGAACTGAGCTACCCGTGTCGACTCCAGATCCGGTAAAAAAATTCCTCCGTCTAATATACCTGATGAAGACTCGTCTACTTAACTTGAATAAAATAATTTACAAAAAATTTAAGTATTGAGAACCTTGTGACACCTCTTGTGACACCTCTTGTGACACCTCTTGTGACACCTCTTGTGACACCTCTGGTGACACCTCTTGTGACACCTCTTGTGACACCTCTTGTGACACCTCTGGTGACACCTCTGGTGACACCTCTGGTGACACCTCTGGTGACACCTCTGGTGACACCTCTGGTGACACCTCTGGTGACACCTCTGGTGACACCTCTGGTGACACCTCTTGTCACACCTCTTGTCACACCTCTTGTCACACCTCTAGTCACACCTCTAGTCACACCTCTTGTGACGCCTCTTGTGACGCCTCTTGTGACGCCTCTTGTGACGCCTCTTGTGACACCTCTTGTGGCGCCTCTTGTGACACCTCTTGTGGCGCCTCTTGTGACGCCTCTTGTGACACCTCTTGTGGCACCTCTTGTGACACCTCTTGTGGCACCTCTTGTGGCACCTCTTGTGACACCTCTTGTGACACCTCTTGTGACACCTCTTGTGACACCTCTTGTGACACCTCTTGTGACACCTCTTGTGACACCTCTTGTGACACCTCTGTCAAATACGACAATTCCATCGAATATTTGTTTTCAACTCATACCAATCCCTTTAAGGCGGGAAAATTTGCTCGAATCCATCTTCAAATGTCCCATTTTACTTTTAAATCTATGCATTCCGACTTCTCCCTCCTGAATAAATTCAGTTCTCCTAGAAGAAGATGGATGATGTCTCTCCAGGGTGCGTGTTACAACATACGTAAAACAGAAATTAACAACTTGATTATATCCACGTCTTGTTCCTCGTGGATTTTATTTCCTCATTTTCGAATACTGATGTTTCATAACAGACACAATAAACGCAAAATAAATAATTTATTTTACCTTTTACCCAGGCTGTGTCAGACAGTGACAGGGCAATTCGCTGGCATATATTGATAAGACTTGGAGGGAATTCTCTGTAATGCAGAAGAATAGTAAGCAAGACAAATTGAGCACTGATATTCTCCTTAATATATTTTTTTAAAACTTCCTTAATATATTTTTTGGTTATTATTGGACGTGTATTGACGCCCTCAGAGCTCGCCGGCGACGAAAATACCATATATAAAAGCTCTGAGACGCTTTTCCATTAGCTGTACCTTCAAATAGAATAGATTCAATTACTCTAGACCCTCATGAGATGAAAAGCTTTAAAATATGAGGAATGAATCATAAAATTTATATTTTTTTGCCCTTTAAATAATAACTATAATAATCACTATAACACTATTAATTTAAAATGAAGAAACTTACTTCTGATTGAAAATAATGAACAAGAAAGATAGCCAATACAAACAAAAAAACGCAATATAAATACCACACAATGTTTCTGGGATACTTGCCCCTTTCCTCAGGTGCTAAGAGAGTCTAGAGCGACACAACTGCACGCGTCAGATGACAACACTCAAAAGCGGCCGAAAACGAAACCATAATGACAGAGCCTAGGGTTAGCTTAACAATAAGGGAGCAACGACAATGGGAAAACAGAAGGTTCAGCGTAATAATAAGGGTTTTAAATATGAATAATTTATAATGAAATAACACAGCATATTTATTATTTTATCTATAACAAATGATTAAATTTGGAAAGACTAAAATTACGACTTCACATTAAATCCAACACTACAGCTATTAATGTACAAACAGACGCTATGAAAGTCAACAATTGCTATGATCCCTTTTGTTACGCTGAATCTTCTTTTTTAACACTGTCATTGCTCCCTTATTGTTACGCCAACCCTTCGGCTCTTTCATTGTCGTCGCGTTTTCGTCACTTTTGAGTTTTGTCAACTGACCGGTGCAGTTGTGTCGCTCTAGGCTCTTCTTAGCACCTGAGGAAAGTGACAAGGATCCCAGAAACGTTGTGTGATGTTTATATTACCTTTTTTTTGGCCGTATTTACTATCTTACTTATTCATTATTTTCAATAAGACGTAATTTTTTTTCATTTTTAATTAAGTGTTATAGTGATACTTTATTGTATTTTTATCATTATTATTTCTCTATAAACAGTTAAGAACGTCTGGAGTTCGATTTATTTTCCTTGTTTCTAATTTTCCTGCCGTCTCGAGGCCAACAATAATTTTTCGAATTGGACTTTAGTAAGAATCCTGTGCCCCTAGCTTGACAATGAACGTTCAGGGGGAATATTAATTTCGAACTGTGAGTTGATTTTTGACGATCGTTCCTGTTGTGAACCGCCGTGGTGCAGAGTTGATGTTCGTAGGAGGAACAAGTTGTTTGTTGCAGAGCAGAGCAGAGCAGAGCAGAGCAGAGCGTTAGTGGCGCCCCCCTCCGCGTGCGCGGCGGCGCAGCGTCCAGGTGCGGGAGGGCCGCAGTCGCCTCGCGCGCGTCGCCTTGCCATGGTCGCAGCAGCCGCGCGTTCCCTGCGCGCCCTCGCGCCGCGTCGTGCCTAGTCAGTCGCGTCTAGCCTAGCCCACAGCCTTCCTAGCCTGCTCTACCATGGACGTGACCCGCCTGTCGTCGGCGCTCGGCCTGCTGCCGTTGACGCTGGCGCTCCTCTTTGCTCTTCCCACGGGTAAGCAAACATCCTGCTCCTCGCACGGAAACGTAACATATATTTGCATGTGTGTGTGGAAAAAAAAATGGACATCTTCCTCTTCGATACTCCATATTTGTTGTAATTTTGGCTGCATGTTTTTAATTTTTGAAGAATTATTCAGTGGACCGCTTACCTTGTGTCGCTAATCAGTGCTGGTGGTGTTATTACAATATATCACAACTGGAAAAATGTTTCTATTTTACGGAAGAAATAACAGCGAACCCCTTCACAAGGAAGGTAAACGTACATGCGTGTGTCTTTTCGCTTTACGTTTCGTAACCCGTAGCGATATTTTTTTCTCTCCTCCCCCCCCCTCTCCCCCTCGAGGACGCGTGGCGGCGCAGATTCGCCGCTTTTGGCGCCAGGAAACCTGTTGACGTTGTGCCTTGTTTCGCTGACAGCGTTGACACCACGTCGCAACCTCCCACGTCTTCGACGAGGAAGAACATCCCTCCTCTTCCTCCTCCTCCGTGTGCGGGTTTTATCACGTGGGTCTGCCAACGACAAAGTGTTACTGTGACCCTTCAATTAATCCTTAAATATGATTCAGTTCTTACGTTCCCGTTTTACAATAAATTAAATCCTGAAAAATATATATATATATGTCTGAACTTGAACCTCACTGACGTTAAAACAACGACAAAGTGTTTCCGAATCACCGTGACACTTCATTTGAAATTAATCTTTAAATTGTAACCCGTAAATGTGACTCAGTTCTTACGTTCCCGTTTATACAATAAAAAAAAATCCCGGAAAAAATCATACGCGAGACTGAACTGAAGCTCACCTACTTTAAAAACTGTCTTATCAACATCTCATCTGAGGGGGACACATACAGTACATATATGACGCTCCTCAGGCAGCCTGTCGGACGATTGCTGAATTTCAGACCTGCATTAAAGTGGTTACCATGACGACGATTTTAAAACTTAACACCACGACGTTTAAGAACGAAAGAAAAATTGAGAGTCATGACCGTTGTGTTGTCGGAACGTAGACTTTTATGCTGTGCTGTCGTATTACGAAATTATTACAAGCATTCAATGGGAATCTTTATTTAATTTTTTTTTATTTAATAGCAATCAGAATCATTTCAGCAATGGAAAAGTGAACGTGAATAACGCTTCAAGGAACTTATCATCCAGAATCCTTAAAAATAGTTAATCTGAAACAGACTAAGCTGCGTTAAACGATTTGCGTGTCTGAGCTTAATAAAGAGAGATAAATTAAGCAAACACGAAATGAACAAAATATCCTGAGTAGGCAAGGTTAACTGTGTGATTGCGTGCTACGCAACCTTCTCAGCAGCTGACCAATATAACAGCATAATTATTTCGAGAGAAGTTTTAATGTGACGCGTGACAACGGTTTTTCTCTTGTAAGCTTCTTAAAAAAAATTTATTTTTATTTTTCTTTGGCTGAGAAATTTATACGGAATTACTGAAAGTGTAATCGCAATATTTTCGATGTTTCAAACGGCGGGCGGAAATGACGAACGCGATGACGTAACGACACGTCGCTCTTGTGTTTTCGAGTTACGTAAAAATGAAACGTTTCAACTGTCAATAATAAAAAAAGCTCGTCTGAAACGAACATTATTTTGTAACTAAACAACTTCCATAACTCAATTATTTTCGACGTAATGAAGCGTTTGAATAATGAAAAAAAAAGAGGAAAACACTGCTACTTCTAAAACGGCCTTTTCTCGCGTGTGTCATAAATATTAGCTTGACGCCAAGCTTCACGTGCCAAAAATAAAAGCATCGGAATGGCTACTCGTCAAAACGTCGATATGTGAAATTTACGGCCGCTTTTCCGATGAGCCGGAGGTGATGGAGAGCGGCCATCTGCGCGCGAGGACGTGGACCGGCAGCAAAAAGGAACAGCCAAGGATTACTCACAATTAGCAGAACCGATGCAGTTTCGTGTTCGTGGAAGCAAAAAAAGGAAGGTAAACCTAAACGAGTCTAGAAGGAAAGTGTGCGCGGATTTAACCTCCGCATTCTCTTGCCTGTTTTTCTTTTTTGTCGTTCCGGTGGCCAAATACGCCGGAGCTAGCTGTCGCCTGTAGATTGTCCCGTCGGTTGTTTTTTTTTTCTTCTATCCTATCGCGCGGTGTCTGCAATACCTTGTCATTGCCACTGGAAAGTGGTGTGTGCCGATGCAGGAGCAAGCTGGACCTTGAGGCTGCCGCCAACACGAAATAATAAACAGCACCGACCGGCGTTCTCTTTCGGAGAGGACGCAACCTGGCCCGGGGCAGCGACTCTTCAATTAGCTCCGTCGTGGGAGTACGGGCTTCGGCTTCCGGGTGCCTTCTCTGGAGCTCGGCCTCCATCCATCCATCCCTTCAGTGCAACGGCTCTCTACAGAACTGCGACGGTAACGTGTCTCGGGGCGGGCGTCGAACATTAAACACGACATGGGATAAAAAGAATTTCAATCAATTTTCACTTGCGTGGAGGAAAGTTAATTTTTCCCTTTACGGGTTCATGTCTCTAAATAAATGAAAGCTTCTCTACGAAGCAGATTCATTCTTTTTTACAAACGAAATAACTGCATTCCGTTTTAATTATTAACGAAGAACAGGAAGGTGTAGACAGGCTAAACATAGGGTAATTCACATACTAGCCACTCCACTCTTATCGCTTAGGAAAGGAACTGAAAGGGGGGACGTTGAAAGGTAGTGAAAGGGAAACTAGGGACTAGGACTGCAGTTTACGGATCGTACCCGAAAATTCCCCTAAAAATGGTGCAGGGAAAACATACAAAAATTAGCATTTTTTTAAGGCAACAGGCTACATGAGGGTAATCCACTTTGAGCAACTCCCCTTTAATAGCATAAGAAGGGATTTTAAAGGGAGGATGCGGAAGGGTAGAGGAAGCTGGCCAAGGGTTAACTAGGGCCCCCGGGCTATATTTTAAGGATCCTACCTGGCATTCGCCTAAAGAAATGCACGGAAAACCCTAGGAATACCTGCATCAGGTAGGTCGGGCATAGGGTACTTGTCCCACGCCCTTCCAATAGCGGGAGAGGAGTTTGCTGTGGGGACGCAGCGTTCTCTTCTCCGTGCCTCGACCAGTTTAGGAGGCAGCTGGCCGACTATTCCAATTGGAATAGCGGACAACTCTTACCGTATGCCCAAGGTCTGTGACCCCGAAACATACACTTCTCAAAACAGGCCGAGGTGCCTCGGATTGTGGGAACCTTAGTTCAAAAACGGAGAGGAAAAGGCATCCTCAAAGGTAGCCCCTTCGTATCTCTCCTAAAAGGTTAGTTCGAGCTTTTGGTACTTGTCCCCGGCCATTATGATAGCGAGAGAGGGGCTACCTGTCTGTCGCAGCATTACCTTCTTCATGCCTCGACCAGTTTAAGAGGCAGCTGGCCGACTATTCCAATATGAATACCGGACAACATTTACCGTACGCCGAAGGTCTGTGACCCCGGAACATACACCTCTCAAAACAGGCCGAGGTGTCTCGGCTAGTGGAAACTTTAGTTTAAAAAAACAGAGAAGCGGAGGCATCCCCAAAGGTAGCCTCCTCCCAGAGCTCTCTGGGAAGGTTAACCTTCGAGAGAATACTGTAACAGGCTTCCTTGTCTTTTTTTCTTCTTCTTAGAGTAACAGGTTACATGAGGGTAATCCACATAGTGACCACTTCCTTCTTATAGCATAAGAAAAGGACCTAAACGGGGGATGCGGAAAGGTAGAGGAAGGTAGCGAAGGGTTTACCTACAGCCCCCATGATACGGTTTAAGGATCCTACCCGGCAATTCGCCTAAAGAAATGCAGGGAAAACCCTAGAAAAACCTGCATCAGGTAGGTCGGTCATTGGCTACTTGCCCCACGCCATTCCGATCGCGGGACAGTGATTTGATGTGGGGTCCCAGCTATCTCATCGCCGTGCCTTGACCAGTTTCGGAGGCGGCTGGCCGACTATTGCCAATAGGAATAGCGGACGACTCTTAACGTATTCTCGAGGTCTGCGACCCCGGAACTTACACCTCTCAAAACAGGCCTCGGCATGTGGGAAACTTAGTTCAAAAAAGGAGAGAGATGTGGAGGCATCCCCAAGGTAACCTCCTCTTCTTGAAGACTAACTTTATGCCTGTGACTCGCATGACTTGTAAGTGAGAAAAGTTTTAATATTAACTTTACTGAACCGCTGTAATATTTTTCCGTTACTTTACTTTTATGAAACACCGTAAAAAAAACGCGGACGTTGTACTAGAGGTAGATTATGCCGTATTCGCCTTCAAAGTTTTCTTCTACGTTAATGCTCTAGAACGATTCTCTACGTTGGTGTTTTACCTACACGAGAATGTGACATTATTGGCTCTCTATTTTTTTTTTTAAAAAAGGAAACCATTTCCGGTTGACTAGCGGAGGATGAAATTTTTACGTGTTCTAAATTCATAACTTTGACGAAAAGAAATTGACTCTGCCAGGTGGATCACAAACCAGAAATTATCTAAATTATCTAAGGAATCAATTATTGCTCTCTCTCTCTCTCTCTCTCTCTCTCTCTGTGTGTGTATATATATATATATATATATATATATATATTGTAATGAGCAAAAATAATAATTTATTAATTTATCCCACGTTGTGGAAGCCAAAAATTTAATGATTAAAAGGGAAGCTAATTATTAAATTAATTAATTAACCAAATGATTACAATAAAAAACTTTTAATTTGCTAAAGATTAATTTAACAGGTGTTCATTTAATTTTTTACAAATGTTTTCCCCTAGGTTGTCACGCCGAATTCAATAATTTCATAATTAACAAATATTTTTTATTTATAATTGGTGGCGTTCAAAGTAAAATACAATATTTTATATTTCACAATTAAATTTAATAACTCTTATTCTCAAGGCCTTTAACGGTGTTTGATAAGTAAGAACAATTAAAATTATAAATTAAATAATTAACAATTTAACCAAATTGAAACGAACGGAATACGAAGTGTAATAAAAGTGAAAAGAACGAAATCTCACTAATACCTTTAATTACCGTTAAGTATGGTTTGAACTTACAACTGTCCTGCTGGTACCAGACTTAGTTTTCGCAACTTGGGGATACAATTCACAAAAAAAGCCATTAATCACCGATTCTACACATCATGGTCAAAACACACGTTTGTAGTTCTTGTATTATTCCTCCGGCCAACAGTCGGACGTATTATTTCTCAGTGCTTTTCTGCGGAAAATGTTATTTCGGTACTCGTGTGTATCTGGACGTGGCGCTAAACCTTTTGTTTCAGAATTGCAGGTTTTTATAACCTGTCTCTCCGTCCAGACCTTTTTACTTGGATTTTTAAAACATATAAGTCTCTCAGTTGAATTTCTAAGCTTGGACCATGCTGTTCGTACTCGGCTCCCTCTCTCGACCACAATATACGCCAGACTGAATTCAGCCAGTCCTAGCAGCTCGCAACAAAGACCGCCGACAAAGAGCCTGCTGTCATTGTCGTCTTTAAGAATTTGTACCGCTAAACAATCCAATTATTTAGACAATTAATGGCCTTCTTAATTAGTATTACATTATATATATATATATGATGAAATATGAGTTATCATTAAATCATTTAGTTTATTACTGACATGGAAGCCTGGCCAAATTTTTCAAATTTTATTCAAAGTTTATTTCTGTTATATTAATTAATTTTTGTAACCTGATAATAGAAAATCATGGAATTTTATATAATCAAATTTAACATAATTAAATAAATAATTTATCACAATAATTAATTATTAAGGTCTCATCTTTTTCCGCTATTATTATGTTCGCCTGATCAAGCCCTAAATAAGTGACATGTTTTTCTGAAATTGATATGGTTTATCGATTTGAATGTCAATGTAATGGATATTTGGTATTAAAATTGTTCTGAGTTATTGACCATAATATTTATTAAAGAATTAATTTAACTGCCCCTACCCTAGTTTTTATAAAACATCCAACATCCGTCTTAAAAAAATTAAAAATTAGATAAATAAACAACCAAACAACAGACGAAAATAAGTTCTTCATAAAATGCCACACAATGTTCCTGAAATCCTTGAACCTTTCGTCAGGTGATTCAAAAGTTCGTCACCTGGTTTGCGCCGCCGTGTATTTCGTTATTACGGCTCCTTAGCTTCACTAATCACCTGATGAAAGCTACAAGGACTGTAATTTAGCATTTATTTTTTTTACAAATATTATTATGCTATTTATTTATCTACCTAGTATTCACTAGTTTCATCTGCATTTTCTGAAGTTCAACATTAAAAATCAACTTCAATTTTATCACTATGATTATTACGATTTTAACCAATTATTTGTTGATATATAATGCAGTCTGGGAATAAGTAATAAAATCTCGGTCTTCTAGGTAAGTGAAGAAGTCGATGACGTCATCAAAAAGTCGCGCAAACATTTATTCTCTTGTTTAGAAACCAGAGCAGATTTTATTTTATTACTGACAGTGGCTATAATTAATAATTTTTTTTTGAAATTTTGAAATTTTAGTCTGTAGTAATTTTTTTTGTCTAGAGAACGATTATTTTTTTAATAAGCTGTATAGAACGTTTCAATAGAACCAATTACGGTTAAACGACGGGAAAATATGGCGGAGAGAGAGAGAGAGAGAAACGTAGAAGACTAAATATGTCTCAGTGTAGAATAACTTCTACGTCGCGTAGTTATAAAAAAGAGATGAAAGTGAATGAGGAAAGAAATAGGAACGCTGCTAGAGAAAGACGGCAACAGCGCAAAGGAGACTGATTACTGTGAAAATCTTGTTCCTTTGCTAATGTTGTCAGAATTTTATGTATTCTTTATTTTTTAAATGGAGGTTATCGGAAACAATATAATTCTTTGATCTCACTGAAATTTTACAAAAATAATTAAAGACTCGCTGGTTTACTATTCAACAGCTATATATATATATTGTAATGATTGTAAAACAAAGGATGGCTTTAATTTAAAAAATTAATGAATTAGTAAAACAAATTTATTCTTTAAAGGTACACTTCATCAGCCTTACTTTGGCACGCCAAAGTGAATCAAATTTACAAACCAATTTTTTTTTAATTTGTGGCATTCTAGAAAAATACAAACTTTCCCATTTTATAAACAATTACATCTAATTTACTCTTCTTCTCAGGGTCTTTACTGGGCTTGATAGTAAGAACAATCAAATTTAATAAACTAATTAACAAATCAAAAATTTAAACGAACGGAATATAAATTCTAAACACAATAAAGAAAAACGAAAACTAAACAAGATAACGAAATCTGGCTTCTACCTTTAATCCTCGTTTACAGACTTGAAATAGTTGTGTTCGTACTCACGAATGTCTTTCTGGTACCAGATCTGATTTTTTGAGCTTGACGGCACAACTCACTAAAAAGGCCTTAATTCAATGATTCTACACCTCATTATTAATACACACAGTAGTTGTTCTCGTTGTTATTTCACCTGGAATTTGGGGTCAGTCGATCCTTCAGTCAGCCCTCGGACGTATGTCTTCTCGATGCCTTTATGCGAAATGTTATTTCGGTCTGTGTAGTGCAAACCTTTTGCTTCCACTTTGCGATTTTTTATAAAATGAGTCTCCGTCAAGAACTATTTACTCTTGTTTTATAGAATCTTCAGGTCTAGCAGTCGAAGCTCCTGGACCACGCTGTTCGTACTCTTAGCATCCTCATTCTCCCGTATTGTTCGTCGTATCGCTCAATTAGCCTCCTCTCTCTCTCCCCAAAATGTTCGCCAGACTTCCTCTCTCTCTCAAAGCTTTCGCCAGACTGCTGCTCGTACGAACGCGCGGTGTATGTGTGTCCCTGATTTACATACTACTTCTGTATGCGTTGCAGCGTCACAACAAATGACGTAACGCCTTCACAAAGCTTAATGAGACGGTCATAATTTTGGGATAAAAAATACGCTACAGTCTGTTTACTTCTTTAAACTATTTAACCTAATAAATTTGTATAAACAGGAGAAGGACTCAAGATTCTTATAATCCTATTCATAATATCGCATTTATCCCCCCCCCCCTCCAAAAAAGTTGACATTTTCAGTTTTTGTCTTTTTCATATTACGAAACGTATAAATTACCTACATTTATTATATAAAATAATGCATATAAATGGAGGCGGGTTTTTCGAGAAAATAAGTGAAGATGAATCTACAATTTATTTGTTTATTTTATTACTTAAGTTCTAAATTATCCTTTCTGGTTGCGAAAAGGTTTTCGTCGTCTACGAGGGTCTCTTTCTATTAATTTACGGCAGTCTCTCACTCCTCCTAATTGCCCTACTTTTCACTCTTATTCGAAGCCTTCGCGTGTACCACACACAAGACGCCCCTGATACAATTCGTTTCCCACAAAATCGATCGTAAAATCGAACTAACTGATTTAGTCATATCTGAGTTTTCCTTATTTACGAAACGTAATAAATTTTATCTTTTATAGACGTCAAAATACGTTTTAAATATTTCAAGAATTTTCACAACAAAAAAACTTTCTGTATCGTCCTATTCTCTTCCACGATTTAGGTTTCGACTTACTCAATATAATTTACAGACTCTCCATATTTTGAATTAATAATTTCGACAGTTCAAACTCAATAATAGTCTGGAAATCAGTTAACAAATTTTTATTATTATTATTATTTTTTAGTATGTAAACAGGCTATGTACAGGGTAATCCACATAGTGGCAACTCCCCTCTTATAGCATAGGAAAGGGAATGAAAGGGGGGATGCGGAAAGGTATAGCAATGTAGCTAAGGGTTAACTACGACTCCCGGGCTATGATTTAAGGATCCTACCTGGCAATTAGCCTTAAAGTGATGAAGGGAAACCCCTAGAAAAATCTGCAACAGGTAGGTCGGGCTTTTGGTAATTGTCCGATGGCGAGAGACGGGTTTGCTGTGGGGTCGCAGATTTCCCCTCGCCGTGCCTTGACCCGTTTAGGAAGGCAGCTGGCCGACTATTCCAATAGGAACAGCGGACAACTCTTACCGTATGCCCAAGGTCTGAGACCCCGGAACATACACCTCGGCATGTGGGAACCTTAGTTCAGAAAACCAGAGAGAGGAGAAGGCATCCCCAAAGGTAGCCGCCTCCAGAGCTCTCTGGGAAGGTTCACCAGCAAAAAAAAAAATTAGTCATCTTGTTATTTATTTATAAATCCCTATTTATAAACGACTGCTACCGTCAGGAAATTTCTGAATTACCTCAAGAGCTAACTACATTTGAAGACCAAAGCTTTACGTGAATAATTATGTTAGTAAAAGACCACAGTCGAGGAGTAATTTAATTATATACGTGGAAGAAAAATACTACTTTAATTCCTGTTGTTGCTTTTTATTTTTTCGTCTGACGTGCACCAAGACGTCAGCCTCCCCCCCCCCCTCCCTTCACTACTACTCCTAGTATTTTCCTCTTTTATCCTTTCACATTACCGCTTGCCGTTAAAAATTAACAGAAAATAAATGGACGTCCCTGCCTACAGCACATCTCGGTGAGCTTTCTCGGAAATCCGTGACTCACTTCCCAAAATTAAATTTACAATTTCACAGTACTTGTCTTCCCAGAGTACACAGTGAAAATACACCACTCAGCAAGGTTTTTTAAATATATATATATATATATAAACCATATCTTTGGCGGTTTCTGTGAGTGTAACGTGTTAAATGAAACTATTAAAACGGTTTCATTCAGACTAAATGATGAATACAAACATGCTGCGATTGGGAATCATTTTTTCTTAATTTTCCTTAATTATGCTTTTCCTGTTTTTGCAAAATTTCCATGCACAATCCCGCAGCAGACCAGGATCAATACCTAAAGAATGTAAATGGAGTTCCACGAGTTTTAAAAAGATTATTTATTATATATTTGTAAATGCAACACACGTATCTGTCAACATGATAATTTAGTTTAATATATAAAATTTCATAATATTGAAGTGGTAATGACGGTAACCATTCAACATAAACGGGCCAATGTGTGCCTACATTCTTCAACAAGTATTTACGTATTTTAGACTGACGAATATTTGACCGCCTCTCAGTCTCAATTCACTTCACCTCCAACGAGACATCTGTGGAAGCGTACGAGTACCAGTACATACATATTTTACGTTCCACACCAAGCCAAAAAAAATATATATTCCTGTTTTACATATATAACAGCTGGATGCTCCGCGTTACCAGTGTATTTATTTATATAATCCCGAAAAAAGTATTTAATTTTACATTAATCCATTAGTCAAGAGGCGATTTAACTTACAGAAGAAATACTCTCGACACCAAATGTATATATATATATATATATATATATATATATATATATATATACAGGGGGTGGGGGGTAAAAAATTACTCCCGGTGCACGACGGGGAAGAGGTCTTCGAGGGATGTTCTCTGGCAGGCAGAACCGTGTAGCAGAGATACGAAGGGGCAACCTTTGGGGATGCCTTTTCCTCTCCGTTTTTGAACCAAGGTTCCCACAAGCCGAGGAACCTCGGCCTGTTCTGTGAGGTGTATGTTCCGGGGTCACAGACTTTGGGCATACGGTGAGAGTTGTCCGCTATTCTCATTGGAATAGTCTGCCAGCTGCCTCCTAAACTGGTCGAGGTACGGAGAAGGGAATGCTGCGTCCTCAGATCAAGCTCTTCTCCCGCTATCGGAAGGGCGTGAGACAAGTACCCAATGCCCGACCTACCTGATGCAGGTTTATCTAGGGTTTTCCCTGCATTTCTTTAGGCGAATGCCGAGTAGGATCCTTAAAATATAGCCCGGGGCTCCTAGTTAACCCTTGGCTACCTTCCTCTACCCTTCCGCATTCCCCCCTTTCAAATCCCTTTCTATGCTATAAAAGGGGAGTTGCCACCTTGTGGATTACCCTCATGTAGCCTGTTACCTAGAAACTCCCGGTGCACTGAGAAAGTAAAAAATATTCTTAGCGGCTCAGAAGACTTTTAAAATCACACCCGATACCCTACTACAGTTAAAAATACACACAGTATCTTAATCGAGTAAAAAAATTTCTTCATGTACCTTAAGAGTGTCAGTAATACTCCTCGGCATTATTAAAAACAACTTAATCTGGCAAGTTGAAACGCAATACTTAAACTCAGCGACATCAATAACCCCGGATTGAACTCCAATCTCTGTTGTTTTGTCGTTACTTTTATGTAACGCTCCTCCGCCCCCCGTCCCTAACGGTGCTCCCTTCCCATGACGAAAGAGGGTTGAAATTATACGTAAGCATTTTCAGTCTCTGTTATCCAAACAACAAAAAGAATATATTTGTTCGACTCAAATTCGGCAGTTTTAGCATGTTTGAAGGTTTCCACTCTCGCCGTCCCAATCCTGGGGATGGATTTTCGTGTCTTATCCCCACAGAGTTTGTTTCCGTTTCAAAAGGAACACGTGTTTAGATAAATATGCTGTTTTAATTATTAGAAGATATTGTTCTTCATAACTAAATTGGATGAAAACAATTTGGCGTATTTTAATCAAACTTGTTTTGTGAAGGGAAACAAATTTCGAGATTTGAATACTAAATAATTTTTTAAAAAACAAACATTATAGTCAACGAAATCATCTATAATTAAAATCGGTGTACAGGTTTTTTCATTATTTAAATATTTTTATAGACTGATTATGTTTAATCTAATGTTTATAATTTTTTTAAAAAAATAAATTGAAGATATAATTATACATTTTTTCTGCCAATAAATGTTAGTGCAGAATAAAACAGAGTGAAAGAGTATAATTAGTAATGGATTCACAAGACAATTTAAGATGAATATTATCGGACAGGTTGGAAGCTTCAAAGTGATTTTATTTTAATATTTTCTGAGAAAATAAAATGTGATTCGTGGGTTTAGAAAGGTGGATATTTAATAATGTTTACTTAATGGATTTCCCAACACTGTCTTAGTAATGGGGAAATTGTTTGTTTATGACGTATAACTATATAAATTCCGTATTAACTGACCTTTTACGACCTAATTAAAGCAAAAATAAATGAATATTGCTGTATTTGGTCCTGTTAATTAATTAACGATTTAATTTGGTAATCCCAACATTTAAAATACTGACAAGTTTTTCTTCTCAATCTTTTCCTCCATCTTGTCAAAGAAATCCGGGAGAGGAGCGATATATAATGTCTCTGTAAAATTTTACTGGAATTTTTAATGGATACCTTGCAAGAAATAGAAATCCTATAATTAATTGCATGCTACTGAGCTATTAGGCATTTGATGATTAATTAACTTTGATTATACACAATAACAACACAGAATAAAGTATGTCGAACTTTATTTCGCCCAACAAGTACACAATTTCTTCGGTAAACAAAGTATATCCTCTTTTCTGAATCCAAATGAGGCGCTTTTTCTATTATCAACAAGACTATTGTACGTGTTTTTATCGTCTTCAACATACATACTACATGTTTTCTCTCTAATTATTTGGTTTTACTCGTTTAATCACTACGTTCCTATACTATTCTCCCTGTTCTCTTTACCTTTTATCAAAGCGTTTTTCCGTCGTACGGGCGCCTCTGTGCGTGTTTCCGATACCTTATCGCTACATATTTATTCGGAAGGGTAATTTTTTTTATTCCTGTTGTGAAGTTATTAGTAATTACGTCTTTTCAATTTTTTTTACGTCATAACTGTCTGCGTCGTATATAACCAATGCAGATTAAAGGATCTAGACGGTAAAAAATAATTTCGACTGCATCTTAAAATATGACGAGTACCAAAATATAATTGGATTCTGTATATAAAGTATTTGTTTAACGCGATGTGTTTCTGTGTGGACTTTAATTGTATTACCTAATTATCTGAATTCTATAGATCGTTTTTGCTGTTCACCCATCCTAATCTTCCTTTGTATTTTCAGTATTTCTAGTATAATTGAAGTACAATTCACTTACATTTTTATCAGGATCTATTTAAGATTTCAGACGTCTTGATGTGTCATTCACAATTACACCTATTTAATTTTATACAACGATATAATACCCCCCAAAAAAACCTGTTGAATATTTCACGTCTTTATCTGTTTATTATCGCACGCGTAAAATAATTTTTAAAAAGTGTTAAGTAGTAAAGTTCCTAAATGCCACTGTTTGTTTTTATAAAAAGCGAGAATGCTTTCGTCGGTGAAAAATCTCTGAGCGTTTATTCGTGTTTAAAAGTTTAACTGCTTTTAGCCCGACAACACCAAATTCGCATTATCACTAATTGGCCTTTTCCTCTTTTTTTTATTCATCATATTTCTTTTTCAGTGCATAACATTCCCATTGAGTAATTCTTCACATCATCATGAAGCTCATCCCCGCTGATTGATTTTTTACAAAAATTATAGCTTATATTTAATTCAAAGTTGATGATAATTACTGCTACATAGGGCAAACAAAACGTTCCTTCAATACACGATACAAGGAACATGCGTCCAATATCAAAGACAATCTGTAGTCTCCAAACAAATCATCAATTCTAAACGTACATTTGATTGGAAAAATGCTAAGATTTTTAGACATTGACACCAGGTACTATTCCAGAGATGATTCACATTAAATTAAACGTCACAGCTGTTGATGTACAGACACTATGAAACTTAACAGTTGCTATGTTCCCTTATTGTTACGCTAAACCTACTGTTTTCCCACTGTCGTTGCTCCCTCATTGTTACGCTGACCCTTCGGCTCTCGCATTGTCGTCGCGTTTTCGTCGCTTTCGAGTGTTGTCAACTGACGAGTGCAGTTGTGTCGCTCTAGGCTCTTCTTAGCACCTGAGGAAAGGGATAAGGACCCCGGGAAAGTTGTGTGGTATTTATATTATCACTTTTTTGTCTTAATCTAAATCGATTCTTTCTAGAATTAAAAATTATCAGCATTTTTATGCTAACAAGGAAAAATTGTCCTCGCGTTCTATGACGTCACTCCACTAACCTTCTTGGCTTCAACCGCAGGGAACATGTCCGACGTTATCACTAGTTTAAAAATATAAAAGCACTATTTACTACAAGATGTACGATATTTTACAATCTTGCTCTATCAAGTATTAGGTTAAAACTCTTCTCCTCTCATGAAAGAAGTTTCAAGTGCACCTGTTAGCAAATTCTCTCATCTTAAATCCAGCAACCCCGCCGCTGGTTTGAGTGCTACATGGAACCTGAAGCTTAAAAACAATTTTTTAATACAAGCTGACAAAATAGACCCTACGACTAAAACTTCGTTGTTCCCTTCGGCTCCCCCATTGTCGTTGCGTTTTGAATTTTGCAGTTGTGTCCCTCTAGGTTCTTCTTCACACCTGAGGAAAGGAAATGAGGATCCCAGAAACGTTGTGGGGTATTTATATTATCACCTGATTTTTCATTTTAAATCTGATGTTAAATAAAATTGTTGAAAGAAAATTATTGCTGTATCTACGTTAAGACAATTGGGTTTAATGTTGGGTATTTTATCTGTAAGTTTTCCATTATTACACCTTTTAACTCGTGCTTTGTTTCCGTCTCAAATAGAGTTATTATGAAGATTTATCCTGTTAAAAGTAGTGCGAAATCTTTTCTGATTAAAATAGATACAGGCTTCTATAAGGACGGTAATATTTTTAATTAAAGTTTGAAATTTCCACCATCAAGGGTCTTACGTTGAGGCGGATTTCCACTTCCCCGAAACCGATCCCGTATTATTTTTTTTTTCCACCCTCCCCGAGATCGTCGTGAGAGAACTATTATTCTCAGTTTACGAAGTTCGTAACAACTGCGAATTATAATCCAGCGTTTTATCTCGATTGATAATTAAAATGGCGACTAAAACCAAATTTTTACGAGCCCGACAGCAATTTGGTTAATGTCCCGTCTTCCATCCGAAGGCTTTCTGCTTAGTCTGACAAAAGGAGGAGTGCAATTTCACCTTGAAAAAAGTTCCGGGAGTTTTCAAGTGCCGAGGGTTCGCAGGAGAAAGCTTTATAGGTTTCAAACTTCTGTAAACATTCGAAGGATGATGGAGATCAGTCGAAGACACTCTCCAAATCATCTGCTGTGTTTTAATGTCCATTCGTATCGATTTATTACTTTTGTTTAAAACGACAGGAGACATTCATGACCAAACGGTAATAATTTTAATAATATTAAAATAAAAAAGTGGTTCAAGTTTTGCAAGAGTGTATATGTTAAATATTCCAAGGGGCACAGAATAAAGTATCTGGAACTTTTTTTCGCACAAGAAGTACAACAATTTCTTCTGTAATAAAAAAATATATTGTTTTTCCGATTTTATTTGAGGTTCCGTTCCTATTATTAATAAGACTATTGTGCGTGTTCAACATACTTACTACACGTTTTCTCCCTAATTATTTGGGTTTTACTCGTTTAATTGCTACGTTTCTATGCTTTTCTCTCCGTTTCCTTTAACCTTTTATTAAAGTTTTTTTTGAATTGTTATGGCGCCTCTGTACGTGTTTCCACTATCTTATCGCCCCCACATTTATTCGTAATTGTTTTATTCCTGTTGTGAAGTTCTTAGTAATTATGTCCTTTCACCTTTTTTTATGCCATAACTGTCTCTATTGTAATTAACCTATAGACCTACAGACTAGATGGTAAAAAATTTCTTTTTACAGAATCTTAAAATTTTAGTACCAAAAATACAGTTAGATTCTGTAAATAAAGTAAGGTCTTTGGCAGAATTTAGGGAACCGTGTGTCTTGTCTTAAACCTAAAATAAAATACTCCAAAAAGATAATAATTTTTCTGTGTAATTTTTGTTAGTGTACAGATAATGGGCATTAGTTTCCGTAATGTATGTACTATATATACTTATTCGTCCTGTTTAAGGATATCTTCAGGTTTAATAATATTGTACATGAATCACACAAAAATAAGTAAACCGACGTTTCGTCCTCGTTTAGGAACTCTTCAGATTTAATAGATCACATAAACACTTTTTAATTTACAAAAAATTAAATATACCCACGTTTCGTCCTTTCGTTTTAGGATTCCTTCAGGTTTATATATACTTTTTTACAGAAATGATATTAAATAAAATTAGTATTTTTTTCATGATTTGTTTACAAAATTGTTAAACCTGAAGGTGTCTTCAAATTAGAACGAAACGTCGGTGTATTTTATTTTTTAATAATAAACATAATTTTCCGACTAAAGGCAGAATATTTATTTATTTATATTATTATGAATTTCAGTTATTTTTTCATAATGATTTAGTTAAGATTATATCGTGATAAATTATAATAATTTTTTTTGTTTATTACTAAATTATTTTGTAATTGGTTCTAGTTTTTGTGTCTAAAAAAGCAAAAACTAGCCTCTAAAATTTTTTACACGGGTTATATACAAAATTATTAAACATAAAGAGTTCCTAAATTAGGTCGAAACGTCGGTATATTTAATTTTTTGTTAATAAACAAATTTCATATTATCTTAAATGACGGTTTTTTTATTTATTATTGTTCACGTTTCTCTTACAAATAATCATCAGCTCTTTCGAAATGTCATCCACGACCCCTAATCTTACATTAGTATTATTATTTCATTATTATTATTATTGCCCCACGTTGGGCGCCAAATAATGATTATTAAATGGGCGAAATTATTGTGTTGATAAAATATACTAAAAACAATTACAATTCTTGTTTAGTACCACAGTTTATTTTGATGTTCACCCTTTTATAGTATTCTTTCTTAGTATTTTTATACACGCAACATAAACAATATCTTCGTAACGTAAACGTCAAGTATACAATAACATCCCCTCCTCAGAGATAATCCTCTGACTGTGTATATCTCTCCCCAAAGAACACGCATACACAGATTATCGTAATATACATGAATATTATTCCGAGTCCTTTAATCTTTTATTACTGTTATTATTCCAAAGATGTGTTTTAATATCGCGAATACATTTCAAAGGTCTAAAGTATTTTTTTTTCTATAGTGTGTATTAAATCCCCTTTGCGTCGTTGAATAAATACAATGATTTTTTTTATATATAAAAAAATTGTTTCGTGATTTAATTATTATTATGGTAAATGTCAGTTGTTTCTTCTTTATTATTATCCACGTTTCTGTTACAAATAATCCTCAACTCTTTTAAAATCTCATCCGCGACCCTCAATCTTTCATTAATATCCTTATTACAATACTATTATTTTATTGCCCCACGTTGGGCGCCTAATAATAATGATTATTAAATGGATGAAATTATTGCGTTGATAAAATACCATACACTAAAAACACTTTCAATACTTGTTTACGTACTACAATTTATTTTGATGGTCGCAGGTTATAATGTTATTATTTAGTGTTTTATACACACATCAAAAGCAATAACTTCGTAACATAAACGTCTACATCTTTTCCCAAAGAACGTACAAAGACAGATGATCGTAATTTATGAATATCATTACGAAACGTTTAATCTTCTATGAATGTGTATTATTCTAAAGATGTGTTTTAATATCGCGATTACACTCCAAATGTCTACACAATTTTTTTTATAGTTTGTATTAAATCCCCTTTGCGTCATGGAATAAATACAATGAATTTTTTTATATAAAAATTTGTTTGGTGACTTAATTTATATTGTCGTAAATGTTAGTTGTTTTTTCTTTATTATTGTCCACGTTTCTGTTACAAATAATCCTCAACTCGTTTTAAATGTCGTCCACGACCCCTAGTCTTTCATTAGTATTATTGTTTCATTATTAATATTGCCCCACGTTGGGCGCCAAATAATAATGATTATTAAATGGACGAAATTATTGTGTTGATAAAATATACTAAAAACACTTTCAATACTTGTTTACGTACTACAATTTATTTTGATGATCACACTTTTTAATATTATTTCTTAGTTTTTTATACACACATCAAATCAGTGTGAACGAATTAGGACAGTAATGCGATATTGTGAAACTCGTGCTTTAAGATACTTTAATAAATATTTAGATAAAAAGACGACGTATGTATCAAGTTGAAGTAGGAATTTGAAGGTCAGTTTTTATGGGGGGGGGGGAAATAGGCAGAAGAACCAATGTGGTTTTGGTAATATGAGGACCTTGACATGGCGAATATTTTACAAGTTGGTTTGGGAATTAATGAAAATTTTTAATTTAATTTGTTGAAGACTCCACTGTCCATGAAGAAATTTTGTTATTGTTTATACGAAAAATGAGAATTGTTTGGCGATTTAATTCCAAATAAATTATATTTATCATAGGATGAGGCATGGAAAAGTATTTTACTTTTTTTTTTAAGAAAATCGTTACGAGCTTAATATCGAAAATTCATTCCAATACACTCGCACAGTGAAAGTGACTACAAACTCATAAAAAGAATCTTATTGAGCGTGACCCTTCCTTTTCTCTTTTTTGCTTAAAAAGAGTTTTGGGAAACAGCAGCTGCAGAGTATCTCGAGTCCGGACGAAGCAATTGAACTGACGGGGAAGAAGAGAGTGTTAGATTGGTCTGCCAGTGGCCAGCCCTCGAGAGCTCAAATCGATATGGCTGTGTGCAGCAGGTGTTGATGACGTTATGAGGCCACTGGTCTCAAAAACCATCGCACAACAATCAACACAAACGACTTCAGACACGAATTAAGGCACGCCGACGTGTAACGTTCTTGGTCTTCAATTGCTTCGTAGTTGAGGTCAAATATAACGTTTATAATTAAAAAGCGTAGGAATAAAATTACTCGTGCTTCAGCTGAAATTGAGTCTCAACCTCAGAATATATTTTTTTTAAAATTAAATTTTGAGCCAATGTGATTCAACTACTCATTGTAGTCAGTTAAGTAGTGTTTATTATACTCCTTAGTATTTACGAATATTTTAAAAATATTTCCCGTATCTTACAGGTTGAATTGTACGTTCGTCCACCTTTTTTCTACAGGTTATGATTGTAAAATTCTTTGTACCGTACAAACATTGATCCTTGACCCTTACTGTACCGTATTTTTCCGTTTCTGTTCTCTCAACTAAGGAGCCGATAATAACATCTTCACTTTTCTTCCAATTTACATGAAAACACTATATCAATCTTGGATTCATTCATTGGCCTATTATTCTACTACTCCTATTTTTAAGAATTAATTTTTAGTACAGCATTTTCCTGAATATCTTACACGTTTCTCCGTTAATTTGAATGTGTAATTTTTTTTCTTCCTTTTCTGGTGTTAAGCGGACAATATTCATTCTTAATTCTAATGAAAAAATTTTATATCTGATATTTATAAAATAAACGTCATTGAGTCATAAAATTGTTTATTAAGACACAATTAAATGCACCAACGTTTCGTCCTTGTTTTGTGACCTCTTCAGGTTTAGTAATTTAATATATAAATAATACAATAATTTTATTTGGGTGGGGAGGGATAAAGCAGAAGATTCTTGCCTTAAAATATTTTTATATTTGATACATTAGAAATTACTCAACCTGAATAGGTCTTAAAACGAGGACGAAACGTCGGTATATTTATTTATTAATATACCTTTTTTATGACTCAAGCCAGTTTATTTATTTTTAATATTCACTCTTCTACAAATAATTAAGTTTTTGTGGGTTCTAAATAGCTTCAACTGCCAAAAAACGGTCAAATAATTTGATAAATGAACCGTTTTTTAAATTTTATTATAGAAAACGTGGTCAGAATAATTATAATTTTTGAGATGTATAACGTGATTTTTATTTCATGTACTGGGGGGTTGAAAAAATGAAATCACTAAACCTGAATCGGTCCTAAAAAAGGACGAAACGTCGGTATATTTATTTATTTGTTAATAAACTGTTTAATGACTCAAGGTCGTTTATTTATTTATTTATAATATTCACTCTTGTACACATAATAAAATTATTGCGGCATTTAACTTTAGTTTTATTTTATGTACTGGGTAAAAAAATGAAATTACTAAACCCGAAGAATTCCTAAAACAAGGACGAAACGTCGGTATACTTATTTATTTATAAAATTCACTATTCTAAACATAATAAAAGTTTTTTTCGGTATATAACTACTTTCAAATGCCAAACAATTGGTAATTGAACCGTTTTTTAATTTTATAAGTGAAAACGTGGTAAGAATAATTTTAATTTTTGTGGTATATAACGTTAGTTATGTACTGGGTAGAAATATTAAATTACTCAACCTGAAGATATCCTAAAACAAGGACAAAACGTCAGTATATTTATTTATTTGTTAATAAACTGTTTAATGACTCCTGGAAGTTTTTTTATAGATTTATAATATTCATTCTTCGACACACAACAATTTTTTTTGCGGAACCGAAATAGGTTCAACTGCAAAAAAACGGTCAACCAATTGGTAATTGAACCATTTTTTAATTTTATTAGTGAAAAGTTAGTGAGAATAATTCTAATTTTTGTGATACATAACGTCATTTTTATTTTATGTATTGGGTAAAAAAAATCAAATTACTTAACCTGAAGAAGTCCTAAAACAAGGACGGTCATCGGTATATTAATTTCTTTATAATATTCACACTTTTTTTAGGGCAACAGGCTACATAAGGGTAATCCACGTTGGGCAACTCCCCTTTAATAGGAGAGGAAGGGATTCGAAAGGGGGGACGCGGAAGGGTAGAGGAAGGTAGCCAAGTGTTACAGGGCCCCCGGCCTATATTTTAAGGATCCTACCCGGCATTCGCCTAAAGAAATGCAAGGAAAACCCTAGAGAAACCTGCATAGGGTAGGTCTGGCATTGGGTTTTTTTAGGGCAACAGGCTACATGAGAGTAATCCACGTTGGGCAACTCCCCTTTAATAGCAGAGGAAGGTATTTGAAAGGGGGGACGCGGAAGGGTAGAGGAAGGTACCCAAGGGTTAACTAGGACCCCCGGGCTATATTTTAAGGATCATACTCAGTACTTGTCCCACGCCCTTCTCATAGCGGGAGAGGAGTTTGCTGTGAGGACGCAGCATTCCTTTCTCCGTGCCTCGACCAGTTTAGGAGGCAGCTGGCCGACTATTCCAATGGGAATAGCGGACAACTCTTACCGTATGCCCAAGGTCTGCGACCCCGGAACAAACACCTCTCAGAACAGGCCGAGGTGCCTCGGCTTGTGGAAACCTTAGTTCAAAAACGGAGAGGAAAAGGCATCCCCCTACACATAATGAAGTTTTTTGCGGTATATAAACATTTTCAATTGCCAAACAATTGGTAAATGAACCATGATTTTAATTTTATTAGTGGAATCTTGGTCAGAATAATTCTAATTTTTGTGGTATGAAACGTGAGTTTTATTTTTTGTACTGGGTAAAAAATAATAATAGAGAATGCTGTTGGAAGTTAAAGGAAAATTACATGGAACGAGAGATTAACTACGGATATTTTTATTATTTGGAAAATTGATAGATACATATTTCTAGGAATTACGGATTTCAGACACATTAAAGGAAGCTTTTATTCTTTCCTAAAAATTAGACGTTTTATACGCATGATTTCCTGGTTATAATTGAGTTAGTGTCAACAAAAGCCGCTGGAGGATCTAATTAATTACACCTTACGAACAGTAGTATTTTCTTGCTGACGCTGCTGATTGCTGATGGATTACCGCGGACCAATGAGGCCAAGGTCTGCCTCACTCGGTTCCCGGCTTCCATTTGCATAATCGACTTATTACATCTTCTTCCCCACTGCCGATTTGATTAATCTGAAGCTAATACCTCCCGTGGCAAAACAAACCACTTTTGCTTTTATTTTTTGCTGTTATGAAAGGGATCCGTCATGACCGGTCCTTTGTGTGGATTCTTTATCTCGCCGACTTTGATCATCGAGCAGCTACTCTTTTAAAGCGAGCCTATCGGCTCATTTGTTACTACGGAATTCGTGTAGTCCTACGATATATCGCGGTTCATAATAACGCACAACTCGGGTTAAATATCGGAACGTTTCAATAAAAATTAGAATGTTTCGTCAGAAAATTATGTTCATAATTTTTGCAATTGACAAAATTCTTGAATACAAAATATTTTGAATTTAAAAAACACTGTCAAGTAACAAAAAATATATTTTTGTCATTTGCACTTGTTATGTTTGTCTTCATATTTTTATTTTTTAGATATTTAAACCACAGGATATTCCGGCTCCTTTTCCATAATCATCTGTTTATTAAAAAAACAAAATACATCAATTATTCATACATATATTTACGTACAGCATATAATTATTATTTTTTACATTACGTCACGATACATTATCATTAGTAATTTCATACGTATCATCTACCGTAAAGTGTATTCAATAACTTTTATCATCAAGTGCAATTCTTTTCCTCGTTCGTAACATCCCTGTATCTGGTTACTGAATTTCTCATACTTCAAACTTATCACTCTCTTTCGTTTACGATAATCGACTTTTTTTGGAGTGTAGACAGGCTACGTATAAGGTAATCCACATAGTGGCAACTCCCCTCTTATAGCATGGGAAACGGATTTGAAAGGTGGGATGAGGAAGGGTTGGAGGAACGTAGCCAAGGGTAACTAGGGCCCCCGGGCTATGGTTTAAGGATCCTACCCGGCATTTGCCTAAAATAAATGCAGGACAAACCCTAGAAAAACCTGCATCAGATAGGTCGAGCATTTGGTACTTGTCCCACGTTCTTCCGATAGCGGGAGAGGAGTTTGCTGTGGGGACGCAGCATTCCCTTCTCCGTGCCTCGACCAGTTTGGGACGCAGCTGGTCGACTGTTCCAATGGGAATAGCGGACAACTCTTACCGTATGCCCAAGGTCTGTGACACCGGAACATACACCTCTCAAAACAGTTTGAGGTGCCTCGGCTTGTGGGAACCTTGGTTCAAAAACAGAGACGAAAAGGCATCCCTAAAGGTAGCCTCTTCGTATCTCTCCTAAAAGGTTCTACCTGCCAGAGAATAGCACTTGCAGGCCTTGATATATATAATCGCCTTTTTTTATTTTTTTTATTTTGGGCAACAGGCTACATGAGGGTAATCCACGTTTGGAAACTCCCCTTTAATAGCATAGGAATAAAATTGAAAGGGGGGATGCGGAAGTGTATAGGAAGGTAGCCACCCAGAGAGCTCTGAAGGAGGCTACCCTTGGAGGACGCCTTCACATATCTCTGTTTTTTTTAACTAAGGTTCCCTCATGCCGAGGCACCTTGGCCTGTTTTGCCAAAGGTGTATATTTCTTGGGCATACGGTAAGAGTTGTCCGCTATTCCTATTGGAATAGTCGGCCAGCTGCCTCCTAAACCGGTCATGGCATGGCGAGGGGAAAGCTGCGACCCCACAGCTAACTGCTCTCCCGCCATCAGAAGGGCGTGGGACAAGTACCCAATGCCCGACCTACCTGATGCCATTTTTTTCTAGGGTTTTCCCTGCATTACTTTTAGGCGAATGCTAGGTAGGATCCTTAAACTATAGGCCGGGGGCCCTAGTTAACCCTTGGCTACCTTCCTCTATCTTACCACCTCCCCCCTTTCAAATCCCTTCCTATGCTATTAAAGGGGAGTTGCCACTATATGGACTACCCTCATGTAGCCTGTTACTAAAAAAAATTACATTTTTCATTTTTATAGAAGTTTTTTTAAGCCTACTTATTCTAATATGTATTGAAAATTCTACATCTTTATTTTTCACCACTAATTTTAATTTTTCCAATTCTGGAATAGAA
The DNA here is from genome assembly GCA_037074705.1 of Zhengitettix transpicula. Classification (NCBI taxonomy): domain Eukaryota; kingdom Metazoa; phylum Arthropoda; class Insecta; order Orthoptera; family Tetrigidae; genus Zhengitettix; species Zhengitettix transpicula. Next base: position 26,388,660 of record CM073591.1, on the reverse strand, counting down.
GAACCTCCATATTCTTTTCTTCAGAAGTTCTTCTAAATTCTCTTGAACCTTTAGTCCTGTCAGCAACATCCCCACCCCACACTTTTTTTGTATATCATGAGTTTTTAAAATCTAACAACACATAGTCACTCCATTTACATATATGTCCAGTTTCCTTTAAATGTTGTGATTATGTGATTGTTCTATCTTTCTATAATTGGGTTAAAATTTCCCCCCGCTTTATTTTCCAGTTTTCCTCGTATACTGGTTCGTATTGTGATACTTTATTTCCTAAATAATATCTTTGGAGGCTTCAAGAAAGCACGTCCTGTCATTTCATGTGAATCCACGAATAATAATTTTATTTACTAATAATATATAACAACATTTTAGGTTCAATAAAAAGAACTTCTTTCTTTGATTATCTAGGATAAAGGATTTTGATGACTGAACTGGTTTTATTGACAGTTTTAAGTCAAAATAATTTCATTTCAAACCAATTATAACGAAATGTTTACTTTATTTCCGTATTTTTATTAGTTGAGAGGTTATTAAAGGCCGTTACACAAAATTTAAATCACTAGAAAAAGAAACCATAGCAAGACAGATATTGTGACACCCCACAATGCATCTCAAACAGTATCGAAAATAAACACAATGAAGATTTTAAAACAGTGCTTCTAAATGCGTGGAAGGCATTTTCTGAGGACCTTAAAAGCTTTGCTTTTATATAAAACACGGGTTAATTACGCAGAATATTAAGTCTATTGTACCCCCCGAGAAAAGACTTTTACAAAGTAAACCTTTTTCTTTGTTTTGAAATTCTACTTAAATACAGAGATAAAAGAAACGTCCAAAATATTTAAGTGTCCAGTCGTGTCTTTACAGAAGAGAAAAAAAAGAGGAAATAAATTGTGATGTTTGTCACTTAACGTTCTTGTTTAAGAAGCAATGAAAGGGAAATTCCGTTTTTAGAAATTTAAATTTTGGGGGGAGGGGACTAGGAAAAAAACATTCAAATACGACTTTGACACGTTTACCGGTTTATAAATAAATATATTATAAAAGTTCGTGGGGTTCAAAAGAAATAGTTGTGAATGAGAAAGGCTTCTCGGGGGTGTTTCCACTCAGGTTTACCCTGTGAACGACGACCTTTCGTGCTGGATGAAGATGGCGGTGCCAGCCGTCGAAACGTCGCTGTTCACGGAGTTTAGTCGGTTGGTTGAGGGGGGGGGGGCGGAAGAAAAGACAGCCATTCTTAATTCTATTCAATGGGAAAGACTTCGAAGGAATAAAATAGTTGTGGATTGTAGAGATTAAAAATGCGGACTGGCTTATAAATTAAAATTCATATAAATATGACGCACGACGTGAAAAATATTAGTGTTAAGGGAGAAAGGTTAACGTTGCGTACAGGGAAGAAAACAACGAAAGCTCATACAGCAAAGTTTTGTAGACATTTTAATTTTCAGAATAAACATCCGTTTTGTCCCACTCATTTAAATAATATTGTGGAAGATTTTTCTAAAAACGGATTACTCTAGCGAGGGATTTAAATATAACAGAGCAATTTTTAAATATCTGTATGTTAGAAATACGTAAAAGAAAGGACCGCCCAAATAAGTGCCAAATATCTAAGATCAGAAAAATACTTCAACAAATTTTAGAAGCACCGTTTAAATTTCTTCATTGCGTTTCTCTCGAAACTATTCGGCATAACTGTTCCTGCTATATTATTTTTTTATAGTTATTTAAGTTTTGTATAACGATCTTTAATAACCTCTCATCTAACAAAAATACGGGAATAAAATCTAAAAAATCTTGCAGATCAGAATTTTAACAGTTGTAAAAATTATAAACATAATTTTCTGACAAAAAATTCTGCGGTTCTTAATATTTTTTTAAAAAAATGTCCTGTTATTTAACCTGATTAATTCCTGCTACATTGGGCGAACGAAAAGATCACATAACACCCGTATCATTTTCAATCTCCCCAGTGAAACAAAAGTTGTAGTTTCCAAACATATATAAGTTCTAAACACTCATTTGATTGGCAAAATATTCAGACCAAGTTGGATAACATAATTATATTAAATGTTTCATATTTAATGTTAACATGATCTCCACAATGGCTATAATTCTTTATTTTTAGGCTACCCGATCTTTGGTTTTATTTTATCTTAACCTTTGAGTTATATATCGTTACGTTTCGTTTCTAGTTTAGTACTTCATCAGTTGAACAGTAAAACAGATGATGAGAGCTTAATTGTTGATTAAAATTGTAATCTAAAATTTCTTTAAAGGTCTTGAATACTATGAAGAATTTGATTTCATATTTTTCTAAGATTTTTAATGATTTTATTCCAAAAATTACTTTTATTTTAGTTTTATTTTCAGTTCGTCACCTGCTTTGTGCGGTGTATCGTTCTTAAGAGCTCTTCAGTTTCATAAATCACCTGAGGAATGCAATAATGATTGCCGATACGGTGTGTGGCCTTTATTTCATCACGTAATTTTTTCCGCTATTTATCTACGCCTTTATCAGTTAAGTATACGAGTATATTTCATCCAATCTTCCTTTTAAGCCCTTTCGCGAAGTAATTTTTATTCTTATCTTAATCTTGTCGTATGAAGAAACGTGTATCTTTCAGTTTCTGTACATACCCAAATAGCTTTCGTCCGTGGCAGGGAGGAATTGTGCTGTAATGGTGACTTTCCTCATTGTCGCAAGGTCGTTGGCTCTGCGTGCGTTGTTGGATGCATAAGTCTCAGGGGAACTGCCATTACACTCGCGTTTCGTCGTCATCCGTCGTGATTTGCAGGACGTAAAGTTACACAGACAGTTGCCCATCAAAAAACAAGAGTCCTTATTCAATCTAGACTACGTTCATTGTGCCCATTTTACACGAAACAACTCGTTGCTACTGCCGCCATCCGTACTAAAATAATAACTATTTGCTGAATTTTAAAATGGAAATTCATCAGAGCAGTTTTTCATTGAGAAGAATCTGGAACGGTGCGTAATTTTAGAAATTTGTCTTTAACATATAATAATAATAATACGTAAGCTAAAATTCATAAACGAATTGTACACGGTCATATATTGCAGATAATAATTTAATTAAAATTTTTTTATGACCAGATAAGGTGGTGTTTCTTCAGAAATTAATTTTCAAAAATCAGTACTTCCATGCTTCCACGCCACAAATTAATATACATGTTTAATTAAGTTTAGAGTTCAACTGAAATTATTTTGATAATATTTACTTTAAAGAATTTTTTATTCTGTGAATATAAAATGACAAGTTGACTTCAAAAATATTATTCTGACTCACTGACAGTCCAGGTAGGGTTCTAAGCCGATAATCATGTATTAAATGATTGGTTTAGTTTAAGTTTGGTGTGCACTTCTGAACAATTAACGAAAGTAAAAAATATTAATTAAAATTTTTCTTATAAATTTCTATCTTATATGGTAACAGGAGACTAGACAAAATGTAATCAAATAATTTTTTTTTCAATAAGATTTCTTCTTGTGTGAAAAAAACCCCTTAGTTCTCATATAGAAAGAATGTTTCAAATATTAATTACTTCGCGGCTGTAAGATGATAAATATAAAACAACACAACAAGACAACAAAGTAATTAAAGCAGATAAAGAAACCAAAGGATCTAATTAGTTTTGCGTACATTATTTGCATATATACGTAATACGTAACCTGATCTGATGCACGCCTCTGAAAATATCTGTCGAAAGGGTTAACGCCACGTATAAGCCAATGTCAATTAGTTTTTTACACAAAGCGTTTTTAACCCCTTCATTTAACGTCTAAATTTTTTTTATTTACTTTGTGATCCAGGGAATATAAATACGCCATTAGGTATCACATATTCTGCTTATATATTTAAAACGTTAATGTTTATAGAAAATGTTTTGGAAATGTAATATCACTCCCCATTTAGAATGCGTTCCGTACATTTATTTGTTTGGCAAGCTATTATTATTTTACGTAAATATTGTACTGTACATAAACAGTTACCCTTAATGTTGACTAAAGTAAACGTTGGAGCCTTTGTTAAATTTCTGCTTTAATTTGCCCAGTTATTACTCACTTTTATGTGGAAATTAATTAAAAGTTGTGGAGTATTTCTTACTGATATATTTTTTTTACAAATAATAGCAGCTGGGAGCATAACTTCAGTATTGTTACAATTTACGTGGTAAAATAATGCACAAAGGGTGAAATAAATCTATTCTAGAAGCTGGCGATTTCACAACTTGTGTTCACGTTGGATTCCCAGGCTGCTTACTGAGGGAAATAATGGCTTCTGCCCTTGATACCGATATCATAAGGAAGGTGATTAATATTTAGAGAAGAAGGGGACGAGACGTGGGTTTCTCACGTGACCTCGGAGGTGAAATTGCCGGCTTATCCTCACAGGCGTCAGATGTCTATGACTTAGGTATACAAAAGCTTGCAGAAAAATACAAAAAAAAAGTAAACAAATGTGGAAACTATATAGAAAAATAGAGAAACATGTAAGGAATTAAATATAAAAGTTTTTTAAAAAAAAAGCTGTGATGTTTTAAGCTTTATAAGAAATAGAAACTTGCTTTCCGAATAATAATAATAATAATAATAATAATAATATATTGGAAGCGCACACATGCCGTACATTACATTACAACCTTTCCTTGCTGTAATCTACGATAGATTTTCGTCTATTCCTACATTTTACAATATGATATCTTTCACAAGCTTCTAAACACAATTCACACACACACACTCGTCTTTCCGAATAATCCTCGTGCCTAAGATATTTAATTTGAGATAAAATCGCAATTTATTTTACCTTAATTCAAGAAGACTTTAATTAAATTTCAATAACCTAGACTTGAGTCATAAATTTTTTAAATTATACTCTTGCATGTTGTCATATATAAAACAAAAATGATAGTTAAAATAAAATTTCTTAGTGGTTACTTAACAATTTTTTGAAGGAAGGGTTAAAAAATTAAAATAAATAAACATGCTATAGATTAAAAACCACAGTAGTGAAATATATTTGTATATTACCTTCATATTTAAAGAATTTATAAAGGATATTTTATTCACTATTTTTAATACAAATGAAAAAAGTGAACAATATAAAAACACTGCCCATAAACATATGTAATATTTCTTACACACTAACTTTAGGAAAAAGGATAATTTATAATTTTTTTAAGTTTAAAAATATGATATATATATATATATATATAATTGTAATAATATTTTTTATGCTGTATTCGTCTCATCAGGGAAATGACTCGTTTTCTTATCACTACATTGACCTGGTTTTATTACATATACTGGTACATCAAATTATAAATAATAATCCTAAATGTTGTATTAAATAATGATATTTACGATTTTTAATTGTTATACTTATATCTTATATCAAAATTAATAAATCGTTAAATAAATATTATTGATGTTGACATGTTGTCCGGTTTACTTATTTTTATTGAAAAATATTAATTATTTCGTTTTATTTTAATGATTTTGTTGAGTTTTCCGATCATTATATTAATTATCCTGAAACTTTTTATTTTATTTACGTTTTTATATTTTATAACAATTTATAAAATTTCTTAGACAACTTCTGTAGCGTAATTTTCCTTTTCCCTTGAATGAGTGATAACGGAACAATAAGTTGAACCTAACCCCTACATCTTAAATTTTATGTACCTGCATTACAGTTATCTTATCAGGATCAGACGACGTAGATCGGATGAATCACGCCTGGAGAATGTGGCGAGGCCGAGAGTCGACCCTCGGACCTGAGTCACGGTTATCATGAGACCATAATATTCAGCACAGAGCGCCGTAAATTTTATGAGGTTTACTTAAGCGTGATCGCTCCTTATCGTCAAAGCACAGACTTCGCACCGAAACGCGTAAAGGTCAACGAACTTGCCGCAACACAGAAACTTTACGTTCGTAAAACACGGCAGTTGTATTATTCTATAACCACCCCTCGACATTACGGCGCCATCCTCGTGTAACGTTTATGATGTGCACGTTGCATACGATTACATTATTCCGGGTCAGAAGTTTTCCAATGGGGAAATTCCCCCTTCGCCATCAATTTATTATCGTGTAATCCAGGTAATTTGGTCTCGATTCCTGTTAAAATGAAACATCCACTTAAAGTAACCCAAAAATTCGGATGCGTCCCCTAGACGCAAAAACTTTTCATAATATTTTCACGCGTAAAGGATTCTTATAGAAAAATATTGCCATTTTTTTTTGCGAAAGAACCGGCCAATCGAAATTGCTAACGTGACGTCACATTGATACAGACTGCATGCGCTACAGCGAAGGATGTTTCCTTCATTTATCACTTAAAATCCTCGAACAAAATTCTTGCAGTTATGATACGTGTTTTTTAAAGTGTTGAATTCCGAAAACATCCTTCGCATATATTCTGTGTCAATGTGACGTCATCACGTTATTATTGGCGATCCTTAAGGCAAAGGAGCCGGATCCGAATTACACCCCACATGATTTGATTGTAAGAGTTACGAAATTATAAATATACTGTCAAAACTGAATTATTATATCTTCCCCTGGATTTAAAGGCCTCTTCATACAGTTATGTAGTATATATTTATAAGCTTTAATAATATAATTTCTTATAAACAAAAATAGAAACTTAATCTGAATGGTGTTAAATATAAAAACGTATAAACAGGGGGTGCAAAAATGAGAATTTATTCAAATCAAAATTTACATCTAACTACAACGTTTTCTCCCTATGACGAGCAACCTTTTCAATAGTGTCTCAATACATGATTAAAAATAAATATATTCAATGAGGTGTATCCAAATATTATTAAAATTAAATATATTCAAAAGCAGATGAAAAAAATTATTAATAATAATGAGTACATTGAAAGAGTGTTGTATCTAAAAATTTAAAAAAATAAATATATTCAAAAATAGTAGAAAAAAATATTAAAAGTAAATAAATTGAAAAAGAGTTGAAACAAAAAATTATTAAAAATAAATATATACAAAAATAGTTTAAACAAAAAATGAGTATAAAATGAATAAATTGGAAAACAGTTGTATCTAACTTTTTTAAAAAATAAATATATTCAAAAAGAGTAGAAAAAATATTAAAAGTAAATTAATTCAAAAAGAGTTGAAACAAAAAATTATTAAAAGTAAATTAATTCAAAAAGTGTTGAAACAAAAAATTATAAAAAATAAAAACATTTAATGAGTTGTATCTTAAAATTATTAAAAATATATACATTCAAAAATAGTTTAAACAAACAATTAATATTAATAATGAATACATAGAAAAAGGATTGAATCTAAAAAATTTTAAAAACAATTCTATTAAAAAACAGACGAAACAAAAATTTATTAAAAATGAATACATTGAAAAACAGTTTATCTAAATTTTTTTTAAAAAAATAAATATATTCTATAAGTGTAGAAAAATATTATTAAAAGTAAATGTAGTCGAAAAGGGTTGAAACAAAAAATGGTTAAAAATAAACATATTCAAAGAATTGAAACAAATAATTATTATTAAAAATAAATACATTCCGAAAGATTTGTACCTAAAAAATATTAAAAGTAAATACTTTAAAAAAGTGTTGTAACTATAAAAATTATTAAAAATGAATATATAGTAAACTCAATAATGGGTTGACTCTCCAAGAAGTAAATAAATGAAAAATTTACGTCAGTTCTGAATAATTAATAATACTAAATATAGCCAAATGCAGATAAAAGACGTTTTCGTTAAACTAAAAATCTTTTAAGTTTTGTCAACTGACTTGTGCAGTTGTGTCGTTGTAGGCTCTTGCTTTATTTTATTTTATTCTTAGCAACGGAAGAAAGAAAAAAGTTTAGAGAAACGTTGTAGTAGAATTTATACCATCACTTCATTTTGTCTGTCATTTGGCTATGGTGTGTAATTATATTTTAAAACAGAAGCATTATATTCTCAATTTAAACTAACCATATAACCCCAAAATTTTTTTTACTTATTCTCTACCATTTACAGTACCCAAATGAGAGACAACATTCCGTTAAACCACATGACGAAACATAAATGACTGTAGCTAATATTTTTGTCATCAGGAATTAATATTTATTATTTTCTAGTTTACATAATTTTAAATCAAATATGACTGAAAACTATGCAATTAATTTTTTGTGTGCATGGTTTCACATTTAAAAAAAATAATAAATTAACGGCTTTTTTTAGGTGTAGACAGGCTATGTATAGGTTAATCCACATAGTGGCAACTCCCCTCTTATAGAATAGGAAACGGATTTGAAAGGGGGGATGCGGTAGGGTAGAAGAAGGTAGCCAAGGGTTAACTAGGGCCACCAGACTAAGGTTTAAGAATCCTACCCGGCACTCGCCTAAAAGTAATGCAGGACCAACCCTACAAAAACCTGCATCAGGTAGGTCGGGCATTGGGTACTTGTCCCACGCCCTTCCGATGGCGGGAGAGGAGTTTGCTGTGGGGTCGCAGCTTACCCCTCGCCATGCCTTGGCCAGTTTAGGAGGCAGCTGGCCGACTATTCCAATAGGAATAGCGGACAACTCTTACCGTATGCCCAAGGTCTGTGACCCCGGAACATACACCTCTCAAAACAGGCCGAGGTGCCTTGGCTTGTGGGAACCTTAGTTCAAAAACGGAGAGGAAAAGGCATCCCCAAAAGTAGTCCCTTCGTGTCTCTCCTACAAGTTTCTGCCTGCGAGGGAAAATCCCTAGCAGGTATAGCCTGCGAGAGAATAGCCCTCGCAGTTAGAAACGGCTTTTAAAACTAATAATACTAAAAATGACTTTAGGGGCTACCTTTGGGTATGCCTTTTCCTCTCCGTTTTTGAACTAAGGTGTATGTTCCGGGGTCGCAGACATTGGGCATAAGGTAAGAGTTGTTCGCTATTCCCATTGAAATAGTCGGCCAGCTGCCTTCTTAACTGGTCGCAGAAAACTCCTCTCCCGCTATCGGAAGGGCGTGGGACAAGTACCAAATGCCCGACCTACCTGATGCAGGTTTTTCTAGGGTTTTCCATCCATTTCTTTAGAAGAATGCCAGGTAGGACCCTTAAAATATAGCCCAGGGCCCCTAGTTAACCGTTGGCTACCTTCCTCTACCCTTCCACATCCCCCCATTCAAATCCCTTCCTATGCTATTAAAGAGGAGTTGCCCAAAGTGGATCACCCTCATGTAGCCTGTTGCCCTAAAAAAATAAAAAATAAATACAAAGTTAAATGAGAGACAGAGAATCTTAAAAAAAATATAATTTAAAATTTACCCGAGGTTTTGACGCGGATTGGCGACATAAAACTGAAAACTGATTAAAGAACTAAAATCAAAGATAAATATAAGGGTCAAAGAAGATAAAATAAAACATCATATAACTTATTAAGACTTTCTGTGTCGTGATGAATGTGTAGGTTTAAATGAAATAATTTAATAAGAAACTGAGTTTCCTCGACTGACGAGTGCAGTTGTGTCGCTCTAGGCTCTTCTTCGCACCTCAAAAAAGGGACAGAGGTCCCAGAAACGCTGTTTTTGGTATTTATATTATCACTTTTTTTGTCTGAATTGGCTACGTTTCTTATTAAGTCTTGGGTTGATTTTTAGTATAGAGAAATTAATATTGAGTTGCTCTGACTAATATAGAAACAGTGTTTAAATTTCTTAAAACGTTTGGTAATAGGACGATGTTAACAAGTTTGAAATTATTTTTATGCTCTTTAGTTCTTGTATTTAAAATTCTCCAAGTTTGCCCGATATAACGAACGTCACAATTTTCTTAGCGTTTGGGTCTCTTTTTTATTTTTAAGATTATCCTGTATGATGGTCAGTTTTAGTATAATTTTATACATAGAACATTTTGCTCGTAAAACGAGGATAGTATTTCAACATCCAGGAACTTTAATTACAGAGACCGTTTCATTCACAAAGTTTTCATTACTTTCACAAAGCAAAACTGTTTTTCTCTCTTCACAGAAGAACAAAAATAGAAATGCATTTTCTAAGCGTCAGTTCCAAGGCTGGTATTACTTGAGATTGTGAATAGTTTTCTGTGACTTCCGACGTTTAATAATGAGGAAGCAGAACAATGGATGAGCCGCACGTCTCAGTCGGCGGAGAACTTGAGGAGATCTCAAGGGCGGATAAAGTTCACTTGGTACATTTCAATGATGAACCACGTCACCACACACACACACATATATATATCAAAATTGTGTAACAGCTCTGTGTGACATTTGGCACCTTACGACAACTTTCACTTCGGGGAAATTTATTACGGATGTTTAAGAGCGTTTCTTATCTTGCTCACGATAAGTTCGCAATCATTTCCTTCAGTACAAACGGACAGACTGAAGATGTTTGTCCTCGAAGAACCGTTATTCATCTTATTTTGTATGATACCAATTAAATTAGTGACGCGTAAAAACAGAATCCAGAGTGACGAAACGAAAAAATAATAGACGGTAGAATTACTTGACCTTTTTTTTAGGGTAACAGGCTACATGAGGGTAATCCACATGGTGGCAGCTCCCCTTTAATAGCATAGGAAGGGATTTGAAAGGGGGATGCGGAAGGGTAGAGCAAGGCAGCCAAGGGTTAACTAGGGCCCCCGGGCAATAGTTTAAGGACCCTACCCGGCATTCGTCTAAAAGTGATGCAGGACAGGCCCTAGAAAAATCTGCATCAGGTAGGTCGGCCATTGGGTACTTGTCCCACGCCATTCCGCTGGCAGGAGAGGGGTTAGCTGTGGTGACGCAACATTCCCTTCTCCAGCAGCTGGCCGACTGCTCCAATGGGAACAGCGAATGACTCTTACCGTATGCCCAAGGGTCTGTCACCCCGTAACATACACCTCTCAAAACAGGCAGAGGTGCCTCGGCTTCGTGGGAACCTTAGTTCAAAAACGGAGAGAGAAGAAGAGATCCCCAAAAGGTTCTGCCTGCGAGAGAACATCCCTCGCAGATTCTATGAAATATTAATATTGAAATTATACACAAACAACATCATTCTAACTAACCCTGAAAAATATTTATTCAACGCAAATATCGGCCGTGTTTGCATGTTTCAAAATTCGTATCACCGTCCACCCCCGCGCCTGGAGGTTAAATGGTAATTTTATTGTCATAATTAAACTCAGCGACATCCATAACGCTGGATTTGACTTCAATCTCGGCTGATCTCGCGATATTTTCTAGCAATGCCCTTTCCACCCTCACCGCTAAGGGCGCTCCTTTCTCATGCTGTAGGGGGTTCAAATTATTCACAGATAGTATCAGTAGAAACACTGTTTGACCTCAGAAAATTTTTATTCGACTTAAATATTAACTTTTTTTTTTAGCTTGTTCAATTATTTCCACACCCCGTCCAGGTCCCCGCTCATGGTGTTTGAAGACTCTTTTTGAGGCATATTATTTCACTGTGCTACAAGTTTCGACGACGATGCGTGGTTAGTCACGTTTGTAGCGATAAAGACATCAGCGACATCCATAACCCTGGATTTGTCTTTAATCTCGGCTGATCTCGCGATATTTTCTAGCAATGCCATTTCCACCCTTACCGCTAAGGGCGCTCCTTTCCCATGCTGTAGGGGGCACAAATTATTCACAGATAGTATCAGTAGAAACACTGTTTGACCTCTGTCAATTTTTTATTCGACTTAAATATTGACTTTTTTTTAGCTTGTTCAATTATTTCCACACCTCGTCCAGATCCCCGCTCATGGGGTTTGAAGACGCTTTTTGAGGCAGATTATTTCACTGTGCTACAAGTTTCGACGACGAAGCGGCTGGTTAGTCACGTTTGTAGCGATGCTGACACCAGCGACATCCATAACCCTGGATTTGTCTTTAATCTCGGCTGATCTCGCGATATTTTCTAGCAATGCCATTTCAACCCTCACCGCTAAGGGCGCTCCTTTTCCATGCTGTAGGGGGCACAAATTATTCACAAAAAGTATCAGTAGAAACACTGTTTGACCTCTGTCAATTTTTTATTCGACTTAAATATTGACTTTTTTTTTTAGCGTGTTCAATTATTTCCACACCTCGTCCAGATCCCCGCTCATGGGGTTTGAAGACTCTTTTTCAGGCAGATTATTTCACTGTGCTACATGTTTGGACGACGAAGCGTGGTTAGTCACGTTTGTAGCGATGCTGACGTACGGTTGAATTCTACCTCTGCTGCCACGGTAGAACGGTCACTTTTTCAGCTGCCAGTGGAGTGTTTGTCCTGACAGGGTGCACTTTTGCTTGTGCTGGCTTCTGCGCTTTTAAAGTGCTCGCTCCTCATCTCCGCAATGGAAGGTACGCAGTAATTTGGACCAGTTGCAAACTCACACACACACACACAACACTACCCCGTCCTCTATTCTTTTTTTCGAAACAATTGTAGTGCGCAAGCCAACATTCGGAAACTCAACTTTTACGAGCCTTCGCGTACTTATATCGTCAAATAGACAACACAGTTGCGTAGCTCATGCTCATGCATTTTTTGAGGGTCTAATTTTATGAGACTTGCGTACTTATAGGAAAGCTTTCTTAACCAGGAAAAAAACCCTTAATTGCTGTACTACTGTAAATTGAAAGTTTATCATTATACTAGCTGTGTGCCCGGCGTTGCTCGGGTTGTCATATATCCATAATCCACAAATTTTACTTCAATCTCGGTTGCTTTTGCGTTATTTTCATGTAACGACCCCCCTTTCCCTAAATGTGCTCACCTTCCACACCGAAAGGGGTAAAACTCATTTACCCAGAAAAAGTATCGTTCGACGAATATATAGGCAGTTTACAACAAGTTCAAAAATTTCCACTCCCGCCCCTGCAGCTTAAATCAAAATTATTTTTTTTTGACGGAAAAATCGTCTGGTTACATTGTTTGAAAATTTTCCACCCCTCACCCGTCGAGATTTAAAGGCAAGTTGATCGTCATAGTTAAACTCAGCGGCAACCACAACCTCGGTAGTATTAGCGTTTTCTTTTGACGCCCCTCCACACCGACCCCTAAGGGTGCTCCTGTCTCATGTTCTAAGAGCGTTTAAATTATACACACATTACATCGGAAGAAACACTATCAATCACTCTGACCACGAAAAATATTTATCCGGTCGTTTTCGCATGTGTAAAAATTTCCACCCCTGTCCAACCCCCGCTCCTGGCAGGTGGTAGACGTGTCTCACCCCCGACAGTGATTTTTCCCTGGTCGCAAAGAACACGTGTACGAATTTTTGTGAAAATTGCTCCACGGGTGTAGATTTGTATGTGGAGCATAAACACACATACATATACACATACAAGGAATTTTATTTAATATATTTTGTGGCCGTAAAGAACCTAGTATGGTGAACCTTATTATATATTTCTTTACGACCTTTCAAACGTTTAACACGTATTTTATTGCCTTTCCTTTACGACAAGTAAATTACTCGTTAAAAGGATTCTTGAAGAAAGTCCTTAAACTATACAAATCTCTTGTAGTATTCAATTCTAGGACAATGCGTGTTTATGTGTTTTTATTTAACCTACAATGGGGGTCAGTTTACCTGGTTGAATAACATTAATTACATATAATTCTTCTATATAAATATACTCGACTTAAATACACTGTTTGAATTATAAATAATTATAATAAATAATGCAGTTTTCTGGACCAATACCAGACAATATTTTTATTGATTTAAAACAACGTTTCGGTACGTGTTGGTACCTTCCTCGGGTCTTTCCTAAATATGATAAATGTTAAAAACTAATTACACAGTATCTTTAGAAGTTTCTTCCGAGGCACTTATTCACAAACTAGTGCGATCACAGCCAAACTTAGCTACATTTAGGAAAGACCTGAGGAAGGTGACAAACCCGTACAGAAACGTTGTGTCAAGTCAATAAAAATAACGTCTGGTATTGGGTCAAGAAAATTGCATTATTTATTTAATATAAACAGTCTTAAAAATATAATGTATAAAGTATAATATTAAATGAGGATACATCATAAATTTAAAAATAATATTGTGTCGCTCAGAAAAGAAAAATTCCTGGAAATAGAGATTAACTAAGATGAAAAATTATATTTATGATTTGTGAATCTGAAGCACTGTCATTGAATGGAGAGTCTGCATTTTATTTCCGCTAGAGGACTTGCAAGTAAATTGTTGCATTGTTAAATGTAATTTTCATAACATATAAAATATTTCATAGAACCTGCGACGGATGTTCTCTCGCAGGCAGAGGCTACTTTTGGGGTTGTCTTCTCCTCTCTACATTTTTGAACTAAGGTTCCCCCACAAGCCGAGGCACCTCGACCTGTTTTCAGAGGTGTATGTTTCGAGGTCGCAGCTTTTGGCATACGGTAAGAGTTGTTCTCTGTTCCCATTGGAACAGTCGGTCCGCTGCCTCCTAAACTGGTCGTGTCACGGAGAAGGGAATGTCGCTTTTCCACAGAAAACCCCTCTCCCGCCATCGGAAGGGCGTGGGACAAGTATCCAATGCCCGACCTACCTGATACAAGTTTTCCTAGGGTTTGTCCTGCATCACTTTCAGGGGGAATTGCCGGGTAGGATCCTTAAACTACAGCCCCGGGGCCCTAGTTAACCGTTGGCTACCTCCGTCTACCCTTCCGCATCTCCCCTTTCGAGTCCCTTCCTATGCTATTAAAGGGGAGTGGCCACCAGGTGGATTACCCTCATGTAGCCAGTTGCCCTAAAAATTTATAAATAAATATTATTGATAAAAAAGTAAAACGCCCGGCATTTATTTAGTTATGAGAACATTCTATTGGAACATTAATTAAAAATTACCATTTTCTTATCGGTTTTTTAATTCAATATCATTAATAAAGTTCCTTTTTTAGGGTAACAGTCTACATGATGGTTATCCACGTTGGGCAACTCCCCTTTAATAGCATAGGAAGGGATTTGAAAGGGGGGATGCGGAAGGGTAGAAGAAGGTAGCCAAGGGTTAACTAGGGCCCCCGGGCTATATTTTAAGGATCCTACCCGGCATTCGCCTAAAGAAATGCAGGGAAAACCCTAGAAAAACCTGCATCAGGTAGGTCGGGCATTGGGTACTTGTATCACGCCCTTCCGATAGCGGGAGAGGAGTTTGCTGTGGGGACGCAGCATTCCCTTCTCCGTGCCTCGAGCAGTTTAGGAGGCAGCTGGCCGACTATTCCAATGGGAATAGCGGACAACTCTTACCGTATGCCCAAGGTCTGTGACCTCTCAGAACTAGCCGAGATGCCTCGGCTTGTGGGAACCTTAGTTGAAAAACGGAAAGGAAAAGGCATCCCCAAAGGTAGCCCCTTCCTATCTCTCCTATAAGGTTCAGCCTGCGAGAGAACATTCTTCTCCGTTTAATAAAGTTCCAATCCATTATGTTTATATTAATATATATGTTTTAATATATGTATTGACATAACTTTATATAATCAACTGCATGTTTTTTTTCATATTTCAGGTAAGTGTGTTTGTCATGACATCCATTACTTTCGATCAGACGTTGAAAATGGTACGTACAAAATTATTGTATCAAATAATTGATCAAAATTAAATTCCTTATGCGTTTCAATTTCCTTTACCCTTAGCAAGGCCGCGGTGGACTCTTGTAGGTTGTTTTCCCCCCCCGAGTATTGTGCCTGTGAACAGGTGACATTAGCACAATGGCAACCACGTAGAGGTCGCAGCACGCCCATTCACTTCTCGGCCGTATTTCCGAGTTATTTCCCTTCGTGTTACGATGTCGCTTTCGCTCTTTTATGTTCGTCTCCGTCGCCTCGTTACGTTGTGAGTGGCGACGACGACTTCACGGCAAATCTCCACGTTACGTTTCTGATGGAGGAAAAAGTAGGAACACCTTATTTACTACAACATTTCACGTCATGCCTCTCGTCGTTAGCTTACACTCTCTTGAAGACTACAGACACAATGACTCTATTTATAATAAATTAAAGAACTGTGTTATAAATTCATTAAAGGAACGGAATTATGTTAGACATGTTTCAGTTTCACTGAAAGCGATACGAATCCAAAGACGTTACAAGGATATATAGCGTTATAGATATTACGACTTAAAGCATTTGTATCAGTTTGGACACAAAAAGTAAAATTATAACTTTGACTTAGATCATTTATATAACTTTGTAAATATTTTTAAAAATATATTGGCCTTTATATGAATTATTTCAGAAATAAACCTAATATCAAATCTGTATATTTGGTCTTTGGACATTAACCCCCCATCAAATGAATAACTAGTAGTGACATTGTGTTTATATTCTGGGAGCGTTAAAATTGATGCGATGCTCCTTAACCCTAGTTCTCAAGGCTCGCATTGTCTGGCCGATGTATCAGGCATTGCAACCATTACATTGAACCTTCTATACAGTACAATGCTTATCCCCGAGATCTACTGGATCTTTACCTCTCTTAATCACGTTGATGGTTTTAAACACAACGAAAATAATTATTTAATTTACTCATGATAAAACAAAATTCCGTTATCTTAAAGAATTAATCGAAAGTAAATCAGCTACAAATATTATTGTTTAATCTTATAGGAGAATGAATAAATATATAAGAATATATCAACCATTCATTCTCTCGTAGCGTCAAGAGGAAAAAGGCTAAAAGATTCATATCAAATCCTCAGAAAAATCCAAGTTATATTATTCTTCGAATTTATTTCTGATTTTATCCTCTCCAAAATAAAAGGAGTTTAAAATATAATTGAAGATTCCAATCAGCAATTAAACACTTGAATAGCTATAAATAATTCTTTTTAAATGTCTTGCATTTCTTGCTTCTGAAATATCTTAAATAGTAAACATATATATATATATATATATATATATATATATATATATATTGTAATGCCTTGAAGGAAAGGCATGGTTGCTGATTGATGGGCTGGGCCGTCGGAAGCAAGGCACATGTGCGGGGGCCTGTCACAAAATAAATCTGTTAAGGCAGGCATTGTTTCGGATAATGGCCTGGACAGTGGAAAATACATTCTGTAATGTGTTTATTTAAGTTCTTGGGAGGGCTGGTCGTGTGAGGGTGAGAAGACAAGTCCAGAGTAATTTCGGGTGCAGTTGGGCGGTCTGGAATTTAGAAATGCGCACGTGTGAGTGAGGGTAAGAAGACAAGTGCAAAGACGATTGGCGGCGTCGGGATAAGTCAGAGTGGCTAGATATTTTGCTAGCTAAGGAACAGCAACTGCAGAATGTAATGGGATAATGGAGAAACTGTCAACGAGCAGTTGCGACGTAGTTTTGGAACAAAGAAAAAGAGAAGAGACTGTGGTATATAAAGGGAAGATAAGATTTTTGCAGAGTTAGTTGAGTTTTGGAGCTAGAAGGTGAAGTTTTGGAGTTAGAGTGGGAGAGAGATAATGTGAGCAACGAAGGGGAGTGAGAGTTGTGGAGGCGTACGGCGAGCAGCGAGTATGGAGAAATTTAGCAGCCTGCGAGAGAAATAGCAAAATTATTTCAACGATAAAAATTTTTGTATGCAGAAGTTCAATCTGTTGTAATATCAAAATTTGACCACTGTCTTCGATGGTAGGAGACCAGGACACTGCATTCAGCGTCGAGTAGTTTCACCACGAGCAAGTGGGATGTCCTTCACCGAGTATGGAGAATCAGCTATCGTCGAACCAATAATATGTGTTAGAGTCAGTGTGTGTAAACGTCCAGTCTATAAAGTGTGTGTGTGTAATGAACCATCCAAATGTTCCTCAGTAATCGTAAATTGAAATTTCATGGTATTAACATGTGTAAACGGAATTAAAAGATACAGTCAGATATCGTTCTCTTCTTGTGTTAATAAAATAAACTCTTGTAAATTTAAAATCAATCTGATAGATTAAGTTCGTTAATAATTTTCGTCTATGCCTAGACGATTAAATATTTCTGTTTAATTTAAAGATAAATGTTGGGTTCTTTGATTATTTAAGTGTTCTGTCCGTTATCAAACCCAGTAAAGACCCATGAGAGAAAGAGATGCTTTTTATAATATTAAATTGTATAATTGCTAAATTTTTGATAAATAAATTTTGTGTGTTATAAGGTCTATAATTGTTAATTTAAAACCCATCATATTTAATTATTACATTTTGGCTACCACAAGATGGGGCAAATTAAAAGGTCCCAGGTAGAATATTACAATATATATATATATATATATATATATATTGTAATGATTAGAAAGGGATATTTAATTGGACCACGTTGCGGACGCCAAAGTGTAATGAACAGAAAAGAATTAATTATTTAAACACTTTATTGCAAAAGATTATTTAATGATTTGAATTCCATAGTTGGTTCATGAATAAATTATATTCATTTTTATTCAAAGTGAAGGATTGCAAAATAATTACGATATCTTTTAGAAACTTTACAAGACAATTTACTTTTTCAGTTTAAATGTACAACATTTTTATATTAGATTATTTACATTTAAAAATTTTCAATTTTATAGATTTCACAACTCTTTTCTCAGGGCCATTTATCTGGGCCTTCTAAGTAAAGACACAACCTTTATATTTAAGTTAAACAATGAAATTCCTTTACAACCTAAGAAGTTAAACAATCAAATGAAAAGTGAAATAGAAATCTGACGAATTTACCTTTTAATTATCGTTTACAAAACTTGATCAAGTTTGTTCGTACTTACAACACATTGGCTGGTACCAGGCTTAACTCTCTTGGGCTCAGGCTCACTTCACAATTCACACTAAATGGCCATGAAATCACTGAATTTACATGGATTAAAGAACACTCTGGATCTCTTCTGGAAACTGGAAGCTGCAAACTCCTTCTGGATTATTGGTTGGGCAGATTGTTCCGAATTATTTCTCTCTGAAATTGGTTGCGGTCACAGTACTTATAGATTTTTATTTCGGCGTGATTTATTTAGTTAATGCTTGTAACTTTGTCGTTGAAATTTTACTGTCGAAAACTTCTTACTCAAATTTAACTTTTAATCTTTCCGGATGAATCTGTGCATGCCATTATGTTACCTGTATGGCTTCCAACATCCGACTTCCGACTTCCAACACCCGAATGATGTTTCAGAAAGCGCTCGCGACCGAAAAAAGCTCGCCTATACATTGTCGCCTTTGAAATTATTACCGCTAACAATCCACTATAAGTATCAAATTATCAAAATCATTAATGGCCTGTAAGTAGTACTATAATATATATATATATATATATATATATATATATATATAATAAAACCTTCAAAAAAATTTTAAGCAAGAAATGCAAGACATTTAATAAGAATTATTTATTCACATAGAACTGGTTAATTTCTGACTGAAATCTTCAATTATATATTATACTTACTTTATTTTAGAGAGAAAAAATCGGAATGAAATGCGAAGAATAATTTAATCGCAATTTATAAGGATATATAAATATATATATATATATATATATATATATATATATATATATATATATATCTATATATATGTGTGTGTGTGTGTACTATAATGAGTGTAATTTTTCACTATATGAACCTAAGAATTCTACTAGAATTTTCTGGAACGTTTAAGTATTTCAAATGACACTTTTTTTTTAAAAAAAAAAACATTTATTCATTCCCGTACATTAAATTATTATTCCTGTACCGTCGTTTCCGTATTTTTTTTTACTTTGGCATAATTAACCCTTAAATTTCAAAGAGAATTTTAGCAGTGACATTTTCTAGACTTTCTGGTCAGTGTCACGTGGCCTAATTATAATTACAGCGAGAGAGACACACACACACACACACACACACGTTGGTGTCCTCAGGGGTAGAGTCCGTCTGATGAGAGGTTTGGGATTACATCCTAATGAGGCGAAATCCTGAAACTATAATAACAGCTGCTCCCACGACGGTCTTCGTATCCGTTTTCTCAGTTTCGAGGGGGGCGGGGGGGGGGAGAGACACTGGTTGTATGATACATCGTTCTAGTAGCTCATTCAGATCTCATTTAAAATACTCGGAATTTATTTCTAACTCGGAAATGGAGACTGACCATGACGGCGTGAGATACGAGCTTCATGAATACTTTGTAAAGAAAAGTCTTGTTAGAATTATTACGAGATAATCATCAGATATATGAAACTATAATTTGAAATAATTAATATTTCCCTACTGAAAACAAACATTTACTTTCAAAGAACAACGCAAGCAAAAAATAATTTTTAAAATAACTCGTTAAGTGTATAAAGACTGTCTTTTATCATCACACACTGTGGTCTAAAGCAGATAATTATATTGTAATAATTAAATATATATGTGAATGTAGCGTTTTTAAATGAAATAACTTAAGTGAAAACTATTAAACAAGATTTATTAACAATTTTAAAACTAGTGTAAAATACACAAAATATTTGGGATCTCAGGGTCTTGAACTGGGTTTGATAAATGGCAGAATTTATATAATCAAAATTACATTTACTTTTTATGGAAATCAATGCGTCTGAACAGCGGAAGAAATAATACTAAAGATTGAATTTAAACAATTTTAATTTTATCAAGAAGTAAGAATCTCATTTTATCGATAATTAAATAATTAAAGAACGATCTGACTTTTATCTTTTAAACACGGTTTACAAATGATTTTAAACTTTTTCTCTACTTACGGCCGCCCAGGTCTCTTTTTAGCTTTTCGTGCACAATTTTGGGGACATCACTGATTCTAAGTTCTCACAGACTCTAAATGTTCACAGGCTCTAATTGGCGTTGTTTGTTAGTTGGTTTAAAATAACTTTGTCGATTCTCGATAATTTACTGCAACCTGGATTTGTGGATCTCATGACTTTAGTTGAAAATGGACTTCATTGGTTTGTCTATGGCCAGCATGATGAATCTACGCTCGACCACCGAATACACACAAGTTGCTCTGTCTCCTTCCCGACTGAATATTGCTTTACTTTTTAATATTTGAAAGCATGTTTGTGACTGGACCACATTCTTTCGTTCTGACTGCCGACTGTAAAACTTTCCGTCTGATCTATTCGCTGTCTGCTGCCCGACTGCGAAGCTTTCAAACTGCTTGCTGTCCGCTGCCCGACTGAATTATTCGTCTCGTAAATTTTGAGCGCGTAAAACCTTCCCAACCGATCAACAATGTTTTCTTTGCCTTGCCGGTTAGTTGCGGCGTCCGCTCTATATCCACTAATAATGAGTCCTCTACAATTCAACTTTTCAATTCGAACCATGCCTTAATTACCAATTACTACAATATATTGATCATTACTTGAAAAAAGACTCATCAAACTTCGATGTTTCTCCCTGGAAAATGCTCTAAGATATTCTTAAAATTTTATTTAATGAACCCATAATTATTTTTCTTAGACAATTTACTATTTCAGTTGTGTTTAAAACCATCAACAATGATTAAGAGAGGTAAAGATCCAGTAGACCCCGGGGATAAACATTGTACTGTATACAAAGTTCAATGTGATTATTGCAATGCCTGATGCATCGGCCAGACGAAACGAGCCTTCAGAACTAGGGTTAAGGAGCATCGCACCAATTTAACGCTCCCAGAATATAAACACAATGTCACTGCTAGTTATTCTTTTGATGGGGGGTAATGTCCAAAGTCTGAATATTCAGATTCGATAATTGGCTAATTTCTGAAATAATTCATATCAAGGCCAATATATTTTTTTAAATATTTACAAAGTTATATAAATGATCTTAGTCTAATCTATAATTTTATTTTATATGTCCGAAGTGATACAAATGCTGTAAGTCATAATATCTATGACGCTATATTAACCTTGTAACGTCTTTGGATCCGTATCGCCTTCAGTGAAATTGAAACATGTGTAACATAATTAATTTCCTTTAAGCTACTGAAGAAATCTGCCATCGAGCAAAGGAAATGTCTTCTTACTAAGGATAAGTTATATACTTAATTGTCGGTTTTAGACCGTACTGTATACAAAATAACTAACTAAAATGAAAAAAAATGCGTCTGGTTAATAATAATCTATTGAGTTTTGTCAACTGACGAGTGCAGTTGTGTCGCTCTAGGTTCTTCTTCGCACCTGAGGAAAGGTAACGAGGATCGCAGAAACTTTGTGTGGTATTTAAAATAACTAATTGTTTTCGTTGCTGATGAAACTACAATAGTAAATAATCTGTTTTTTTTTTGGGGGGGGGACGGGGGGCTCTTGTAGCACGTTTGTTTTTTGGCGAGTTTGTCAAGGTATCGCTTGGAAACATAAAACATTTTTAAGGATAGGAAGACAGGGAAATACTCAGCGACAAGAAAATGGCTGGATTAAAGGTGGCATTGGACGCCCAGCTGCCTATATATGAGTAAAAGTAATGTATTGGCCTACGTTGGTAAACTTGCCGAAAACAAACGTGACACGTCAGTCCAATAAAAGATAATTACCACTGAAGAAAATACATTTGTGTATAATAATTAAATAAAGAGTAGAAAAATAACGATATCTGGATATAGCGCGTGTACATTGATGCTTCGTCTATATTTGCGTTTTTTATTATAGAATTAAAATTTTTGCATATTCTGGAAATTTAATAGTAAGAAAAATAACGGCTACTGTATATAATCTTTTTTTACATCGACAAAAATGCGAATCTAAATGAATTTTAAAAAAATCTGAGATTTATGCAGTCCTGTAGTTTACGAATTAAGATTTTTATGTAATGAAGGCAGAAATTTAAATCGTTAAATTTAAATCTTAATTATTTCAATTACATAATTAATAACTAATCGAACAGTTGCAACCGTAACGAGTTAATGAGCTTATTTTTTCTTGAAAAAAAAAATTATTCTGGGCTACTTGATAATTCCTATTACAGAGGAAAAATATCCATAAGGAATTATTATTTCCTCATATCTTCTAAATCGCACTGTGGAAAAAAAATACCCCGCTTAAATGTTGCCATAACTAAACTAACAAAATTTTAAAATGCGGACTGAAAAACACACTTTTCCTCCGTTTCATTTTCTGCTTGTGTGAAGAAGTAAGCTTAAAAGGAGAGAGAAACTATTAGATGTGCTACGTTTCCGAGCAAAATAGTTACTAAACGAGCACTTGAGTTTTATAGCGCAACGCGTATGGAAAAATAAATGCATTGTTCGGAGAAAAGAGAAGAGACTCAATGGAACTAGCAGTTGGGAAACAAATCTCCGACATTGCTCTACAGAAAGTGGCGTTAATGGTCTAGGAATAAATGTTACAGACAGAGAGACAGAGACAGATACTAAGAGAGAGAGAGAGAGGATTATATTTATATGTTTTTGCGTTAATCTGTATACAGATTTAAACGTATGGACTGATTGCAATATATTTTTTTTTTTTGGGGGGGGGGGGTAACAGGCTACATGAGGGTAATCCACATGGTGGCAATTCTCCTTTAATAGCATAGGAATGAATCTGAAAGGAGGGATGCGGAAAGGTAGAGGAAGGTAGACAAGGATTAACTATGGCCCCCGGGCTATCGTTTAAGGATACTACCCGGCAATTCGCCTAAAAGTGATGCAGGGAAAACCCTAGAAAAACCTGCATCAGGTAGGTCGGGCATTTGGTAACTGTCCCACGCCCTTCCGATGGCGGGAGAGGAGTTTGCTGTGGGATCGCAGTTTTCCCCTCTCCGTGCCTTCACCAGTTTAGGAGGCAGGTGGCCGACTATTCCAATAGGAATAGCGTATGCCAAAGGTCTGCGACCCCGGAACATACAACTCTTAAAACAGGCCGAGGTGCCTCGGCATGTGGGAACCTTAGTTCAGAAAACCAGAGAGATGTGAAGGCGTCCGCAAGGGAAACCTCCGCCAGAGCTCTCTGATTGCAACAAAAATTGGTACACAATTCTTAAAATCACGAGAAACTGTACTGTCGGTGAGAGAAATCCTTAGCATAAAGGGGACCGTGACGTCACACGCAAGAGTGAGAGAGAGAGAGAGAGAGACGTTACTACGCGACGAACAAAGGAAATAGTTCCTTTTTTCGGTAATGAAATAAAGCAGAAATATCTTCATTGAATAAAAAGAATAATTATATCCAGTAATACTCCATCGAATGATAATAAAAAACAATACAAAATACTTTACGATCCTTGCGGAAAATGTAAGTTAATTTTTGCTCCATATTAGTGACTCCAATATGGCGATTATTTGTTTACATTGTGAATCTAGGTAAGGATTTAATCTTTGGTAATGTCTGAACACTGAGGGACAATTATATCCTGCAGTACTCAAGGAGTATATTTAAGAAGAAATTCGGAGATATGTTTGTTGGGACTGATGCAATAAAATTGAATGTATTTTACAGCTGTTGAATTAATGCACTATTATCTGTGGAAAGTAAGTACGGAACTAGGAACAGTTAGATTCAGGTTAAATCACTTCTTCTCTAAAGGTTAATCTAGGATTAAATACTTTTTCGGGTTTATATAAATAAGTACACTAACAGCCGTCACAGTTGCATCTTAAGTTTAAGGAGACCTGCAATAGTCAGTATAAAACAGGATAGACTTGATTAAGATAGTAGGAAACGAACAAAGAATAATGCACGCGAGCATCGATAAATTAAATTCTATGCCAACGCCTCACCCCCACCCCCCCCCACCCGCCATCGAATTTATCGGAGAAGATTACAGTTAGCAAAAGTACTTTAATAAAGCTCACAGTTTACTCTACCAGAGTGAATAAATAAGCAATTCACGAACGAACATGTTGTTATTGACATACAGAAACTATTTTCCCCGTTCAGCGACAACATTAATGTATTCCGCATTGCGGTCTGATATTTGTGCACTAACTCACTTCGTAAATAAATATTTACGTTTACTGAAATTGAATAATTCAAATTTGTGAAACCGCGACATATGAGTGTATGTAATTTCCTCCGGTTTCTTTTTTTTACGACAAAAAGCGCTGTGCAGATGAAAGCGAAATGTTATATTTCTAATAATTAGCAAAAAAAAACCACCACTTTACCACAGTCCGGCGAACGATACGTTTTGAATCGTCTCCCTCCACTTATACATGGCCACGCCTCACTCTAAAAACATTGATAATGTTACCAATACTTATTCAGATACTGACAGAAGAGTTGTTAGGCTTATATTTCGATTTCATGATCGTTGATAGTTGTATCTTCAGTATTGTTATGAGAATTAGGTCTCAAAGACATGTGTCGGGTTGGCACTAGCCTCTACTGTTTCCATTTAAATATTTTTTTAAATTTAATTTTATGAAATGTATGAGATTAATATTTTTAATTTCTCTCTCGTTCTTCTTTTTTTTCTAATGACATATTAACGTTTCCTTAAACCAAATTTTCCTAACTGTAACGACATTACAACACCTACTCTTCCTTTTTTTCGTATTCCATCCTCTACCTTTTTTTTGCTCTTACACAATTTTCCTTTTTACCAATTCATTATTACACAAAAGGAAGAAATAAGTATATAATTTTTCGTAAGAAATCATACATCATTTATCAATCAGCAAAAAATTCAAAGAAGCTGAAAAATTAAGTATTAATACTTAAAAATTCGGAAAGAATCGACCACACTAAATTAGCACACAACGTCCTCAACCTAAACATGCGAAGTATGTAGGCCTACAGTCAACAAAACAGTAGACCACATCATTTTAGAAATAATACAATAACGAATAAATACAATAACGAAATAAAAGAATACTAGAATACTAGAAAAAATAACAAACTCTTCCAAATTTTCAAGAAAATATAGTAAAATTCATTATGCCGCAAACAAAGATATCTAAAAAAAAATTAACGCAAACGGAAATCAATGTTAGTCCCAAAAATTTAAACGTAAATATTGTAATTACATCAAAATCTGTACATAAATGTATGGTCGCTAATGACCTTGTTGTTGACGCGTCAAAAAAGGTAGAGGATGGAATACAAAAAAAAAAGAAGAGTAGGTGGTGTAAAGTTGTTATAGTTAGGGCAACAGGCTACATGAGGGTAATTTACGTTGGGCAACTACCCTTTATTAGCATAGGAAGGGAATTGAAAGGGGGGATGCGGAAGGGTAGAGAATGGTACCCAAGGGTTAACTAGGGCCCCCGGGTTATATTTTAAGGATCATTCCTGGCATTCGCCTAAAGAAATGCAGGGAAAACCCTAGAAAAACCTGCATCAGGTAGGTCGGCATTGGATACTTGTCCCACGCGGGAGATGTATTTACTGTGGGGAAGCAGCATTCCCTTCTCTGTACGTCGGCGAGTTTAGGAGGCAGCTGGTCGACTGTTCCAATGGGAATAGCGGACAACTCTTACCGTATGCCCAAGGTATGTGACCCGGGAACATACACCTCTCAAAACAGGCCGAGGCTTGTGGGAACCTTAGTTCAAAAACGGAGAGAGGAAAAGGCATCCCCAAAGGTAGCCCCTTCGTGTCTCCCCTACAAAGTTCTGCCTGCGAGAGAATAACCCTTCCAGACCTCCATAGTAGGAAAAATTTCGTTTAAGGAAACATAAATATATGTGATTATAAAATAAATCAGAACGAGAGAGAAATTAAAAATATTAATCTCATACATTCTATAAAATTAAATTTTAGTAACAATATTTAAAATGAAACAGTAGACGCTAGTGCCAACCCGACACATGTCTTTGAGACCTAATTCACATAACAATACTGGAGATACAACTATCAACGATATGGAAATCGAAATATAAGTCTAACGACTTTTCCCTCAGCATCTGAATAACTATTGGAGACAAAGTAAAAAATTATAAATGTTTTTTAGAGTGAGGCGTGGCCATGTATACGTGGTGGGAGACGATCCACAACGTAACGTTCGCTGGACTGTGGCAAAGTGACTTTTGTTGCTATCAAACAGTAATATAACATTTCTCTTTCATCCGCACAGCGCTTTTTATTGTAACAAAGAAACCGGAGGAAATAATACATAATAATAATAATAATAATAAAATATTTCTACCAGTAAAATGGCCTGTCTGTTTTAATCAAGGTTTTACTTCACTTTAAATTCGATTACAATTTGTTTATATTGAGGGGAAACACTTTCAACGTTTTTATAAATTCAACCTAAATTTCTTCTCTTGATTAAGACGCCCAGAAACACTCACACAGGTACAATATTCCAGTTGTTGATGGCCCTATTCTGGAATGAAAATTTTCCCTACATCTCCTTCTATTTTTGTTTGCCAATTTTTTTTATCTAAACGTGATTGTTTCAACGACAGAACTGGGCTTTTTAATTGTGTAGCCGATTCAAACATATTTTGAACCTAAGGAAATGGCTCCGATTACCATGCGAAGATTTGCTTCCAGTGATTAAATTCTTGCTGTGACAAACGTCTATTTTTCGGAGGAGTTCGGGGAATTCATAAGCTACAAAGAACCTTTAAAAGATTTAAACTGTAATGTAGACTAATGCTTAGTTTCCCGCAGTTTTCGTGGCAAAGGTAATTATTAGAGCCGGAAGATGGCAGACGTTGGGCCAACGAGAGGGTCTGCGAGGGCTGTTCTCTCGCAGGCAGAACCTTGTAGGAGAGAGACTAAGGGGCTACCTTTAGGAAGGGGCTACCTTTGGGGATGCGTTTTCCTCTCCGTTTTTGAACTAAGGTTCCCACAAGCCGAGGCACCTCGGCCTGTTCTGAGAGGTGTATGTTCCGGGGTCACAGACCTTGGGCATACGGTAAGAATTGTCCTCTGTTCCCATTGGAATAGTCGGCCAGCTGCCTCCTAAACTGGTCGAGGCACGGATAAGGGAATGCTGCGTCCCCACAGCAATATCCTCTCCCGCTATGAGAAGGGCGTGGGACAAGTACTGAGTATGATCCTTAAAATATAGCCCGGGGGTCCTAATTAATCCTTGGCTACCTTCTTCTTTCAAATACCTTATTATGCTATTAAAGGGGATTTGCCCAAAGTGGATTACCCTCATGTAGCCTGTTGCCCTAAAAAAACCCAATGCCAGACCTACCCTATGCAGGTTTCTCTAGGGTTTTCCTTGCATTTCTATAGGCGAATGCCGGGTAGGATCCTTAAACTATAGCCCAGGGGCCCTAGTAACCCTTGGCTACCTTCCTCTACCCTTCCGCATCCTCCCTTTCAAATCCATTCCTATGCTATTAACGGGGATGTAGCCTGTTACCTTAAAAAAAAAAACGTCGGGCCATATATAATGAGTGTCATTTGTTTTCGGATCGGAAATACAGGGAAGTTTCGGACAGGCACCTGGAGTTTGCCAGGCAATGATGTCGACAGGAAAAGCCGTATTACAAAATTTTAAAATAAACAACGTATTACGTGACAGGGCATGGACAATTATAATGAACCCTCAGTGTAGAACTTCTCATGTGCTCAGACAAGTTGTTTGAAGATTAAGATGTCGTGAAGGACACTTTATATTACAACTCTTCTCAGAAAATAAGGAATATATCTGTTAAACGTCATCCTCGCAATAAACACTCCTTGAAACACAGCTTGAATTCCAGAATGTTACTTTGCTCATTTCAGAAATTCCAAAGCACGTGCTATTTTGCTCTTTTTCTCCCCCCCCCCTCCCCCGCGCATTTTATTTACAATGAATGAACACGAAGCAGTGCTTAATTAACGATGGGGTTGATAATTAAGGAACGAGCAAAATTGAATATTATTATTTGTGTCGTCGCAGTGTCGCGTGCAATGAAGATTAGCATCGACGACGGTAGAGGCGGCGGAAGACGGCAGCTAATTGTTGGCCCCTTTTGTGCGCGTCCGCTCCGGAGAGTTCATTAGCGGAGCGAGTGACTTAGGGAAAAATTGAACGCGGCGCTCTGGCGGCGTCTTCGGGGACCACTCCAGGTAATTGCGTTGTCTGCCGCAGCTGCGCCGCGGCGCTGCAGATTTTTTTTTTGGGTCGTTTCTTGAACACCCCCCCGCCCTCCCTCCCCCACCCCTTCTTTAATAAAAGGGACGGCCTGTACAGGAGGGGGGCACCTGTAATTTGCAGCACGGATTAAGTGCATAACGTTGTATTGCGACCGCGGCTGCTTATTACGGCGGCAAGAATCGGTCACGTCACGACACAAGCCACGACTAAATACAAGACATTCCTGGTTAATGCTTGATACGATTCTTATCCGCGAAATGAATAATGGCCGCGTATTTATCAGCATTCATTATTCTATATCTGTATCAAGCCCATTTACATACGCAGATATCTTTATAAAGTTCCTCTACCTGGAGAGGAAAATAAAAGAGAATCACGACGTCCTTAAGTGCTTCCAGGTCGTTAGCGAAGCCTAGAGATGGAGTTGAAATTTTTTTTTTATCATTATTGGAGTAAGCCCAAAAGTGTTTTACAAGAAGCAACACAGCGATCTAGATTCAGATTTAATTTCTGGGGCAGTAGGTTAACTCGAACATAACATATTCTACAATATAGAAAAAACATACATTGAATATAAGAAAAAAATACATATATATGGTCAAATTGTGTATTTAAAAAATAAACAAATAAAACTGTCGACGACTATAAAATTAATGAATAAGAACGATAAGCCAATTCAGACAACAATAATAATAATAATATAAATACCACACAACGTTTCTGGGATCCTTGTCACTTTCATCAGGTGCGAAGAAGAGCCTAGAGCGACACAACTGCAAAAGCTTTTGAGTTTTGTGAACTGAAAAGTGCAGTTGTGTCACTCCAGGATCTTCTTCGCACTTGACGAAAGGGACAAGGATCCCAGAAACGTTGTGTAATATTTATATTATCACTTTTTTTTGGTCTGAATTGACTATCTTTCTTATTCATTATTTTCAATCAGACGTATTGTTTTTTTAATTTTGATTATAAAATTAATTTAATGTACTAGTGTGTTTACGAGAAAATTTAATTTTTACTACTGTTCTTCCTACTTACTTTGTCCGTAAATTTCCTTCTTCCCTATGCCCACGCGACGTCTAACAGTTTCCTCTTTATTCTTCTTCAAATTCCTTAATAACCATGCACCTCCATCCCCGTTAGTGTCATTCGATGACATGACGTAGTAAAACAATTTCTCTTCAGTTTTCATATTAATCTGACATTTATAATTCTAATAAATATTCACGGCACAATTTTTCGAAAAAAAAACCCCAACAACTTGTACTATTCAAATTAAACGGAAAGTTACGATAGTACGACGTTTCGCCCACTGCATTGGGACTTCTTCAGGTAATAGTCGTAAATAAATTTCTTCATAATAAGCAAAATTTATACGATAAATTATAAATGTAATTAATAAATGACAGAAAATTTGTTCCCCCTTTAATTGGGTAAAATTAATATTTTTAAAGAAATTAATTCAAATCTGTATAGTTGAATGTTTTATTCAGTTTTCATTTTTAATATAGTTATATATTTTGGTTTTTTGGTAGCTTAATAAAGATATTTATTTAGCCCTATTACCTGATAAAATATGAAAACAGTGGACGAAACGTCGTGGTATCGTAATTTCATGTTTAATTTCTATAATACAAATTTTTTTTCTAAAAAATTGGTCGTTTTACTGTTTATTTATATTATTTTTCCTGTACGTTCCACTTAGCCTTTCTGTTAAAACTGTTGTCTTCTGTACTGTTTTTAACCTTGTGAATTTTTACCTGAAAATTTAATTAAAATCTGGTAAAAATAAAACTTAAACATTTCCAAATATTTTTGCCGTACAGTTTATTTATGATCAGTCTTTTCTTACTATCTCGTATTGGTTTCCGGGAGTTTTCTTTCGGTATATGATTCTGAAAAAATACTGAAAATTAAGAAATAAAACAGTTTTCTTTTATACAGTAGACATTTAAAATATTATGGACACGGGGAAATATATAAATGATTATTAACCTCAAATCTGTAGGTTTATTAATTTTTTTTTAAAAAAAAGACGAGTCGTGACGTTGACTACAGAACTTCAGTGTGCAGATTCGACTGAATAACAATTCCCAAGAGGAATTTTCTAGTCTTCTGGTTTCCGACAAACAAAATGGATTGCGATTATCTGAGGTAGTTAAAGATTTTTCACAATTTTTTGGGGGGGTGTAGAAGGCTATGTATAGGGTAATCCACGTGGTGGCAACTCCCCTCTTATAGCATAGGAAAGGGATTTGAAAGGGGGGATGCGGAAGGGTAGAGGAAGGTAGCCAAGGGTTAACTAGGGCCCCCGGGTTATGGTTTATGGATCATACCTGGCATTCGCCTAAAGAAATGCAGGGAAAACCCTAGAAAAACCTGCATCAGGTAGGTCGGGCATTATTTACTTGCCCCACGCACTTCCGATAGCGGGAAAGCAGTTAGCTGTGGGGACGCAGCATTACTTCTCCGTGCCTCGACCAGTTTAGGAGGCAGCTGTCCGACTATACGAGTGGGAATAGTGGACAACTCTTACCGTATGCCCAAGGTCTGTGACCCTGGAACATACACCTCTCAAAACAGGCAGAGGTGCCTCGGCTTGTGGGAACCTTAGTTCATAAACGGAGAGGAAAAGGCATCCCCAAAGGTAGCCCCTTCGTATCTCTCCTACTAGGTTCTACATGCTAGAGAATATCCCTCGCAGGTACTGCCTGCGAGAGAATAGCCCTCGCAGGGGATTTTTCACAATCGGATTTAAAAATGTTATTTAATTTCTTCCTATAATCATCTTGTATGTCATGGCACAAAAATTGATGGCAAAAAAAGATTGATCAAAGTAATGAAGAAAAATTATGCCTATGGCGATGAATAAAATGTCTAAAATTAACGCCTCACTTTTCAAAATGAAAGAAAAAGCATCAATTCAAATCTACCGTAGTATATTTGAAATAAAAATAGCAATTTAAAATCAATACGACAGTGAAACTAGTCCTGTAGTTCCTTAAGAAGAATGTTGTTCCGTGCCTTTTATCCATAAATGTAAATGTTTTCAAATTCATGTTTATTAAAATTTTTATTTTCCATTAATTATTTTCGTGTCACAAAATACGGAAACATTTATGCAAACAAGACGTTATAATGTGCTCTACGTGTTTCCTCTGATAACTTAAAAATATATTCAAATATTTTTGAATACAAGTTTGGTTCCCTTAGAAGGTCAAGTTTTTAGCACTGCGGCTATCTTGTTAATTGTGTCTCAATTAAAATAATTTTCTATACAACCACGAAATATTTTTAATGTTTAATTTTGATTTATTTACAGTCACATCAATAGCTCTGGTTATTAGTGCCTCAGTATGGGAAATCATTTTTTTTTGTAGTCGGGGGGGACTGATTTTGCCGCACACAAACACCAAATACTCAAACCAGAGACTTTCTTCGATGTGTGGCAGTCACACTGACCCCTACACACACTGGAGGTCTGGTCTATATTTTATTGTTGATCATCCTCGTTAAGAATAAATATGTGCGATTTTTTCTTAGTAGAATAATGCACATGTATTTATGATAGAATTTTGGAATTAAATCCCGTGGAATTACTTGAAAAAACTAAAAATAACTAGGATTGATGGACGAGTCATAGCTTGGATTTGTTCATTTCTTAAGGATCGGAAACTCATAATTCAAGTTAATGGACGGTGAAAATTAATTCTGGGGTGCCACAAGGATGTGTGATCGGTCCAACTACAAGAATTAATTTGTTTTTGGTAATTTTTCTTCAAAAAAAATTACCTGGCGCCCTTAACAAAACTCTCTCTCTCTCTCTCTCGCTCTCTCTCTCTCTCTCTCTCTCTCTCTCTCTCTCTCTCGCTCTCGCTCTCGCTCTCGCTCTCGCTCTCGCTCTCGCTCTCGCTCTCTCTCTCTCTCTCAATATATATATATATATATATATATATATACATATATATATATACATATATATTGTAATAAACACCTCATTGACGATTAATTTGCCCCACGTTGAAGGCGTCATTTATTTAATAATCAACTAAAATTCGATTAATTTACCCCACGTTGGTGAAGCCATTTATGTTATGAACAACAATTAAGAATTAATTAAATGAATCAATTACCAAAAAAATTAATAAGTTTAAAAGAAATTTATTATTGTTGATAAATTGTACAATTTACAAGACCTATTTTCGTGCCGAATTTCATCAATTTAAACAAATACTTTAATTTTTATTTATTAATTAGCAGCATTTTTGATCATACAGTTCTGATATCATTACAATTAAATTCGTCGAATCTCTTATCTCATGGTCACTACTGGTTTTGATGAATTAGAACAAAATCAATGTATAACCTGACAATTAACAATTCAAAATATAAAAATTAACTTAAAACAATATGAAAATAAGTGGAAAGAAAGCTGAACGAAATCTGACTCTACCCTTTTTAATTTTCATTTACAAATTTATATCAAAGTTTTGTTTACTCACGGACCGTCTGTCTGGTACCAGATCTCTCTCTTGTATCTTGAACACTACCACACTTTAATTTTAATATCAGGCCTTGGTTTTCACTGATTCTACACTTCACTTAAAAATTTGGCAAGATTGTCTGTATTTCGTTGTCTGCTCCGCTCCACAATAATTTTACCAATGTTCTCCTGGTACAATTTCTCCACGAAGATTTTGGAAAGTTCTATTCTGACAAAACTGCTCTTACTTTCCAATATTTACGATGAAATACTTTCGTGAATGTATTACTTTGTATTAATTCACAACTTTAACTGGTAATACATTAGCGACGTCTAGTCTCTGCTCAAGTTTTATTTGTCCTGTACCTTGCAATGTTTCGCCGCCAACTGGTCTTTCTACACGCGCATACTCAGTTCGCTAATCGCGCGCGGTCTCCATTGTTAAACAAAGGAAAAAACCCGCCTTTATACGCATTTGTATCGCTAACAATTTAATTATATTAAAAATAATTAATGGCCTGTTTAATTGGCATTACAATATATATATATATATATATATATATATATTTATCCTGTAAAGCATTTTGTTACACCTCCCTGTACTTATGTTTTTTATTGATTATTAATTTGGTCTCTCGGTCTGTTTCGTTTTATTCAGCGATGTTGGATGGGAAGTGGAGGAGAGGCAGCTGAATCGTATATATAACGGTTTGGGGTGATTTGTCTTTTTATGAACGTGACTTAAATAAAATATAACGTATGGTCAGTGAAGAATGAAATGAAAATAAACTCGACAAAAAAAGTAAAGCGATTGTTTTAACAAAAGGGAAAAATGGATTTTCCTGTAGTATACAAAACCGGACCTAAGGATTGCGAACAATCCAATAATTGTAAATACCTCGGTGTTCCTTTGAGTAAGGATTTGAAGTGGGGTAGAGCATAGTGGTACAGTGGCGCGAAAAGGGTGGAGGGCTCCGCACTTTATAAATAGAGTTTTGAAGAAGAGTTCAAAGAGTTCATTATGGAATACGGAGCGGTCTGCTGGGATCCGTATAGAAGCGTATAAAGGCTTTAGATGGGATTCAGGGTTAAGGTAGATAAAATATGTCGTACAACTGTAAACATTTAAAATGGGAATCGCGAGCAGACAGGAGAAAGGAGGCCAGAATTTGTGCAATGTTTAAAATTTATTCGAATAAACCAGCGAAATACGGAACTTTACAAGTCCACCAAAAATTAAACGAAGGGATGTGGGAAAATATTCGTTTCTAAACCTAACGATTTTCCTGGTGAAGGACTAACGACCAAAGAATAGGAAAGGTCTGAAAAACCGGCTAGATAAATTACTTGAAGAAAGGTAATAAGTATTAAATAAATGTAAATTTAAATGGTTTCGATTCATTCTACAGAAAAAGTCTAATATTGAAGATTGTGGCGTTATTAAACTTAATTTTTTTAATTAATAATTTTCTCTTTTTGATTCTTTCCTTTGCCGTAGCTTAATTTAAGTTTAAATCTAGGTATAAAATGATATATATTTAATTATAGCTACCTTCAAGTAAACGAAAATTAATTGCAGTCAATAAAATTCTTTTGTTCATTCAATTCCTAATATATTAACATAAAAATAAAACGCAGCGAAATAATATTTTTACACCTTCTCATATTCAATACTGGGTACTTAAATTTGATTTAATCTTTTCCTTAATTAAAAGGAATCCCTTATTTGTATTTAATCTTTATTAAATTCTTACAATTTCCCTCTTGGCTACATGATATTTTTATTTATATATGTAGAAAATGAACAGGAATTTTATGCTTGAATCCTTACAACTCTTTTCACATAAAAGAAAAATATTTATTTGAAATTTCGATTTAATTTAATTTTTGTACATATTTCGTTTTATAAAAATGTCACAGCTTTTAGCTTTTAATGAGACTCAAATCTTCAGAGCCCCTTACTGGGCCTCTAATAATTATAGTAATTTGCAATTACCACCAAAAGAATTCCAAAATAAATCTAATTAAATTTATAATAACAAATAATATTAAAAAAAAAGAATCTGAAGAAAAATCTGACGGTACTGATATTTATATAAAATTTTACAATATAAGGTTTTTACATACAATTTTATTACATTTGCTGTGGTACCGTATTTGCACTTTTTTCTTTCAAATAAAAATTTAATGAACAGGCCATTCACTACTCGTCTGTTCACTACAGTGTTGCACTTCACTACATTCCGGCCCACTGCCCACCGGAACTGTCTCCAACAACTGTTCACGAACAAAGATTGAAGCCCATCCCGGTGCAGTTGTTCAATATATTGTTCTCGGAGTTCAACCGGGTTTTGCATAATTATATTAGAACGCAACGTTTCGAGGACTAAAAGTTCTGTCGTCATCTTCTAGGCCTAGAAGATGACGACAGAGCTTTTAGTCGTCGAAACGTTGCGATCTAATATAATTATGCAAAACCCGGTTGAACTCCGAGAACAATATGTTGAACTGTTCACGAACTTTACTACGTCCTAATTATCTCTCAGCTTTACTTTAAAAGTACTTTAATACACCAACCGCTGAATATGAAATTTTCAGCCGTTATTCATCATAGACTTTCCTGAATTACGCTACTTATTTAGTCGCGAGAACACCCTTAGCGATGACTCAGAGTGGCTATCATTGGTCAAAGTTCCAACACAGACTTCATTATTATGAACACTATCGTTCGAGCTCCCAGACCACACTCGCCATGACCACAACCGGTCAGGCTCCCAAAACACACTGCTGTTTCACACGCTTAGCCGACAATAGTAGAGTGTAAACCTTTCCAATCTCCTCATTATTGCGTCACAGCGACTGTTCTTTGCTATTCTCGGGTCTCAAAATTACGTCGACAATAATATTGAGGAAAATTATTTAAAAAAAATTATTATTACACATTGGGAATCTCTACAATACGTTCTTTATATTTTTTTTAACAAATATTCTGTTATAAAACTGACGTTTACATATCATCAACACACGGAACGCATTTTATTTTTACCTGAAAACTAAATAATCTGTAATTCCGTTTATTGTAAGGTAGTACATAATATTGATAGTAGAATATTAGCAAACGTCTGCTTTTTTTACAAAACATTGCCATAAAACCTACATTTTCCCTGCCTTGTAAATTGTTTCACCATTCACGCACGATCTGTCCCTTTGTAACTACTACCTTAGTGTTCACAAAGGCCTGGACAAGCCAAGAGGCCAGTTACGGATACCCTTGAGGCTTCTGCTTGGAGTATCGATATGTTTGGGCTTGGTTCCAGTAGACTGACAATCTGACAGCAGGGCTATTTGATAAAAAATCTCACAAATAAATTCTAATAATTATTTGCAAACCTCTGTTTATCCATTGCCTTTCCGTTTAACTTTTTTTTTTCCGAGTTCGTAGCCTGGCTTGTGTGGTTGTGTCGTTCTTACGGTCGTTCCGTTTTTTTTAATCACCTGACAAAGCACCAAGGATTATTTTACACTAGCTGGGTGCCCGGCGTTGCTCGTGTACTTATTTATATAAACTCGAAAAAGTATTTAATTGAATACTTAAATATATTCCTTGAGTATTTCAGGATATAATTGTCAATTGTCACTCAGTCTTCATACATTACGAAATATTACATTGATGAAATTGTTAGCTAGACTCACAACTAATATAGCGCGAAAATTAACTTACATTTTCCGCAAGGATGGTAAAGTAATTCGTATTCTTCTTTATTTCCATTCGATGGAGTATTGCTGATAAAATTATACTTTTTATTTAAAGAACATATTTCTGCTTTATTTAATTCCTAATAAAGGAAATATTTCCTTTGTTCGTTGCGTAGTAACGTCTTTCTCTCGCTTGACGTCATTGTCTCTTGGCGCGCAGTAATTTAATATTTAATGATCACGGTTTTTATTTATAATTCTTTCCACATGTATGCTAGGCGTTTCTCACCCCCACAGTACCGGTTCTCGATTTTGGCAGAATACGTGTACCAATTTTTGTTGCATTCTGTCCACGCGATAAAATTTGTATAAAGAACAACGTAAATACATACATACATACATACATACATACATACATACAAATATACATCCTTTTTTATTATATAGATTTATTTTTTGTCTGTTATTTGGCTATTTATTTAAATAATGGTGACATATGTGGACTTATTTGGCAAGTTCACTTAATCCGGTTAAACTCAGGTCAAAAAATAAAAATACAAGGTTAAACAATTAGTTAGTAAGTGTTTAACCGTCAGTGACGGGAGGACACTTCTACCCGTTGTAATTAGCAATAGCAGTTGTTGCGCGGAGGTGTGCTCGGAGGAGTGTTTTATTATTAGCACAGCGGTGGCGACGACGCTGACACATTTGTCTGGACCTTGACAGGAACAAGTCCAGGACCAGGACCGGCCTCCACTCAGTCCACGTGCTCCTTCAGACGAAATCTTCTCTCACACCTCACGTGTACCACCAAAAACTGTTGCAATCTTGTCTCCGTGTTGTAGTAGTTTCACGTTCACCTGCGTTGTTTCGAAACCGACGATGTCTTCAGACAGAGAGATGACGTCACTGCTCACAAGTTCTGCATGAAGGTTAATCCACTCAAAATCTAATTTCATATTTAATTAACTAATTTCTCTACGTCTGTCTGTGTACTTTAAACTGAATGGTGTATTCGGCTATTTAATATATTGTAATAATTAAATATAATATGAATGTGGCGTTTATAAATGAAAGAACTTAAGTGAAAACTATTAAACAAGATTTATTAACAATTTTAAAACAAGTATAAATACACAAAATATTTGGGATCTCAGGGTCTTGAACTGGGTTTGATAAATAGCAGAATTTATATAATCAAAATTACATTTACTTTTTATGGAAATCAATGCGTCTGAACGTAGATGAAATTTGTTGCGGAAGAAATAATACTAAAGATTGAATTTAAACAATTTTAATTTTATCAAGAATTAAGGATCTCATTTTATCGATAATTAAATAATTAAAGAACGATCTGACTTTTATCTTTTAAACACGGTTTACAAATGATTTTAAAGTTTTTCTCTACTTACGGCCACCCAGGTCTCATTTTAGCTTTTCCTGCACAATTTTGGGGACATCACTGATTCTAAGTTCTCACAGACTCTAATTGGCGTTGTTTGTTAGTTGGTTTAACACAAATTGGTTGGTTCTCGATGCTTTACTGCAACCTGGATTTGTGGATCTCGTGACTTTAGTTGACAATGGACTTCATTGGTTTGTCTATGGCCAGCATGATGAATCTACGCTCGACCACCGAATACACACAAGTTGCTCTGTCTCCTTCCCGACTGAATATTGCTTTACTTTTTAATATTTGAAAGCATGTTTGTGACTGGACCACATTCTTTCGTTCTGACTGCCGACTGTAAAACTTTTCGTCTGATCTATTCGCTGTCTGGTGCCCGACTGTAACTGTTCGTCTCGTAAATTTTGAGCGCGTAAAAAAACCCTCTCGACCGATCAACAATGCTTTCTTTTCCTTGCCGGTTTGTTGCGTCGTCCGCTCTATATCCACTAATAATGAGTCCTCTACAATTCAACTTTTCAATTAGAACAATGCCTTAATTACCAATTACTACAATATAAAAAATAAAAATCAATGTGAAAACTCTACGGGAAATAATTTTCAGCGATGTGGAAATTTAAATATGTTCCTCTGCAATCACAAAGAGTAAAGACTGGTGTACGGGTATCAAAAATGCAAAACTAATAAACTTAAAAATTTAATACTATAATCTCACGTGTTGTCATTTGGGTATTTACGCACAACAGCGTCAATAGTGACACTGAAGCTTGTTAAGGAGAAATAAACCTGCGAGAGAATTCTCTCGGAGGTGAACCTTCCCATAGAGCTCTGGCGGAGGCTACCTTTGAGGATGCCTTCACATCTCTCTGGTTTCTTTAACTAAGGTACTCACATGCCCTGTTTTGAGAGGTGTATGTTCCGGGGTCTCAGACCTTTGGCATACGGTAAGAGTTGTCCACTATTCCTATTGGAATAGTCGGCCAGCTGCCTCCTAAACTGGTCAAGGCACGGAGAGGGGAAATCTGCGACCCCACAGCAAACCCCTCTCCCGCCATCGGAAGGGTGTGGGACAAGTACCCAATGCCCGACCTACCTGATACAGGTTTTTCTAGGGTTTTCCCTGCTTCACTTTTAGGCGAATTGCCGGGTAGGATCCATAAACCATAAAGCGGGGGCCCTAGTTAACCCTTGACTACCTTCCTGTACCCTTCTGCATCGCCCCTTTCAAATCCCTTTTTATGCTATTAAAGGGGAGTTGCCACCATATTGATTACCCTACACATGTGCAGTTGTGTTTCTCTAGGCTCTTCGTAGCACCTGACGGAAGGAGACAAGGATCCCAGAAACGTTGTGTGGTATTTATATTACCCTTTTTGGTGTCTGCATTGACTGTCTTTTTTATTCAAAAATAAGATAAGTAAAAATCCTTTATTTACCCTTGGCCTTAGCCTTTCAAATAATTTTTCACGTTAATGTGACTTAACTGAGGAGTATTGAGACAGGAGCAGTGGCGATGATGCTGAGCCTCTCTAGAAACCTCGATCAGCTAAGAAGAGCGAGCGCGAGTCACGGTCCAGTGGCTGCGAGGAAGCCAACCTTCACGACAAAACGCTAATTAAACGCGCGATCCTCCCAACACACACACACACACACACACACACTCAACAAAATTACCGAACCGCTTTCCCACACAGCAAAACACCGATCGATCGACCGATCGAAAAAAACAACAACAAGCGGCAGCATCAATTCGATTTATTCGACAGTAGTACACGGGGGGGGAACTGGAAGACCTACTAGGGTCGTTTTACATGCGCACACACATCTTACTCGGAATTTTATCTACGATTTTAGTTGCTTAAATGAGCCGTGAGCGTCGTTTCCCTGAGAAAAAAGTTTATGGCCCGTTTTCTTTTTACAGGAGAATGTCACATGTAAATATGCTGGAGATTTCTTTTTTTCTATTCAAAGGGGACGTACAGAAAAATGTCATTTTTCAACAGTACGAATAACACAGTCGCACTGGAACCTACGTGTCGGAGCTTCTAAAGACACTGAATAAAATTACAGACATTTCTTAAAATTCAGTCCAAGATTTTTGTGTAATATTTTGAAGATATAGCCATGCGAAACTGGAAGGTTATCTGTTTAAAAACCGTATATTGTCAATACAAAACTTCGCATTCAGCGTCGGTTGCGCTACTGCATATAAATAAATTATTTTTCTAAATTCATATTTTATTTATTGATTAAAAGTAGACCAGGAATGTGGAAATAGGATACGTCAGTACATAAAATTACAATATAATTATTACAACTTAAAATTCACATGACAGGAAGAAAAAATATCTCTGTCCAACATAACATAAATGAACTATATAGTAATAATAATATGTAACGTTACTAAGTCTATAATGTAATATTTACTCAAACAAATTAAAAAGTACTAGGTAAAAAAAGAATTAACTATAATAAATACACATTCAACACCTGATACACGCAAACAACACAGAAGAGGAGGCTTGATAATATTTGTGTATTACCAGCGTTATTTGGAAGACTCACTGCGCCAAGTGACGCTAATGCAGCCAGCTGGCTATCTCTGTGCTGAGTTCAGAAATGAGCATGCGCAGTGTTCCGTTTCAACAATTACCTTTATAACTCCCACGTGCAACTCAACAAACTACCTCCTTCCTCAGCCAAAAAAAACCCCCTGATTTATTGCTACGATTAACTTTTTATAAATATGTACAAAGGAAAAATTAATTTCTTGTTACTAATTACTAATTTGTGATTCTGCTTTTAAAAATGAGACACTTTTGTAATATTCTACAGACAAAATTATAAATGTGGAATATTAAAAGTCGCTTCACTTGCCCCCCGAGTATTGGTCTCTCTGTCGCTTTTTTTTGTAGTGTTTTACATGGTTATTACCCTCATAAAAAATTCTTAACCCTTGCGGATATAGGTCTGCGAGGGCTATTCTCTCGCAGGCAATACCTGCCAAGGATGTCCTCTCGCAGGCAGAACCTTTTAGGAGAGATACGAAGGCGCTACCTTTGGGTATGCCTTTTCCTCTCCGTTTTTAAACTAAGGTTCCCACAAGCCGAGGCACCTCGGCCTGTTTTGAGAGGTGTATGTTCCGGGGTCACAGACCTTGGGCATACGGTAAGAGTTGTTCGCTATTCCTATTGGAATAGTCGACCAGCTGCCTCCTAAACTGGTCGAGGCACGTCCCCACAGCAAACTCCTCTCCCGCTATCGGAAGGGCGTGGGACAAGTACCCAATGCCCGACCTACCCGATGCAGGTTTTTCTAGGGTTTTCCCTGCATTTCTTGAGGCGAATGCCGGGTAGGATCCTTAAAATATAGCCCGGGGCCCTAGTAACCCTTGGATACCTTCCTCTACCCTTCCGCATCCCCCTTTCAAATCACTTCCTATGCTATTAAATGGGAGTTGACCAACGTTGATTACCCTCATGTAGCCTGTTGCCCTAAAAAAAATCTTAACCCTTTTCCATGAGAACGATCAGATTTTATACTGTTCGAAACGTGGGATTACTCTGTCTATCTTCTTCCACCCTCTCATAATTTCTTTACTATAGACAGTGGATAATTTCTTCACTAAAATTTTTAGTGCTGCTTCTTTTTATTTAATTAGAATACACGAGTGTAATCGACGTGATGGAAACTCCCTTTTAATATCATAGGAAGGGATTTAAAAAGGCGGATGCGGAAGAACAGAGAAGGCTAGCCCAGGATTAACTAGCGCCCCCGGGACTGTAGTTTAAGGATCCTACCCGGCAGTCACCTGAAAGTGATGCACAACAAACCCTACGAAACCTGCATCAGGTAGGACGGGTATTTGGTACGTGTCCCACGCCCTTCCGATGGCGAAAGAGGGGCCTACTGTCGGGCCGCAGCATTACATTTCTCCATTCCTCGACCAGTTCAGGAGGCAGCTGGCCGACTATTACAATAAGAATAGCGGACAACCCTTACCGTATTCCCAAGCTCTCCGACCCCTGAACATACCTCTTAAAACAGGTCGGGGTGCCCCGGCTTGTGGGAACCTTAGTTTTAAACCAGAGAGAGGAGAAGGCATCCCCAAAGGGGATTCTTCAAATATATATTTCACAATCTCTTAAATCTCCTGACCACAGGAATCCTACCATTTAATATTTTACTGGTATCATTAATTAAAATACTACTCCAACAAAAATTCTAAAGTTACAATAAGAACGAAACGACCAATAAATTCAATTCATTGAATATATCGATACTTTAAAAATTAATTAGAACGTAATTATCCTTTGTGTATTCTAAAAGGACTGGAAAACATGGAAAGCTTTTAAGTAAGAAGTGTTTTTAATATAAACATATATTTCGTACAGTAATAGACATTTATTCAATTTTTTAAATAAAGGGAAGGTGAACAAAAGTTGCAATAAAGAAAACCGTGCAGAGCCAATAAAATGAATAAATACTTGACCGTAATCGCGCACATAACAACATTTTGAAAATCTAAAATTAACCAAACAAACAACAATTACAGGAAATAAGCTGGCATTGTCTTTTGCGGATCGTTTAAAGCTTGTACAGTGAGACAGGAAGAAGAACGTTGACGGGACTGTAACAGTGCCGTCTACTACTGACGAAACGATACTTGACACCTACAGGAACAACGCCTCGCGCTGTTTAAATTTTGATTCTGAATGTTCCACCTGTGTTTCAAGCTGGTGAGGGTGGAACCTGTCTAGAGACTTATTTCCCATGTCACCGTCGTACGCGTCGTCCAAAGTCACACATTTAGTTGCATGATGAATTTAATTTAATTTCTGTAGTCTCAGGCAGACGTCACAGGTAAAACACGCGTATCAGGACGGAGAATTCTATTTATTTTCTAAAATAAAGGGGAAATCTAGTCATAATACTCTTCTCGGAATTAAATTTCCGTCTTCCATTCCATCGTATATTTAAAATCTGCACAGAACAACTCGTTTTCCCACAGATCGCGGCGTTGTCTAGTGTTACGGGAACTTTTACCACGTTGCAACGAACGTGGAATATAAAATAATTTTTTATTTCTTTCTTTCTGTGAACATGTAATCTCCAACAGCAAGCAATCAGCTTCCTGGAAACGAAGATTCGTGAAAAAAACTGTATTAAATACGATTTAACGAGAACAGAAGCTTGAGTTTATCTACATAATAAAAAAGGATGTATATTTCTTTGTATGTATTTACGTTGATTTCTATACATATTTAAAGGCGTGCACAAACTAAAACTTGTACACATATTATTCAAAACACGAGAAACGGTACTGTGGAGGTGTGAAACCCGTAGAAGAAAGGTGGAGAGAATTATAATTAAAAAAATGAGATCATTTTGGGTTAAATTACTGCGCGCCAAGAGACCGTGACGTCACGCCGGGGAGAGCGACGTTGCTACGCGACGAACAAAGGAAATAGTTCGTTTTCCCGTAATGAAATAAAGCAGAAATATTTCCATCAAATAGGACACTATAATTTTATCCAGTAATACTCTATAGAATGATGATAAATAAACAATACGAAATTCTTTACGATCCTTGCGGAAAATTTAAGATAATTTTCGCGCCATATTAGTGACTCCAATATGGCGGCTATTTGTTTACATTGTGAATCTAGCTAAGAATTTAATCAATTTAATGTCTGAAGACTGAGGGACAATTATATCCTGCAGTACTCAAGGAGTATGTTTAAGTATTCTATTCGTAAAGAAATTCTAAGAAATGTTTATTGGGATTGATGCAATAAAATTAAATGTATTTTATAGCTGTTGAATAATAAGTTTTAGGTCTTGACTAAATATTAATAAACAATTAAATACTTTTTCGGGTTTATAAAAATAAGTACACGTGGCAACGCCGCGCCAGCAGCTACTTTACAGAATAAACACAATGGCGATTTTATTTACTACTACTTTTGAAGCATACAATAGAAGCTTTAACCTGCTCCATGTGATGTCCAAATATGCTCGAATTATGTAAATATGAAATAATACTGGACCCTGTAATGAGTAAACTTTAAAAAATATTTATTTATTTAAGAGTACGATTCGTACTGAGAATTCCACGTAATAGTCACGTTCTTCTTTTCTATTTCTTAACAGTCGTATATCATAAAAAAATATTATTTACAATGGACGCAGAAAAAATATCCTTCTTATACATGTATTAAAATTTTCTAAAACCCTTCCTTTGTTTAATTTCGTCCCCCCCCCCAACGTTTTCCTTCGCGCTTAATTCATACGGTATCACGAACGTTGCAGACTTGTTATGTAAGGCACGATTATAAGTTCATTTTGCTGACGAA
The DNA here is from genome assembly GCA_037074705.1 of Zhengitettix transpicula. Lineage (NCBI taxonomy): Eukaryota > Metazoa > Arthropoda > Insecta > Orthoptera > Tetrigidae > Zhengitettix > Zhengitettix transpicula. The sequence continues at coordinate 26,343,828 of CM073591.1, read as the reverse complement.
GTAAATTGCAGGTAGGTGTCAAGCACTTTTTTTTATTACTAACAAAAGAATTTTAGAATTACGAGGCCGAGTATTTTTTATTGCGTTGTCCCTTCCAGCAATTCCGCAGATTTACTACGACCATGTTGCTTGCTCTCCCTCTGCTTGCCTCGTCACCAAATCCCCCACCACAAAATTACACCCAGGCACAGTGTTTTCGTAGCAAACATTTTCTCTGCTCACTAAATAAAATTTTGTTCTACAGAAATATATATATATATATATATATATTGTAATGATTAAAAAGGGATTATTTAAATAAATTAATTTGCCCCACGTTGTGGAAGCCATTTATGTAATGATTAAAAAATGTGGTCTTAATTAATAGGATTAATTAACAAAAATACTATGCATTTAAAATTTATTGTTGATAATTACACTTCACAAGCCCTGCCGAATTCCATCAATGTAACAAACAAATATTTCAATTTTATTTTATTAATTCGTGGCGTTCTATGAAAATACAGCTTTATATTTTTACAACCAACTACGTCGAATTTCTCATTATCTCAGGGTCACCACTGGGTTTGATAGGAAGAACAAATACATTGAACTAAAACATTAACAATCCAAACTCATTGAAGTTAACGGAATACAATATTAAATACAAGAAATAAAAGAAAACGAATGAAAAGAAAAACGCGAACGAAATCTGACTATACCCTTTAATTATCGTTTACAGTCATTAATAATTGTTTTGTACTCACGACAGTGCTACTGCCACCAGTTAGGACTCTTGTATCTTGAAGTCAACACCCACTAAACAGGCCATTATACACTGATTCTACACACGGTAGTTGCTCTGGATCTCTGCTATCCTGGAACCTGGATCATCTCACCCTCAGACAGTTGCCGGACGTAGGTCTCCTCAAAGTCTCTCTATGCGAAAATTAGTTCAGTTTGTGAACCAAAACTTCTGCTTCCAAACTGCGATTTTATGAGTCTCTCCGTCATAACTGTTTACGTGCGTTTTATGTAAACTATTATATCTCGCCGTTGGACTTCCTGGATAGCCCTATTCATACTTCTATATTAGCAAACTTGACTGTTTTTATTTCTCTACGTGGACCGAACTGCCATGTCCCAGACTGTCTCGACGCAGACTGAGTTCTCTAAGCGCGCGGTGTACAGTCTCCCATTGTTAACAAAGAAAGACCCGCTGCGATTGTCCGTCTTGAAGCACCCGTACCGCCAACAATTAAATTATATTAAAAACAATTAAAAGCCTCTTTAATTTGTATTACAATATATATGTATCTTCCAGTATATTATTACAGTTACAACATATTATTTATATGTAATCAATAGAAGAAAATGGGTATGTACAAAAACTTGTAAATAAAATCACATTTATGCAATTTTATAGAAAACCTTTTGCCAACCTTTGTGTAAAGATTTTTTCATTTGTATTTCAGATTTACCAATACTCGAAATCCATTATAAATCCGAATATGCCCTAAATTGAGGACGAAATGTTGTGTATTTGTGATTATGATGGTTGCTTTATTAATTATTTTTTCTGACCAGGGGCTGATTTAAATTAATAAATATACAAACATACAAATAAAATAAAACACGTAAAATAATTTCATTTCTGTACGTTGAGCGGTTACTGTTTGTGAATCCTATTTTGTTAGTAAAAGGAAAACACATGTAACCTCGGATGTTATAAATTGTTACACGTGTAGCGTGTGCACCATAAAGGGCAGTGAGATGTCCTCCCTTTCTGTGTGCTTATCCCTTCCCCTGTTTACTGCAGCAGTTGCCAGCAAAGTTCATCTTGTTTGTGCACCTCCGAGTGTCATTCCCGGCTCTTTACCTCGGAAATGGGCAAAGAGGCGGCGACTGTATTTGGTAATCACGACATTTTATTTACCAACAACGAGCATGTGACATTTCTACGAAACCCCCGTCCCCGTCCCCTTTTTTCTCTGCAAACTTCTATAATAATTAAGAGACTATGTTAATGGAAGTAATAGAATGTTATTAAAGCAGTTTCAAAATTATGACTTCTACAGTTCACGAAAAATGAAAAAAAAATTAAAAATGTTCACATATATAGGTTAAAATAATTTATTTAACTGCCGACAGAACTATAAAAGAATATTTATACCTCTCAGGGTCACTGTCATCTCTGAATCCCATCAAGCACAGAAAACCTTATAAACATGATATAAAGCCGCATATATACAACAGAAAAAATGTGGAATATAAGGACTATTACATAATTTTATCCTTGAGATAATAACGTAGCAATTTCTTCAAATTTTATTAAACACATGAACTTCGTAATTAAGCAGGAGATGTCATTTAGTATACTATAAAAGCCAAATATAAAAAACCCATCGATTTTATAAATAATAAAATAGAGGATACGGAGCTAAAAAGTAAAAACTGATATGTAATATTCATATTGAAATATGTTAATGCATTATCACACAAATGCACCCAAAAAACAAATAATTAAAATTTGAAAATCAACCAGCAACTGAAAAACTCGTAAGACACAAACGATATATATATATATATATATTATATATTGTAATGATTTAAAATGTGGAATTAATTAATAAAATTATTATGTATTTAAAAAATTATTGTTGATTATTACACATCATAAGCCCTGCTTTGCCCTGCCGGATTCCGTCAATTTAACAAACGAAAATCTCAATTTAATTTTATTAATTCGTGGCGTTCTATGAAAATACAGCTTTATATTTTTTACAATCAACGACGTCGAATTTCTCATTATCTCAGGGTCATCACTGGGTTTGATGGGAAGAACAAATACAATGAACTAAAACATTAACAATCAAAACTCATTGAAGTTAACGGAATACAATATTAAATACAAAAGTAAAGACAACGAATGAAAAGAAAAACGCGAACGAAATCTGACCATACTCTTTAATTATCATTTAGAGTCATTAATAATTGTTTTGTACTCACGACAGTGCTACTGGTACCAGTTCGGACTCTTGTATCTTGAAATTAACACCCACTAAACAGGCCGTTCTACACTGATTCTACACACGGTATTTTCTCTGGATCTCTGCTATCCTGGAACCTGGATCATCTCACCCTCAGCCAGTTGCCGGACGTAGGTCTCCTCAAAGTCTCTCTATGCAAAAATTAGTTCATTTTGTGAAGCAAAACTTCTGCTTCCAAACTCCGATTTTTATAAGTCTTTCCGTCAAACTGTTTACTTGCGTTTTATGTAAACTATTATATCTCGCCGTTGGACTTCCTGGATAGCCCTATTCTTAATTCTAGATCCGCAGACTTTTACTGTTTTTTTATTTCTCTATGTGGACCGAACTGCCATGTCGCAGTTCTCGACACGGACTGAGTTCTCTAAGCGCGCGGTCTCCAGTCTCCATTGTTAACGAAGTAAGACCCGCTGCGATTGTCGTCTGTAAGCAGCCGTTCCGCCAACGATTAAATTATATTAAAAACAATTAATATCCTATTTAATTGGTATTACAATATATATAAAAAAGTTACTGATTTAATAGCTAAATAAATAGAGACAAAAAGAAAATAATACAGTGTATAATGATGAAACAAATATCTGACATTTATAATATTATCAATGAATAAATAAACGGCCATGAGTCATAAAATTGTTTATTAAGAAATATAAATAAATAAATGTTTCGTCCTTGTTTTAGGACTTGTTCACAGTTAGTAATTTGACAATATATATAAAAATGATTTTCTGTTGCAACCAGCAAGGCCACAGAAACTTGCCTCAACTTTTTTCGTATGACTTATATATGAAATTACCAAAGAGGTCTTCAAACAAGGACGAAACGTCGACATATTTAATTTTTTGGTAATAAGCTGTAATAAAACTTTCACTGAATATTTTAATTAAGTCCCTGTTTCATAAATTGTCGTAAACTTCAACTCGCACGTTGTTAATTAAAGTTAATTTTTGTGTGGAATTTACTTACTTTTCTTTTTATTTATTCACAAACACAATAAAACTTTTAAAACATTTATTCACGTATTTTTTTAAACCATCTGAACTTCACATTCGCAGCTACTTCACCAAAGTCACTCGCACCAAACAACTCTCTGGATTTCAAAGATTCGCTAACAATGCAATGGCATCTTTGCCAAACGTCTTTTTACAACGAAAGTTTTTATCATACATTCACTTGTATATTATAAATTTGTAGATTACCAGAATTAAACTTGTGTTCATTACAAAACATATTTTTTATAGCTCAAGGCATTTATTAATAATTCATATAAAGTAAAACCTGCTGCCATGAAAACAACTTAATTACAACTCAAAAAGGGCTGCATAATATCCTAAGGTTCTTCACATGAAGCGGTATATTTTGAAAATAGTTAGAAATTAATTTTAAAAATCTAATTGTAAGTGTGATAAATTTTTTTGTTGTAAATTTTGTTTCCAGTACATGTTTAGTAGCTCCGTTTTCCAAATTTGACGAATATTTCGTCGTATTAATTTTCTTTATACAGAACGTTTATGTATTTTTCACTCGGCACGATACACGGTTGACGGTAATTAGAAACAAATAATAAATAAAATAAATGCCAGTAGTTTTGAGTGCTGTAGATGTGAACGGAAGTAGATTCGAAATACCAACATAAAAATATATCGAATCGTTTCTGCAACTCAGGACAAGCATTGACGATATCGAACAGCATGGTCGATACATCTTCGGAATATTTGAAAGATAGTCTTTTAAGTGTGCAGAATGTAAGAAGGTCGTAAAGACGAGAGCGGCCAGAAGCGCAGGAATGTTTACACGGATCTCGCCGCCTTCCAAAGATGTTATCAAGCAGGCGGCTGCCTTTGAATTCCTCTGCCACGACGACTTGTCATACGTGCGGCGAGAACCTGCTGCTATCCGGAGAAGCGGGGGAAAAAAATCTATTACCAGTATTACTTCATTTTGAAATGGACACCTTTCTAAAACTCCTCCCAGTACGTCTAACGAACGCATCATCGTCCTCGAGGAGATCATTTCAGAGTGGTGCCAGGTTTCACACATACCGAAGCGTTGCTGGACATCAAGGACGATTTTATATATATATATATATATATATATATATATATATATATATATATATATATATATATATATTGTAATAACCACATAAACGGGTATAAATAAAAAATAATAATATTTTTATTTTAACACACAAATTTTATTAACAATTATCAGAATTTACAATTATACATTTAATATTTTAAAAAGATCTCTTTCTCTCATGGGTCTCTACTGGGTTTGATAACAGACAGAATTTAAATATTAAAAGAACCCAACATTTATCTTTAACTTAAACAGAAGTATCGACGAAACTTATTACCGAACTTATTCTACAGATTGCTTCTAAATTTACAAGAGTTTATTTTATTAACACAAGAAGAGAACGATATCTGACTGTTATCCTTTAATTACGTTTACACATGTTAATACCATAAATTTCTACTCACGATTTCTCAGGAATTTCTGGCTCGTTCATTAAACACTCACTTTATAGACTGGACGTTTACACACACTGACTCTAACACATATTACTGGTTCGACGATAGCTGGTTCTCCATACCCGGCGAAGGACATCCCAGTTGCTCGTGGTGACACTACTCGACGCTGGATGCTGTGTCCTGGTCTCCTACCATTGAAGACTGGTCAAATTTTGATACTAATACAGATTGAGATTCTGCATATGAAAATGTTTATATTTGAATAATTTTCTATTTCTCTCGCAGGCTGCAAATTTTCTCCATTCCCTCTGTGCTTACACTCAACTCCAACTAACTTCCAAGTTTTATGCCCACACCATCTCTCTCTTGAGATGACCCCTCTCCCACGCTGACTCAAACTCAACTCACGATGCACACAGCACGCTGGCTCCACTCTGACACCTCACTATAGGTTATTTCACCATTACATACTGCTAGCATCCTTGTCTTCCGCTCTGTCCCACGACCACGTCGGATTTTACCGACAGCTTCTCCATTACTCAGATTTACTTTCTGCCGCTGCAGTTTCCTTAGCCAGCTGCTAGCCCCTTCGTCATGTCACATCGAGACAGGACCCGCAATTACTTTGCACCCTCCAAATCCCAAGTAAATACGCCACTTGACATCTCTCCATTACTTCGAGATTTACATCCTGCAGGGGCAGTCCTTTCGCCAGTTGCTCTGTCTTGTCCGAAAACCGACAATCGAGACAGGTCTAATGTGTCTTTGCACCCTCCCCTCACATGTGCGCGATTCTAACTTCTCCAGATCCCAAATCATCAAGTGACCGGACACGCAATTACTTTGGACCTGTCGTCTCATCCGTCCCTTTTGACCAGAGCTCTCTAGAACAAATTTCAGCTTCCTGTTTTTCTCCCAGACCCGTCATCCAAACAAATGTCGCTCTGTCACACCGTCCTTACAAATTACGACTTCCTCTGCCGGCCAGGAGCACTAATCAGAGATAAATGTCTTGCCGCTCCGTCTTGTCACATCGTGACAGGACCCGCAATTACTTTTCACTTGCATTCTCTTTACAAAAATGTGCGCTGTTTTGAAACAATGCATTCCCTCAATGCATTACAATATGTATATATATATATATATATATATATATATATATATATCCAGAATGCGGAACGGTAGAGAAAGGTAGCTAAGGGATAACTAGGGCCCCCGGGGTTATGGTTTAAGGACTCTACCCGGTAATTCGCCTTAGTTTGATGCAGGGAAAACCCTTGAAAGCCTGCATTCAGGTAGGTCGGGCATTTGGTACTTGTTCCTCGCCCTTCCGATTCCGTGCCTTGACCGGTTTAGGAGCAGCTGGCCGACTATTCCAATAGGAACAGCGGACAACTCTTACCGTATGCCCAAGGTCTACGACCCCGGAACATACACCTCTCAAAACAGGCCGAGGTGCCTCGGCTTGTGGGAACCTTAGTTCTAAAACGGAGAGGAAAAGGCATACCCAAAGGTAGCCTCCTCCACAGCTGTCTGTAGGGTTCGTAAATATTTGGATCCAGAGAATTGTTTTCGTGCGAGTGTGTTTGGTGATGTAGCTGCGAGCGTGAAGTTCAGATGTTTTTTTAAAAAATACGGTAAATAAATTACCACCGTTACTTAACATTATCTTAAGTATATTGTATTACATTGATAAATTAGGAATTTAATTTATATAAAATAATTTACTTTTGTAATTTTATTATAGTAGAATTAACAAAACCATAAACAATGTCATTTTGGTTAGGAGAAATTTACATACGACGAAAATCATGTTTTGAATTTTAGTTCTAATAATTTTCCAGTAATTACGGTAGGATGTTAAGTTTTATTTATTCAATTAGCTTGGTGCCCGGCGTTGCCAGGGTTATTTATTAATATAAGCACGAAAGTAACCTTCCTTTGCAAAGAGTGTATTCATCAGAAACCATCAATGCCATTAGACACTCATAAATAATCCCAATACCAAATATTATAGAAAAATACTCTTAGTACGTTAAGGGAGTCAAATATACTCCCAGTACGTTGAGAGTGTCAAATATATATACCCAATGCTATAATACAGTCAAAAATACACTCCTTACCTGAAGATATTAAATTTAAGCAAATCAAAATTTCTTCAAATACGTTAAGAGCGTCAGTAATACTCCCAGTATAATGGAGAGTAAAAATACTCGCGGTCCCTTGAGAGACGCTTAAATAATCCCAATAACTTAACAGAGTTAAGAATAACCTTTAGAGACACAAAAACACTCTCGTTAACCTCAAAACGTTGAGTACAACGTAACCGACAAGTTGAATGTGATAATTAATTAAAAGACAGCGACATCCATAACCACGGATTCGACTCTTCTCTCTGTTATTTTCGCGATACTTAACGCCCCAAAATACCGTCTACCTGTAAGAGTGCTCCACTCCCATGCCCATAGGGGTTGAAATTAAATACAAACAACATCGGTAGAAACACTATCATTCTCTTAGACCCCCAAAAAATATTTATTCGACCCCAATATCGGCCGTTTTAGTATGTTTATAAACTCCCCCCACCCCGTCAACCTCCGCCCCTGCGGGGAGGTTGTCGTGTTTTACCACCGCCCCCCCCCCCCACAGTGTTTGTTTCTGGTTCGCGATGAACACGAAATTTGGTTTAAATTACCTCCCCGGTGTAGACACTAAACAAGAAAGGGGAGATAGCGATTTAAATCTTTAAAAGAAAGCTTCATGAAGAATTTGGGGCCGAAAAACTGAAAATGGCATATGGAGACACAGATATAATAAGGAAACATATGCCCTATAAAGAACCAAGCATCGCGACAGCTATTGGATTAAAGAGAATGGAGTGGATAGGAAATGATGCTTTTGAAGGCATTATACAATGATATGGGAGGTAAAAGAAAGGAACAGATGGATAGACGAAGTAGAGAAGGACATAAAAAGGAGTATGGATTTGAGGACCTGGAGGAGAATAGCTTTAGACAGAGAAGTTTGGAGGAAGCTACTACTGGAGGTCGATATCTGGCAGTGGAACCATAGAAGAAGAAGAAGATATGAGGTAAAAGAATGGAACAGGTGGAGAGACGAAGCAGAGAAGGACATAAAAAGGATGATGGATTTGAGGAACTGGAGGAGAATAGCTTTAGACAGAGAAGTTTGGAGGAAGCTACTACTGGTGGTCCAGTGGGCTGTGGAGCCATAGAAGAAGATGAAGAATCTCCCCGTTTAGATTTGTATGCGGAACATTTATTAGAAGGTTTATGTACTACCTAATTGTGTGTATTAAAAATTAAATAAAAAATTTAAGTCACAATCTGTGTTTATTAAATTTTGATCATTTTGGAGTATTAATTAATGTTAAAGTATTGATTAGAGAATTTGGATAAAAAAAATATAGTGATTACCTTAATCAAGGTTTGTTCTTTTTTTTTACTTTTCCTGCTTTTATTAAAATTTAGTAAGGAATCCTATACGCATTTATTTGTACCAGGAGAAAATCTCAAATGTCAAAGGCGAGCTTAAGTTAGGGATATTCCATCTGAAAGCTTTGACTGTCCGCTTCTTTGCAGATCTCTTCCTTTGTTTTCCGAGAATAGTAATAAATATATAAATAGCGATCCTCATAGCGGATTCTTTTAGGCTTGACCGGCCCCGGCCCAGTAATTCCCGCGTTTATCCAGAGGCAGATCTGCGTGGCCGTTCCCTTGCTTTTATCCCCGGGAGACTTCAGCAACAGCCATGTTTATCTTCCTCGCACTGCAAACACGAACTGACTATGTGTGTGTGTGTGCTTACATACGCGCGTTTCGGTGGAGAAAAAAAAAACGTAACGGTTTGAGGGGTTTTTTCTTCTCAGAACCCGGGCGATACTGAAAATATTTCTCGTCGAAAATTATTTTTAGTGGACATTTTGAAAGTTGAACTATCAACTTGGTTAATTTAGTAAGGCTCTTTTGCATAACTCCCCGTAATTACAGACTCACGAATGCGCCGTTACGACTTCGATGATCCAAATTATCGATAAATAAATGAGGAACACAGCCTATATGTCAGAAAAATTTATTAAACCCCCCAAATTCGTTTTGAACACAACGTTTTGTCCAAAATTTTGGGACTTATTCACGTAATCAAGTAAAATACAATTTTTAGTTTAGAGAAATTGATGGACATTACATTTACTGATGAAGTTCCAAAATTATGGAGGAAACGTTATATAATGATATTATATATATATTGTAATAATCAAAAAGGCGATGGGCTTTTAAATGAAAATCATAGACTTTAAAACAAACAACATTTATTTACCAATTCTTGAAACATTATACAATTTAATATTTAAAAAAGATCTCTCTCTCTCTCTCATGGGTCTTTACTGGGTTTGATAACGGACAGAACACTTAAATAATCAACGAACCCAACATTTATCTTTAAATTAAACAGAAGTATTTAATCGTCTAGGCATTGACGAAAACTTATGAACGAACTTATTCTACAGATTGCTTCTAAATTTACAAGAGTTTATTTTATTAACAAAGAGAAGAGAACGATATCTGACTGTATCCTTTAATTAAGTTTACACATGTTAATACCATAAATTTCAACTCACGATTTCTCAGGAACATTTGGTTCGTTCATTAAACACACACTTTATAGACTGGACGTTTACACACACTGACTCTAACACATATTATTGGTTCGACGATTGCTGGTTCTCCGTACTCGGTGAAGGACATCCCAGTTGCTCGTGGTGAAAACTACTCGACGCTGGATGCTGTGTCCTGGTCTCCTACCATTGAAGACAGTGGTCATTTTTTTATATTAATACAGATTGACCTTCTGCATATGAAAATGTTTATAGTTGAATAACTTTCTATTTCTTTCGCAGGCTGCTTTCTTTCTCCATACCCTCCGCTCTGACACTCAAATCCAACTAACTTCCAAGTTCGATGCCCACAGCATCCCTCCTCCACTCTATCTCCAAAAGTTCTCGATGCATACAGCACCCCTCTCCCACGCTGACTCTATTCACGATGCTCACAGCACCCCTCTCCCACGCTGACTGTACTCACGATGCTCACAGCACCCCTCTCCCACGCTGACTGAATCACAATAGTTTATCGCTTCTATTTATACTACTAGGCTCCTCGTTTCCTCTTGTTCCAAGACCCACGTCACATCTTCGCGGTGACAGAATCTCCATTACTGAGATTTACAATCTGCAGCTGCAGTTCCTTAGCAAAATAGCTAGCCCCTCCGTCATGTCACATCGAGACAGGACCCGCAATTACTTTGCACCCTCAATTACTCTGGACTTGTCGTCCTGACAAGACTTGCCCAAGACCCTTCCTTACAAATCCTAAGTAAATACGCCACTTGTCAGGCCATTAATCAGAGACAATAGCCTGCACTAACATAATTACTTTGGGACCGGCTACTCGAATGCCTCTCTTAAACCGATACCTCCTGCGACCCGGCCACCCACGTGCCCTTTTTTTGCTGTATACGTCGTAAGTACACATTGCAACTTCCTGTGCCGGCCCAGACCCCTCATCCGAAATAAATGTCTTGCCGCTCTGTCTTGTCACATCAGGACAAGACCCGTAATTACTTTGCACTTGTATCCTCTTCCCAACATGTGCGCTGATCCGAAACAATGCCTTCCCTCAATGCATTACAATATATATATATTGTGATAATTAAAAATAAACGTAATTAATTAATTAACAGGATTCTGGGGTTTGTATTGTTTGCGGCGTACGATTTGCGTACAAGAATATGGGACTATAATGCTTGCTTGGTGCGTGTATTGTCGTGAAACCTTCATGGACGCGCGGAGCTTTAGTGTGTGTCAGTATACTTCTTAGCACCTGACGAAAGGCACAAGAACCCCAGAAACGTTGTGTGGTTTTTACATTACCCTTTTTTTTGTCTGTATTGTCTTTATTATTCAATATTTTCTATCAGACGTAAATTATTTTCTTCAAGACACACACATGAAGATACAAAGTTGGAGTTTTAAAAACCTTTAAATATTTTAGTCGTATAATAAAAAATTGTTTCAAAACATATATTTATGGTGTTATTATAGAAATTATTCTTAAGTCTCCATTTCGTTCATTTCATAAATTTTTTTGTTACGTTTCATAAAATTGTTTCAGTTGACGAAGGCACACGGAATTTACGTTCAATAAAATAATATTTTAAAGTTATTTTATATCAAAATTAACGTTTTTAAGTTAATTCTGTCATTATTTGCACCGTTCTTACTCACAGACCACCTGAAGTTTTTTTTATATGTAAATCTGCGGGAATAAAAGTTAATTGAAGTAGTGACGTATTTATTTTTGAATGTTTTAAAATTATAAGTTACTCTTTCCGGGTTTTTAAGGTAATGTAATAACCACGGCTAACCAACTGTAGCGGAGCTAATCTGTACTTGCCTCTGCGTAATGAATATCTTCCCATGCAGACTCCGCCAGTCCTCTTAATCAAATTGGGGGGGGGGGGAAGTAAAATATGAAATCCCCCTCAAGTTCTAAAAAGACTTTGAAACTTGTTTAGAGTTTGGAAATTCATTCTGCTCAAACTTCTCCCTTTTTTTTAAAAAAAAAGCAAGAAATGAAAGTTAAATGTTATTCACTTTTACGAGGAAGATTGGAAGTCATGATGCAGTGTTTATAAAGTTTCACTACTGTACAGAACTGTCATAACGGCATCGGATTTTCTTACATCTCAGAGGGAGATAAACTTGGCAATAAGATAAGAAGCAGCAGTTACGGGGGAGGCTGTGTTTTAAAGTTTCTTCAACGCAGGGAAAAGAAAACCCGTGAGCCATAACTAAAAAAAAAAAATAACTCGCATCCGTGGTGCTTTGTTTCTTTTCTGTTCGTGGCAAGGCTTTTATTTCATTAGAAGAATTATTTCTTGAGGTGGGGACGCTGCTAAGGCTTAGATTAGTACTCTGAAATAATTACAAAATACGACACAGGAAGAAAAGGAACTGGCAAAAGAAGAAACTAAGTTAAACTTCCTTGTAATAATAACTCAGTAATAATAATAATAATAATAAATGGAGTGGAAAATAATTTAAATTCCCTGTAAAATGTAAAAAAAAAAATACGGAATCATATTTAGTGACTTTAGCAGTATTTAGGTTGGTAACGAAACACTAAAACAAAATATTAACGCAGCATAACGGATTACATTAATATGTGTTATTTAAAGTCATCTCTTTGCGAGCTTTTTCTTTGAAAGATATCATTAAAATAAAAAGAAATTAAAATCAAAATAATATTTGTCAATTAATTTTTAAAGCGACGATTCTATAAAGATATCGATATCGAAACCGCTTAAGATGATTCTTTCAAGTATCGATATCGTAACATACCAGAGATGATTCTTTCTATTATCCACATGTAAACCACCAAGTCTGTGTAGTATCAACGTTATGCATTTTTAATTAATTTATGGTCAATAATATTTCAGTAAAAGAACCATTGAAAGCTTTTTTTCCCCTCGAGTAGATGAAAATTACCTGTTCGATTTTTTAAATAACAAACATCTGTATAAACATCATTTCCGGAAACGTATGTTTGGTAAATTAATATGAAATTAAATACAGTTAATGACAAAAATAAATATCAGACAGTTTACTCAGTAAAAATATTCAGATTAAAACTGTCAACGTTTCGGTGCCACTTTCTATCTTTTTCAGGTTGTTACTTGTGCAGTAAAATTAGTTAAACTTGAAATTACAAACTCAGCCTGGCTATGAATAAAACTTGATTGTTATTACTTAACGTTACAGTTAAATTACAACATGAAGAAAGCAAAATCTGGTGCCGAAACGTCGTTATATAAAAAATGGATTTTTTTAAATACACTTTTTCTAAAAAATCAATATATATTGTAATATACAACAATAAGTCGTTAATTAATTTAATTTATTTAATTTTTGAAGAATTCGAGCCCCACGTTGTAATAGCATTTATGTAATAATCAAATAGTAGGTGGTTTATTAAATTGAATTAATAATCAAATATTAACAAACAAACTATTTTTAGTTTATTTTGTGGCAATAAAAGATAATTACAAACACAAAATTTGAGATCTGGTTCTCTAAGGGCGTTGACTGGGTTTGATAATGGACACAGCAAATTGATTTAAAAATATTATTGACAAATAATTCACAATTTACCTAAACAATATGTCGATAGAATGAAAGAAATTAAAAGTAAAGAAATTAACTCTGATTGACATTAAAGGAGAACGAAATCTGACTTTATCCTATAATTAAAGTTTACAATTAATCATTAGTTTTGGTTTAGTTACTTACATCTGTCCAGCTGGTACCAGCATTCTTTTTGGTTTCGGAAGTACACTACTGAAAACTTTTACACTGATTCTAAATATCGACTCACAGATTCTACACTATTGAAGTCAAAATTGATAGGCTCCCAGGAACTCGGATGATCCTCCTGAATGTCAGCTATCTGATGTCTGCTCGCCTTACAGGAATCCTATGATTCGTAGATTTATTAGTCTTTTACTGATTTGGACGTAAACTGCAACGTAGCTTCTTGAAGATTTATTTTAACTGTTTATTATTTCGGAGCGAACTAACTTTTCTTTAGCTCCTGGCTGTAGACTTAAACTGTAAACTTTACTATTCCGCTCTTTGCTGCTCACCAGAAAAACTTCATCCATCCACCGCAATCTTTCATCACCAACTCTATCCTAGCTGTCTGTAGACGTAAAAAAAAACTGACTTCCTTTCCTGGCTGGCTATAGACGTAAACTGCCTTCCCTTTCCTGGCTGCTGACAGACGTAAAACTGACAGACTTTCATGTTGCGCAAACGCCATTTTAACTTTTCAACAAAAGCGGCTGAGCTTGCTTTTCCATTGTCGCTTTGTTCGATCAGGCCGCTATAATGGATTTATCAAACAATTCACATATTATGTCCAATTATTGGCCTAATTAATTGGCATTACAATATTTTTTTTAATTACAGTTTAGTGTCGCATTAACCATTAGGTCATCTGTTAAGTTCTACATTTGTATAACAATTAAATTACTTTATAGAACTCAGTTTTCATCGTGAAGTCTATGAGGTTGTTGATGAGTTGCAAATCTCCATCATTGAATGTGCGGCTGTGGTTGATCTTCTTATCTCGCTATATTTGGGGCAGTCAAAGAGGACATGAGGAAATGTTGAAGGGCTCCTTGAATGAGCTGCGGTGATCTGGAAATCAAGAATGAGTGAGTGAAACTGGAGTGCAATGTTCTTATTCTGGCTACAACAACCTGTTGCCTTCGAGATAGTTCTTTCTCTGATGCTGCTGACATTTCTGAGGATGACTCCGCATTCCTCTGGTTTCACAGGTCTACTCCACTATTCCTACAGTTCCTTGTAGAACCTTACTCTTCAGGCTCTGCTGGTGCAGACTGGCAGGTTGCTGGATCTTCCTTGATGATCAGCTTCCAACTTCGCTAGACCTGCCCTGTCGTGTCCTACTATGTCCTTATGCGCCGGTAGCCAGGCTATAGTGATCCGGTTTCCGGTTTCTTGCATTTTCAAAAAATTCTCTCTAACTCGAATTATGCAACCATTTCTGTGCACTGTACTGGTTGTTCTTGGAGTCTGTTAAGATGATATTGTTGGTGTTTCCAGACACAGTTCCGTGGCCATGAAGATGGCGTATAATTCTGCTGAACTTATCGATACATTATGGTTAATTGCGATAGATTTTTGCTATGCCTGTCGTAACTATTGGGCACCCAACTCCATTTGAATTTTTGGACCCATCGGTATAAATGACTCTGGGAGAGTTATATCGTTGTAGTAACTGATAGACTTGAGCGTTCCAGTTTGTCTTGTGTGGGTTGTTTACTTTAAGTTCATGTAGCGATATATCGATTGGCAGTTCGTTAACCTTCCACGAGGGGTTTGCTTTCCGTGGTGTTGTGGTCTATCTCTGGAAAAGTCCTTCCTTCCTTTCGTAACATATCCTTTAGTGTAGTGTAGTACGGCGGTTCGGTTTCTGGACGGTTCTTTCTCTCCATATTGAGGAGTGATGGTTGTTATTTATAAAAATGTTCTCTTAGTTTGGCTGTGAATAATAATTATTTGGTTTCCGCAGTTACAGAACATCAAAACTTATCGACACGTTGTCTTTACAAAAAAAAACGATTTTTTTTATAATTAAACTAGTTGAGTCACAACCTGAAGAAGGAACAAATAGATACCGAAACGTTATGAATTTTTTTATAGAATAAACGGTCTTGTAATGTTCATAAAATACATTTTATTTTACATAATTAAGCACAGTCGAATTAAGAAAAATTTTAATTAAAAAATAATTATTATTTTTCGACTAATGCGTATCTGTAGAGTGATTGGACATCCCAAAGGGAATAGTCGGCCAGCTGCCTCCTAAACGGGTCGAGACACGGAGAAGATAATGCTGCGTCCCCACAGCAAACTCCTCGCCCGCTATCGGAAGGGCGTGGGATAAGTACCCAATGCCCGACCTACCTGATGCAGGTTTTTCTAGGGTTTTCCCTGCATTTCTATAGGCGAATGCCGGGTAGGATCCTTAAACCACAGCCCGGGGGCCCTAGTTAACCCTTGGCTACCTTCCTCTACCCTTCCGCATCCCCCCTTTTCAAATCCCTTCCTATGCTATAAAAGGGGAGTTGCCCAACGTGGATTACCCTCATGTAGCCTGTTGCCCTAAAAAAAATTTTTTTTTGACCAATTTATTTTTGGACAAATCAAACAAAAAATTTAATTATTTCTCGATTTAATTTTTTATGTGTGTGACGTCATGAAAACACCTAAAAAATCTGTTCTTGGTTCTGGTTCAACATAATCTTAAAGAGAGTTAATTAAAGTATGTTGTTGGGAGACTAGGCAGCTGGAGTGCTACGCTTCTAATAGTGCAATATATATTAACGTTTAATTATTCGTGTGAACAAATAAGGATTCTATTAAACGTATAGAATTTATTTTGCAAAGCATGTTCGCCAAAATTCGCTTGAAACGTTTCAAATGTTATCCGCCGGCAAGTCTACTTAATGGAAATACATATACAATGGCTGAGCTCCGGAGAAGAACTAAATGAGCTACCTCGGCAAAGGAATTTTCAATTAAATCTCGCATCAGTATGGCGAAGAATATTGAAATAAAGAATGAGGAGTGCCGAGGTTTTAATTGTATTCAGCACCATGTTTCCAAGAGTGGAGAAAGTGTGGGCTGCTGAATGGTAGGCAAAGGAATGGGGGGGGGGATTGGATTTTCCCCGAGGAGGAAAAAGGCCTATTCAATTTGCTCTTGGATAACATGGCCAGAATGTTAAATACTCTCCGGCTCTGCAGTTATAAATTTTCCCGCGCGATTGTGCGAAAACGAAAGCTGCTTGCAGGTTTACCTGTAGTGTTACTTTAAGATACGTTTCTAAAAGGATATTCTCTGTGAAAATCGTATTCAAGGATATATTTTAATGAAATTAAAATAATATCTTTCCATTGAGTTTAAATAGTCTAATTTCTCTGACTATTCGCTGTTAATTAATATTTGTAACAACTAATTAATTATGATGTCTGAATCATGCAGAAGGCTAGGAAAATTCCATTCATTAAATTTTATTTGAAATCAATTATCTAATATCTGAAAATACAGACAAAGCTTTGATTTGTTTTATTTCAATTTAGTCCATTAGTCCTCGTATGAGGAAATAGGATGCGTCAGTACGTAAAAATTATAATATAATTATTGGAAGCTTCAATTATAAACAATTAGATGTTAACACGGGAACACAAATGTCCGTGTCCAACATAAGTAAAAGAACTATATAGTAATAATAACAAAAATCATAATTATTAAACTATACGACGAAGGGGGGTTATAATATAATATTTACAACAATCTAAACAAAAATTAATACGCACTAGTAAAAAAAAAATTAATGATTATAAAAATACAGAATTACACAACACACAAGAATAAACACTGACAGCAGGGAACACACAAAAGGACGGACAAGTGACGTCACGAAACAGAGCGACGAGGAATCTGCAAACTCCAGGCCCTCGTGCTTGAAACAAACAAAGAAAAGAGCATAAAAGACCAGCAGAGACTAAGCAAGTTATGAAATAAGTGGTTGTTATTAGTAACACATTCAACACTTGTGCAGTATAATAAAAATTAATTCATTACTAGGGGAACGATCAACAAACTCCTGCGCTGAGTAAAACATGGCCGCGGCCTTGCAGTAGAATATATTTATATTTAATCCCAAAACTCTTGCAGTTATAATTGTTCTTTGACTATTGTATAAAACTATCCCTGGATACCAAATGCCCGACCTACCCGATGCAGGTTTTTCTAGGGTTTTCCCTGCATTTCTTTAGGCGAATGCCGGGTAGGATCCTTAAAATATAGCCCGGGGGCCCTAGTTAACCCTTGGCTACCTTCCACTACCCTTCCGCATCCCCCCTTTCAAATCCCTTCCTATGCTATTAAAGGGGAGTTGCCCATAGTGGATTACCCTCATGTAGCCTGTTGCCCTAAAAAAAAAATGCTGAATACTTCTATAGCATGCGAGGGCTATTCTCTCGCAGGCAACACCTAATAGGAGATATACGAAGGGGCTACCTTTGGCGATGTCTTTTCCTCTCCGTTTTTGAACTAAGGTTCCCACAAGTCGAGGCACCTCGGCCTTTTCTGAGAGGTGTATGTTCCGGGGTCAAAGACCATGGACATACGGTAAGAGTTGTCCGCTATTCCCATTGGAATAGACGGTCTGCTGCCTCCTAAACTGGTCGAGGTTCGGAGAAGGGAATGCTTCGTCCCCACAACAAACTTCTCTCCCGCTATCGGAAGGGCATGAGACAAGTATCTAATGCCCAACCTACCTGATGCAGGTTTTTCTAGGGTTTTCCCTGCATTTCTTTAGGCGAATGCCGGGTAGGATCCTTAAACCATAGCCCGGGGGCCCTAGTTAACCCTTGGCTACCTTCCTCTACCCTTTCGCATCCCCCCTTTCAAATCCCTTCCTATGCCATTAAAGGGGAGTTACCCTAAAAAAAAAAGCTCAATATTTATCTGGCGGAGAGCAATGATCTGAACGATTCCTAGTCTCATAATTGAGTACTCCGCTAAAATCCAGACCGTACGTTAATCCGCAACCAGACGGAAAAACTACAAAAAAGTGCGTACGTATATATTTAATTGTTATAAACAATTTGTGAATTGTATTTTTATAGTTGTTTTTGTAACTACATATATACTCCATTATGGGCGAACTTTATTATCTCTCTTTATGTCTTCTTAAACGTTTAAGACGGATTTAATTGCCTCTCCTTAACCGCAACTACAGGGTGTTCGGAAAGTTGCTGTGCAGTCATACGTCGGAAATGACTGCTATTGAAGTCTGAACCCGCTTAATCTTATCGGAAAACTAGAATTAAAAAAAAACAATCGCATATCTATGAAGAAAACAGTTCTGCCAACGTCGTTACCCTATAAATAAAATAATCATGAATTCAAAAACAGACGTAAATTAAAAATTAATTTTAAATTCCTACATGTTAAATATCCACATGCTGTTTGTAATTTCGCACATCATAGGAACATAAAACTTATTAATTTTTATAACCACAAAAAAGGATTATATTTTTTTTAAATTTCCTAACACGAGATGTTTAATAATTAACTCCATGTTTTTTAAGGTTATGAATCCTCATTGATGGGGAAAAAAAGTTCCTGAAATATTTTGAACTGACTAACAAATATATCAGGTTTAAACTAACACTAAGTAGTTGTTGTTAGCATAAATATTAATAATGATTTTGTTAACAGAGATTGTTGCTGAATTTAATTATTTTTTGGTTTTTAAATTTATAAGCCTATATTTTTTATTATCAGCCTGGCGGATTCCGCTCCGAGAAGATCAAACTGACACTCGCAATAAAACGCAAATGTAGCTGAAGCGTGCTGAATATGTGCCGAGCTTTAAATCTCACTCCACGCCCCACTTAAAATTCAATTTGAGGAACTTTCCGATAAATCGAGACCTTTTCATAGTCCGTGCTTGCTTTGTTCCGCCGGATTCAGTTAAGGATGAAAGATGGATTTTTTTTTTATCAATTCCAGTCGTACCTGCTTCCCGGCGTTCGCTCCTTGCCTTGTCTTTAACTCTACTGCACAGCTCAATCTGAAGCCTATTTATTATACACTAACTGGGTGCCCGGCGTTGCCACGTCTACTTATTTACATAAACCTGAAAAGTATTTAATTCTATATTAATTTTTTGTGAACAATTGATTTAACTGTTCGTAATTCCGTACACACTTTCAACCGATAGTGCGTTTAATTAAACAGAGATAAAATACATTGAATTTTATTGCATCAGTCCCAACAAACATCCCTCCGAATTTCTTCTTAAATATACTCCTTGAGTACTGCAGGATATAATTGTCCCTCAGTCTTCAGACATTACGAAAGATTAAATTGATGAAACTTTTAGCGAGATTCACAATGTAAACAAATAGTCGCCATATTGGAGTCACTAATATGGCGCGAAAATTAACTTACGTTTTCCGCAAGGATCGTAAAGTCTTTAGTATAGGTTTTTTATTATCATTCGATGGAGAATTACTGGATAAAACCATACTTTTGATTCCATGAAAATATTTCTGCTTTATTTCATGACGGAAAAAGGAACTATTTCCTTTGTTCGTCGCGTAGTAACGTCTCTCTCTCTCTCTCGCTTGACGTCATGGCCTCATGGCCTCATGGCGTGAAGTAATTTAACACAAAATTATCTCGTTCTTCAATTTTAATTCTTTCCACCTTTATGCTAGGGGTTTTTCACCCCCACAGTACCGTTTATGGTGTTTTGAAGAATGTGTGTGCGAAGTTTCGTTGGAATCTGTCCTCGCGTTTAAATTTTCATAGAAATGTACTTAAATACATACATACATACAAATATACATCCTTTTTCATTATATAGACTCTTTGTTTCCTGTTACATTCCTTGGGGAATTTTTTCGGTATCAGTTCCGAGGTTAATAATATATATTACCATAGTGTGGAATGAGCCATTTAGAGTATTAATTAACGGGGCAATTTTTAATTGGCACCGAGACTGCAGAGAAAGAGCGCCCTCTGGTTCACAACTTAATGAGTTAATGCAGCGGGCTAACAGCGATACCTCGTCGGATGTCCGCGTGATTTAGCGCCACGCATTTGTTCCTGTCCGGAGGAAAGTGAGAAATAGGTCTCACCTCTTTAACATCCAATAAAACCAGTTCTCGCGCCAAATGTATCTAAAAAGTGCCTGCTGCATCTATCCGCATTTTATTGGAATACAAAACTCTCTCTCTCTCTTTCTCTCTCTCTCTTTCTCTCTCTCTGATCACATTTCGTGACTCTTCCTGCCCCTCATTTTCCCCACCCAAAAAGAGAGTCTGAATGACCTCAACTTTTCTGGTTCTTTCAGAATGGGTTTGTATTATTAAGCGTCTGCTCCTTATACGTCGATGGGCATTTTAATGATAAACAGCTACCGGTTCTTTCAGATGTTCCAGTTATAAAATTATATCCGTGCTCCATTTCGTAATGGGAAGATTCGTAAAGTGTTGTATATTTATTCCTACGCCGACGTTCAGGCAAACGCACGATGGGTCCCGAACATTTAGGCGCAGGTCTTGTCTTAATAGGTTAGTGATTCTTTAAATTCTTACAATTCCGAACCGGTTATGAGCAATAAAATTTTTCACGGAATGCCTGAAACACTCATTCCTTGTGGTAAAAGTGAGATGTCTACATAATAAATTCGGAGACTATATCTTCCTAGCCTCGTGGACTCGACGTTATACGGGGAATAAAAACCGTAATATTATTCTACGTGGCACAAAATAAAATGTTACATAAGTATTATAAATCATGTAATAATAAGGACCCATAGAAAGGCACTTGATAGACTAATTATACCAAAAAAATATAAGAAAATAATTTTTACACACTTTAAACATTACCACAGTTATCACAGTCCTATATTAAACTTTTTTTTTTGGATAAGTGACGAGATGAAACGTCTTTTATTATTTCATTGTAATCACCTGTACGTAGGAAGAGAAAAAATATTCTGAGAATGGTCCATTTTCACGTGCTTTGGTTAATTATTTTTTTTTCGTTTGGTAAAGACCTAAAAATGATTTTAGACCAACGTGAAATTAAATATATTGTGATAAACAAATTATAGGTCGATTAAAATAAAATATTATAAGAATTTAACAAACAAAATAATTTATTATCAATTTGTGGCTTCCAAAAATTAAAAACAATTACAATCAAAATTTAATCTCTTCTCTCAGAGCCTTCACTGGGTTTGATAATTAACAGAGAAAATGATTTAATAATCTGATTAACAATTCAGTTTAAAAACATAAGTCGATAAATGAAAAGTGAACGAATTGAAAGTTGAACGAAATCTGACTACCCTTTTTATTATAGTTTACAAATTTATCAAAGTTATGTTAATTACGGACCGTCGGTCTGGTACCAGAACAGTCAATTTTACCTCGTTCGGACACTTTAACACACTTTAATTTTTAATATCAGGCCTTGGTTTTCACTGATTCTACACTTCACTTTAAAATTTGGCAAGATTGTCTGTATTTCCTTCAGTGCTCCGCTCCACAATAATTTACCAATGTTCTCCTGGAACAATTTCTCCACGAAGATGTTGAAAAGTTCTATTCTGACGAAACTGGTATTAATTTCCAATATTTACGATGCAAAACTTCCGTGAATGTTTTAGTTTATATTAATTCACAACTGTAACTGGTAATACATTAACGACGTCTAGTCTCTGCTCAAGTTTTGTTATTTGTTCTGCTCCTCGCAATGTTTCTCCGCCAACTAACTATACTTTTGCGCGCGTAATCGCCATTCCGACTCCTCAACAAAGAAACAGAACTCGTCGCTAAATTGTTGCTTTGCTTGCTCACACCACTAACATTCGTTTATTCACTAACAATTTAAATTATTTAAAAACAATTACTGGCTTAATTAATAGGTATTACAATATATAAATTAATTCGTAAGGAGACTACAAAACTTCATTACACTTATGAAAATGGTTGAAAAAAATGTGTGTATAATAATTTCCTTTACTGTTGGTCAACAGTCCCCGGAAATGCGGTGTAATTAAAACATATAGAATATTATATATACTGATTAAAAATTCTGGATCACAGAATTACAAATAATAATTAGCGTCAACTATTTCTGTCGATTAAAATTTAATTTCATGAACCTCAAAATATTATAATCCTTATTATAATTTTAATAAGGAAAATTCCTTAAATAAATAAATATTTGTTCACTATAAAATAACTTACCGCTTTTATTATATTGATATTTGTCAATCGACTAACGGCCTATTTCAGTAGATTTATTTCTTAGTCTGCAACACTGTAAAAATTTCTGTTACGAAACAATTTACATTAAAATATTTGTCAGCTACCAGAAATGTACAGTAAAAAAAATCCGAAATTAAGTGGTGGATATTTTACTAATGGTTCTTTAAAAATTACTTGTTTAAAAATATATAAAAAATTCATTTATTACGAATTATATTAGTTACACCTTCGTAATTACAATTTTTAATATATCCTCTCATTAAAACACATTTCTTCACTGTGTCGCGTAAAAATTAGAAATTTATTTTAAAAAGTTTAAATATTTAAGTAACATATTTCTGATGTTTGAAAACAATTGATTATAAATAATATTAATTTATTTGTATTTAGTGTGTTTAAATATGTTTTTATATGTAACATTACTGATCATCTAGAACTCATAAAAAATTTAATTAAATTTATAATAAAATTTTTAAAATGTTTTAGGCTAATAATTACATGGACCCATATATTATAAAAATGCATTGAATAATGAACATTTATGATTTGATTTTATATATTATATTTTTTAACATTTTTGTATTTATTAAAGCATTAAGATCGAAAAATAAAGATATTATTCCTAGTATATATTGTAGAGATTACAAATATGTATTGAAATATTAATAAATTGTTTCGTTAATTATTGGCGGCGTAACTTTGAAGACAGAGCATTGTAAAGAACAGCATTGTTTGGCGCGAGAATGCAGAGACTATAATGGTTGTTGCGGTGTATTGTCTAAAAGGTATATAAGACGCTCCGAACTTTAGCGTCGACAGTTATTCAGAGAGCAGAATGTGTTTCGGAGGCAGTCAGTGTGTTTTGGAGGACCTGACCGTGGTAGTCCGAGCTAGAGTCTGTGATTGTCGAATTCAGCAAAGTGTAGGCTGAATATTTTATATTAAAGGGATTCTCCACAGCAAACTGAGCGTGACGCTACGTATGACAGCAAAGTAGAAAGGCGGCCAAAGTGTAGCAAAGTGAGACGAGAATAAAATCAGTGCTGTGGCCTGTTAGTGATATTAGACTTCAATAAAAATTAAATAATCACGTGTGCACAAACTAAAGCAGCTCTAAATAAATGGTATGTAAAAAATAAAAATCTTTATTCTGTAAACCTTCTCGTAAATATCGTTTACCGCCCGATTTCTATATTTTTTTTGTTATTGGTATAAAATTTTGCTATTGTAAATTTAAATTCATTTTTGCTCTTGTAACTTGGTGAAATTTGCAAATCACTGTTTTTTTTTGTTGGAGGGTCTATAAGTGGCCCTAAAATTTAGATCCTCATAAAAGCTGAGGCATTTACTTAAAAATATGATTAATTAATTTTGTCAAATATATAACCTTTGTTATCTTTTAAATATTTGGTTTATTTTAAACTTCCTTCTTTTACTCATTTTATTAATCTTGTGGTATATCACAATATATATATACTTATATATATATATATATATATATATATATTGTAGTTCCTATTAATTAAGGCATTAATTGTGGTTCACAATCTAAATTGTTAGAGAAACATTATTGACGGCGGTCACGGTCCCAGAACAGCAACAATGAAGAAGAGTATTGTTGTTTTTGGCGCAAGAAGAATGCGAGCTCAAAATTTACGAGACAGGAAGCCAGTTCGCGTTATGATTTGGCAGAGGACAGTTCGAGTCTTCAGTCGGCTGGAAGGTTGTGCCGAACACAGATCGTTTGAAAATCGACGAGACGTTATATTAAAAATTTCAGTCTTGATTTTGGCTGGAAGGTTGTTTGAGCGAAGATTGTTTTAAAATCGACGAGAGATTATATTAAAAACTTCAGTCTGGAGTTGGATGGGAGCGTTGGTGTAGTTGAAATAGACGAGACCAAACATTTACATTTCCGCAAGCAGAACTAGAAACCGGCAGTAAACTGGGCAAGCTGTGAGTGACTCAACCGAGCGAGGGAGAGACGAAGCAGGGGTTCCTGGTTCCTGATTTTGAAACAGAAACATTTAAATTAGAATCTGTGAGTTTAATAGAATCTTCGAAAGTTAAAAGTATCCTGGGCAGCCGTAAGTAACAAAATAAACAATAAATTTTGTAAACCGAATTAAAAGATAAAAGTCAGTTATCGTTCCTTTATTATTGATAAATAAATTATTTAAAGTAGAATCCATCGTTTAGTATTAATGTTGACGACAAGCAAATTTTGTCTATGTTTAGAAGAGTAAATATTTCCTTTTAAATTTAATTTTTGTGTTCTTTAATTATTTTTGTATGATTCACCGTTATCAAACCCAGTTGAGACCCTGAGAAACTGAGATATGTTTTTAAAATTGTATAATTGTTTCTAATTTTTGTTAAATAAATTTATTTTGCTTGTAAATTTAATCTTTTTATTTTAAGCTACTTTATTAATTATTACAAAATGGCTACCACGACGGGGGGCAAATTAAGGACAAATTAATTTATTTAATTATTACAATATATATATATATATATATATATATATATATATATATATATATATATATATATATACCGAAAAGTTTTTTGTTGAAGAAAATATTTTAAAATATCTATTATAATAGTCTTTAATTTATTTCGTAGAGTAAAATATTTTGTGTGTGTGTGTGAAGACCTTCTCGTTGATAAAGTAGTCGTTTTGGCTTTGCATTCCACCGCCGTTCGAGACAAAACCCTCCTCCGGTTCGAGATGTTGTGCGGAGATGACGAATTGAGAACAAACGTACGCGATTCTCAAACAAGACGCGCTTTTACCCCCCTGGGGCCAACATTTTTATTACGCACGGCCGTCGTTTTATTCGCCATTACGCATCGTAATCCCGGCGTGAAATTGCCTTTATGCTAAACGGGGCTCCGTGTTTCGTTGCCGAGCCGCAGGGAGCAAGCAGTGTGAGAGAGGGATGGAGGTCAAAGAACCGCGCGGATCCTGCAAATTAAACTCGCGTTAATACTTGATGCAGGTGTCGTTTCCTCCCGCCCTGATACACAGAGGTGTGACAGTCACTGCTGCAGCCGAAAATAAGCGTTCCAGCATTTTGGACTGACGGGTGGAACGGAGAACGTCAAACTCGGAGCCTTGTATTGATTGGTTCCTTATACAATTATCCGGGAAAATGTAACTCTCACTCGGAGAGTATAAATACAGCGCTCGCCTCCACAAACCGGTTTATTTTAATAAGCAGCTTCCTCCCTCCGCTTGAGACGTGTAGATTATTATGCGTGTCAGAATGACCGCAAGGTGGGAAACAAGTGCATTAATTCAGCGTTCCAGAGAAACACATTCTCTAGATCACCGCAACCTACATGTGACGTGTCTTAGGCTGCCCTGACGATCCAGCATGTCCTCTACGACCGCCCAAAGCACGACAGGACTAAAAGAGCCACAATTCAGAAATACACGAGATGGAAGATATGTACTTCAGCGGCGGCAATAAATGAGCTATAAAGTTTAGCTCAGGTTGTTCGACGTCCATCTTTCTGCCACTATATTATTTTCTGTCGCTTAGCTGACAACAACAAATTCATAGTTTCTGTTCGCTGGTGACAGGTTAAGGATAATAATGATGAGAGAATTTTTTTAAAAATTGGCTTACACCTGACCCTTGGTTGGGCGTTACTTGAAAATTAATGATACTACTACCGCAATTGAAATAAAGAGATAACGAACTGAATTTATTATAATGAGAACAACTTAAAGGAAATATCTTACGCTTACAATCTGTCACAGAGACATCAAGTGGTTGTTTCTAGGTTAAGAACTCTCCATTATAACCTCACGATCTCTCGCTGGATCACCACAACTTACATCTGACGTATGCAAGACTGCCCTGACAATCCAGAATGCATTCTACGACTGCCCAAAGCACGACAGGATTAAAAGAGCCACAATTCAGAAATACACGAGAAGGGAGATGTCGACCTCAGCAGAGGCAGTAAATAACCTACTAAAGATTAGAAGGGTAACTGGCATTCAAGATATAATCTAAATATACAGTGAATCTGAGACAAAGAATAAAATATGAATTAATTGTAATAATTTCATGTAGTAGGAATGGAAATTCACCAATGACTTTTATGTTGACGCGGCAGTAAACAATAAATTTCTTTTTTAAAAAAGAGAAACACCAGGATGTTGCGTCCTGAACTAACACCAATTGTTACTCCTGAGACTTTTTACCTAACTGTAGCTAATAACTGGCAAGAAAACCAGAACAGAGTATTTTTAAATTATAAAAATAATCTGAGATTTAATACAGACATAATAGAACATCAGGAAAAGTAACTACCAAGTATTTATAATGAGTTGTAGCCAAACTAGTTTATTAAATAATGATATATATCTCAATTTTAAGTAAAAAAGAACTTATTAATGTAAAATTAAACAACGTTCGTTTCATCGCTTATTTTTCGACCTCATCAGATTCAAGTTTAATACTAGAAAAAGAACAAAACAATTACATTGATAAGAATATCAATGTAAAATATCAATATTTTCAAGAAACATTTGCCAGGTCCAAAACACATAAATTTTGTTAGACTTACTAAATTTTGCGATCTCTGCTGACTGCCGTGGACCATTTCTACAATTTAAAACGAGAACGACCATTAAATATTAATTTACATTTTTGAGTACGGTTTACAATGGAAAAACAATTTTAAATTATAACAATATATAAGGTTCTACATATGTAGTAAGTAAACTGACAAAAATTGTATGTGTGTATGTATTTACGTTAATTTGTATACAAATTTAAACGCGTGGAGAGATTCCAACGAAACGTGGTACACTGTATAGAACAGTCAGCGTGACGTAATAAAGTGGTGTGCGTATTGTCGGCATATATTTGAGGTTTCAAGCTTGGAGAGAACAGCAAGTCGACGTTGGGTAATGGCTGATAATATTTATTGAGTTCGTTTACAAAAATCGACCAAAGGTGGTCGAATTCAGCCTAGGATATTAAGTGAAACAGTAAACTTGCTTTGAGCTTAAAGTCAAATTAACTAATGATATGCGATTTGTTGGGCGCCACCTGCAAGAATTGTTCTTGCAGGAAAGGGAAATACAATATTTAGTTAATAAAAACAAGAATTCATTTTATGAGAATTTATATAAAACGAAAGCTCTCCAGCCTGCCAGGGATGCATGTAACCCCCTCCCTTTCTCAAGATTAACCGTGGTTCTCCTCGTGGCAAACCGACGCGATACCTGGAAGCATGGAATGCGACTTACCAGGTCTGCAGCTCGGACAGGGTCGACTCCCGTTGGCGACTCTCTCTATCCGCAGCATTCGCAGGAGACGACCAGAGACCCACGTGCAAAACCAAAATCTTCCAGGATCAACTCTCCCTGACCACTCTCACCGACGGTCCAAATCCATCTCCCTGTGTTCGCAGACTTCTCTCTCTGCCTCCTCAAAATCCCTCTCTCCTGGTTGGTCCTTGTGCACACGTGACCCACTTCCATCTATTTTAGGGCCGTATCCTCCCGGTCGTCTACCCCTTCCTTGGCCGACCCTGACCTAGCTTGCGGGACTTGCGGATTTTCCAATCCACCCCGCCATTGTCTTGTGTCTGCTGCTCGACCCCGGCAAGCCACATTCCCATGCTTCCAGGCAGTAATTTAGGCAACAGTTATAAAAAATATTTTGTAACAAATCGATAAATAAAGGCGCACCATAAACTGCTTTAATATTCAGAACAGTAAAGTACAGTAGTCAGTTTTAATTAATATCTAGGAATGTAAAGTAAAGTCGGCGGATACACGTAGGACGAAAAAGTTGTAGAACGAATGTTTGGAGACGTGTCCGGTGGTCAGTTGGTTGGATATTTAGCAAAGTGATACTAAAGTTGTGTGTGTGTGTGTATTTAGGTTTCGAACAGTGAATGGCCTCCTCAGTAAAATTTATTTTAAGTATCTAGTGAAGTGTGGTACGAGAGCAACTCTGATAAGCTGGTTTGTAAAATAATATTCCTTTGTAAATCTTATATAAATATTTCGTACCGTCAGATTTCTTTAAATTTCTGTAGAGTTCTCTGGATTTCATATTTTTTTATTTTAATATCTCTTGTAAATTAAATTTTTTGTAATAATTTGGTTTTCATTTGATTTGGTGATTACTTAAAATTACTGTAACTATTAGAGGCCCAATAAACGGCCCTGAAGAATGAATAATTTAATTAAAAACTGTGGCAATTATTTAAAAGTTTATCTAGAGATTCCAAACTAAATATAAATTTTTATTTAATATTTTATGTACCCCAGCGTCTATTAAAAATAAATAATGTTGGCAGTTGCTACGGCGCTGTTATAGAATCTCTGGTTATGTTAAATATCAATATTTGTTGTTGAGTTTATAAAAAAAGAGACACACTGATTTTTTGTTCAATAGATGTGTACACGCTGGATATCAAAATAAAAATTTTAAAAATCTGAATATATTAAATTCACAGTTCTAATCTTTAATAGTTGTTACAATTCAGTTATAAATCCCATTATAAATATATTTTTGACTGCAGCAGACATTTATAGCAATTACACATTTATTCTATTTTATACGATCCTTCGCGTGATTTAATTTTAATATCCTACATTTTTTTAAGGTGTTTAATTGGGTTTGAAGATAAATTGAACGTTGATTAAACCGAGAGTAAACAAGCACTGTGGTCGTTACTGAAAGAAAAAGCATGTATTCAGCTAAGATAAATGCCATAAATGCACACGTGGACGCACGCGAACACGTGAATTGTTTTCAGTTTTATTGAAATGAAGTGAAATTGTGTGGAATTCTGTTATAATAAAACCATAAAAATTGCGATTACGACATCAACAGGCATGTTGTTATGCAAAAAATAAAATTTTCAGTAAATTTCTCCAGTATTACAACATTGAAAAGGACTCACATTCATTTGTACGAAACTTTCCTATTTCTAGACTCTGGAACTAGGAATTTTTCCTCGGTCTGTTTTGAGAGGTGTATGTTCCGGGGTCGCAGACCTTGGGCATACGGCAAGAGTTGTCCGCTATTCCTATTGGAATAGTCGGCCAGCTGCCTCCTAAACTGGTCGAGGCACAGAGAAGGGAATGCTGCGTCCCCACAGCAAACTCCTCTCCCGCTATCGGAAGGGCGTGGGACAAGTCCTCAATGCCCGACCTACCCGATGCAGGTTTTTCTAGGGTTTTCCCTGCATTTCTTTAGGCGAATGCCGGGTAGGATCCTTAAACCATAGCCCGGGGGCCCTAGTTAACCCTTGGCTACCTTCCTCTACCCTTCCGCATCCCCCCTTTCTAATCCCTTCCTATGCTATTAAAGGGGAGTTGCCAAATGTGGATCACCCTCATGTAGCCTGTTGCCCTAAAAAAAAAAGGAATTTATTCCAATAATAAAGCCTGCGAGGGGATTCTCTCGCAGGTAACCTGCGAGGGATTTTCTCTCGCAGGAAGAACTTTTTAGGAGATATACGAAGGGGCTACCTTTGGGGATGCCTTTTCCTCTCCGTTTTTGAACTAAGGTTCCCACAAGCCAAGGCACCTCGGCCTGTTTGAGGGGTGTATGTTTCGGGGTCGCAGACCTTGAGCATACGGTAAGAGTTCTCCGCTGTTCCTATTTGTATAGTCGGCCAACTGCCTCCTAAACCGGTCAATACACGGCGAGGGGAAAGCTGCGACCCCACAGTAAACTCCTTTCCCGCTATCGGAAGGGCGTGGGACAAGTACCCAATGCCCGACCTACCCGATGCACGTTTTTCTAAGGTTTTCCCTGCATTTCTTTAGGCGAATGCCGGGTAGGATCCTTAAAATATAGCCCGGGGGCCCTAGTTAACCCTTGGGTACCTTCCTCTACCCTTCCGCATCCCCCCTTTCAAATCCCTTCCTATTCTATTAAAGGGGAGTTGCCCAAAGTGGATCACCCTCATGTAGCCTGTTGCCCTAAAAAAATCAAAAAAAGGAATTTGTTCCAACCAGTTTTATAATAGACAGGAAAAAGGATGTAAACTCGAAGTAATTTTACAAATTTATATTTTAATGAATGAGTTGAAATTCTAATTTTTAAGTCCCACAATACACTTTATTTTCAAATCTAGCTGGGTTTCCGGCGTTTCCCGGGTTATTATAATTAAACTAAGCGACATCCATAACATCCGGACTCCATCTCGGTTGTTTAAGCGGTATTTTTTTATGTAACGTCCCTCTAATCCGCATCCCTAAATGTGTTTCCCTTCCACACGCCAATACGTGTTGAAATTATACACAAAAAATGTTGTTGAGAAACATCATCTATCTGACTGACCCGGAAAAATTTATTTATTCCATGCAAATATGGGCCGTATAACATCTTTCAACATTTCAACCCCCGTCCCTGGTGGTTGAACGATAAATTGAATGTTAAATAAACTAGGCGACATCCATATCGCAGGATTTGACTCCAGTCTCGG
This sequence comes from Zhengitettix transpicula, assembly GCA_037074705.1. Taxonomy (NCBI): domain Eukaryota; kingdom Metazoa; phylum Arthropoda; class Insecta; order Orthoptera; family Tetrigidae; genus Zhengitettix; species Zhengitettix transpicula. The sequence goes on along the minus strand of CM073591.1, from coordinate 26,312,381 downwards.
TTGAATTAGCGTTATAGTTTTGTAGATTAAAAATCATCACCGCTTTCGACTTAATATTCACGTTCATTCTGAGTTTTAAATACAGAAAAACACACAAAAACAACTATTAAATGATACTTTTTAATGAGTCAATTGAATTAAGTTGTTTAAAAAAATTCATATTTGTTTTTCGAGTCATTTCTGTTTTTAAAATCAAGTCAATTGAATTAATTAATTTTTTTAAAAAAATTATATAGTTGTTTTTCGAGTTTTTTTCTGTTTTTTAAAGAGGCGCTGAATCTGACGATTAAGGCCAAAAGCAGTGATGTATTTAATTGAAACTGAAGTGTTTTGTGGGACTGAATAAAATGCTTTTTCAACTCCTTCCTTCCAATAACTTCAGTCCAAGCTTTCAAATGTCTAAAATAAAACAATTGATGACCTTATACGGACACTTATTATTTTTTATTTGTAGTATGACGACGTTTCGATACCTTTTTGTATCTTCTTCAGGTATTTTCCTACAGCGGAGGTATTTACAAATGATTAGATTTATAGTATAATTTTACAAAGTAAACAAAGACAAGTTAAAGTGTCTGTATTATAAAAAAATATTATACACACTCATAGTATTCTTTAATTATCTGCAAAATTAATAACAATATTTTTTGAAATTGAACTTCACGTGTAAGAATAAATAAGTTCAGAACAATATAAAGCTGTTTTTATGAGAAACATAGCGATTTCCAATCAACGCTGAAATTCTTTAGCCTTCGAAGCATAGGGGGTCATTAGTTTTGTGATTTTAATGAGTCTACCAAAACTACCCTCAATTTCGCGGGAGCTGAAAAGAACGGAGCACAGTACACGTTATGATATGAGTTTGCAACGCGAGTGCTTCAAAGTGGTGATAGCATGGTTAAAACCTCTGTTGGACAAAGGGTTAATAGACTGCCACTGTGGCTTTTAGAACGGGATCGATATTGCAAGTCTGACTGAAAATTACAATCTCTTAAAGGTTAAAGGGTGATAAATTGGAACGAGTGAACCTGTGCCATTACTTTTAAGATAGTCACTTAAATGACTTTACCCTAAATCTTATCTATAATAAAATCATCTCCTAGAAGGTTCTGATGACTTTTAATATCACTTAAAATGGACTTAAGCAGTATCAGAACGGTTAACAATCAGATCATCGATCAGCAAAAAAACTACACTACTAATATTTTTATTACTAACTCACTTTTTCCTTAATCATTCCGCGTAAAAAGTCGTCATCCTGTGCCTTAAAAGTTTTGTTAAAACAGACTTCTATTTTTTTTATTTGTATACTTAGACATTCCGCCAATAAGGAGGGCGCCGTATTTTGAGCGTCCGTGCCCTGAGCGTCCCTTCCTCACTCCTGACCGATGAGCGAGCAGATGTACAGTTATCTCAAAGAGCAACTTTATCAGTCTTTAACAATTATTATAAATTATTATGTTTGTAAAATATTGCCTTTGTTGAAATGTTTAGAAACACGGATTTTGTAATTAGATCATTTAATTGACTTTACAACACCTGAAGAGGTCCTAATAAATTAGCGGTGAAACTTTGACAATTTTTTTTTCTATTATAATGTTTAAAAATATTTAAATTAATAATAACTTTATAACTAAACAGGTTGATGTTTTCAATTTATTTAAGGACGTCGGATTAATATAAGTGTTAAAAAGATTTGTATCTTAATTGATCATTTCTAAGCATATTTATTAAACGAATCACTGCCAATTGGAACAGTTTCCATGTTATAGATGGAGATAGAAATTATAAATCCAGATAAAGTTATACATTAAACTTGTATTACAGTCACTTAATGTTAAAAACCAAGACTGATAAAGTTGCTCTTCGGGAAAAACTTTCTACCTGCTCGCTCAGCGGTCAGGAGGGAGTGAGGAAGGGACGCGCAGGACACGGACGCTCAAAATACGGCGCCCTCGAGAATTATTTAGGTATCATATTGAAGAAAGTTTGGACAATTGTTTTATGTTTTCATTAAAATACCGCAATGTAAATATTTCTAGGAATAATTTTTTTTAATGTCGCCAACGTTAAAAATAATTGTAGTTTAATCAGAAACGTGTTTTTTAATTTTTTTTAATCCTTATTGGTTGATGTTTTGCTTCTCTAGGGCTGTTGGTATTTTCCGCGGCACTACTGAACAGGCAGATTTGAATTTATCAGTACCGCCATCACAGCTTAGCTTTGTGGATCTGAGATGAATGGCGCTGAATGCCAAAGCCGGTAGTTTATTGGCCATTTACAACGATGGACGCATAAATTACTGTTTTGGTTCACATTTCCCTTAGTAACGTAAACCAGGTTTAACTCCCGTCAAAGAGTCCTCCGTAGCGGATTTGGCCGCCATCGCCGCATAATCAATGTGGACGGTTCGAACCAGATATTTTCCCCCCGTAAAGAATCCACTGGTTAAATCACATAACCACACGTCCGGCCCTTCGTAAACTGGAGCGGGGAACAAAAAAAGGAATGAGCTCATCAACTGATATTCCCCATAGGCGAGTGGGTGAAATAGAGACCGTAGGACACTAATAAATCTATTACGAGGGACCTGAGATATCTTCTTCAACTGGAAATTTAATTGCCTCGCTGCGGGCGCGGTTCAATCAGCCCTTGGAGTAAATGCCAATTTATTTGCTTTGGCCGTGGAAGGAGGACTCATCGGCGCAACCATTGCAATTAGCGATCTGGTTCGCGCAAGCTGTTATGATGCTTTCGTATTAATGCGGCTGTCGTGTTTAATTGTACTTGGACTGGCTCAACCGTAAATTACGTTATGATATTAATTATACCCTCACTTATCCCTGACCTTTCAATTGAAAGCGTTAATTAAAATTTTACATTCACTTTTATAAGGTATTTTTATAAGAACGATGATAATTATTCAGTACATCTCAATCAGTACAAATGTTAAACGGGTGAGTTATAAAAAACATGGGTCACTGCAGCCAAACAGTATGTGCGTTATCATCTCAGTAAATTATTTATTTTATTTATTTGTAGGTAAATCACAAACATACCTTCGATTCATAATGCATTAATTCAACAGCTGTAAAATACATTGAAGTTTATTGCATCAGTCCCAACAAACATACCTCTGAATTTCTTCTTAAATATACTCCTTGAGTACTGCAGGATATAATTGTCCCTCAGTCTTCAGACATTACCAAAGATTAAATTGTTTGCTAAATTCACAATGTAAACAAATAGTCGCCATATTGGAGTCACTAATATGGCGCGAAAATTAACTTACAATTTCCGCAATGATCGTAAAGTATTTCGCATTGTTTTTCATTATAATTTGATGGCGAATTACTGGATAAAATTATACATATTATTCAATAAAAATATTTCTGCTTTATTTAATTATGAAAAAAGGACCTATTTCCTTTGAACGTCGCGTAGTAACGTCTCTCTCTCTCTCTCTCTCTCTCTCTCTCTCTCACACACACACACACACTCTCTCTCTCTCTCTCTCTGTCTGTCTCTGTCTCTGTCTCTGTCTCTGTCTCTGTCTCTGTCTCTGTCTCTGTCTCTGTCTCTGTCTCTGTCTCTGTCTCTGTCTCTGTCTCTGTCTCTGTCTCTGTCTCTGTCTCTCTCTCTCTCTGTCTCTCTCTCTCTTTTTCTTGTGTGTGACGTCATCGATATCTTGGCTCGTAGTAATTTAACACAAAATTATCACATTTTTCAATTATAACTCTTTCTACGTTTATGCTAGGGGTTTCTCACCCCCCACAGTACCGTTTCTCATGTTTGTAAGTAAATATGTACCAAGTTTCGTTGCATGCTGTCCACGCGTTAAAATTTTTATAAAGATTAACGTAAATACATACATACAAATATACATCCTTTTCAGAGATTTCTACAGTATCTTGACATTATTATCTGTCAAAATAGATCGTGATGAAAGAAAATGGCGTGTGCCAAGTCTTCGAAACGTTGTCCATCCAGCCATTACACGGAGAATCTAAACGATCCTTGGCAAAATAAACTGATTAATTAATATGCAGTTCCAGAAATAATTATTCTGAGAAGCACCGCTGTGTTAATGATTTTATCGATTGTAGACAAACGTTTCATATTTCATTTATAATTTCCCCCCTCCGCCTATAATTTTCTACTCCCTTCTCTAATGAAATAAAATTGCTTCAAAGTTATCTGACTGTATTTTTTTTCCCCTAGGCCCCGAAGAATTTTAAATGCCCCCCCTCTTAATTACTAAATAACATTTAAAATTGCAAATAAGATACGTCGACTGACGTTAATTACGAGTTCTCGAGTTCTAAACTCCCCTAAACCGATCTCGCAGTTTGATATCCTTTTGATATATTGTTTGTATTTAAAAGAATGCGTAAATACTTGGAAACTGTATTTAATTATATATTTTTTTTAACCTGATTTATGTAAAATGAGCTTATGCCGCTTTCAATATGCTCGACTGATCGATGAATTTAATTTGCTGCCAACAAATTGTTGGGCGTAATCCGTTTAATACAATGATTCTCTGTCATGAATAATGAATGAATGTTGCCGAAGATGAAGACTAGGCGCATGTTAGATGCTTATAATATCCGTGTCAAATTATCGAATAAAGATTAATGAAGATAACGAATGACTGGATTTTTAATATCGACATAAGTTTTGGAAGCGGGGATCGTGGGGAGAAGCGGGTGTTTAAAATACGTTTGCCTTTTTTATTTTTCACAAATTACTGTCAGTTTCATGAGAATTATGCTCTAAAGTGGCTCGTAATTTTTAGGAAGGTTCATGTGACATTTGCTCTCGTGAGGGGGCAGTTCCTCCGAAACGCGCATGCGCACAACGTAGTTTTTTTTTTCACGGCAACCCGAAGCATTACATTGCTTTGAAGATAATTATTATTCCAAAGCTCTAAAGGGGCTGAAGTTGCGTTGTTATAAATTTATTAAATTTGTGTAACTAGAAAATGGCAATTTTACGGGTTATCTGAAAAGAGGGGGGCAGCTAAATGTGTATTTTATGATTACAGCTACACGACATGATTTTCAGTAATAAAATTTACGTACGATTCAAAATAATGAATAAGAAATATATCCAATTCAGACAGAAAAAAGGTATAAGGATCCCAGAAACGTTGTGTGGTATTTATATTATCACTTTGGAATTATAATCTTCAAAGCAATGTAATGCATTGGGTTGCCGTGAAAAAAAAACTACGTTGTGCGCATGCGCGTTTTAGAGAACTCTCCTCACGAGAGCAAATGTCACATGAACCTTCCTAAACGAGCCACTTTAGAACATAATTCTCATGAAACTCACAATAATTTGGGGGGGGGGGAAACCAAAAATATTTTAAACACCCGACCCGCGTCCAAAAAATATGTCGATATTAAAAATCCAGTCATTCGTTTTCTTCATTAATCTTTATTCCATAATTTGAGACGGATGTTATAATCATCTAGCATGCGCCTGACCCGTTTAAAAAAAATTCCAGTTTCGGAAATTCCAAGTAGACAGAGCTTATTTCTGTAATCCACCATTAATTTTGTTTCATTGGTCATTAATTAGATATCATCATGGCAGCTGTAGCTACGCCTATTAATTTTCTTCTAAACGGGATTGTGTGACCTTTTTTACTCCTTCCTTATTAAGATCTCTATAAATTTAAATAAATGAGCTGTTTCATTTTGTATATTTATGCTTCGCGACTTGTAAGAATTTCCGTATGTAGGAATAGTTTCCTGATCCCTTACGGGACTCCGTTGTTGAATGAAGCATTAATAAAACGGAAGTTTTTTTTGCATGACATTGTAAAATATTAATGTTATTTTTAATTAATTGTGTTACTGGTCTTAATGAAAAGGACCACGGTATAATTAAATTTGAATAATGCGCTCACAGGATTTTATTTGTTATTTTACCGGTAATGTAGATTTGATTCTGTCATCTCGATTTGCATTACGAGTATGTTTGATGCCGAGCGAAACGCCACAACTGTCCTTTTTTTTGGTAACTATTCGAGATTCTCTAAATATGGAAATTACCTTCAGAAACTTTTCTGAATTGATTTATTAACGTCTTCAGGTTTCGTATACTCGGGTTGAGTCTTCGAGGGCAGTTAGGCGTTCCGATGGTCTCACGTGTAAAGTGTCCAGTATAATAAGAAAAAATAAATTTAATGCCTTAATGAGTTTTTGAACTAAGGTTCTCATATGCCGAGGCACCTCGGTCTGTTTTAAGAGGTGTATGTTCCGGGGTCGCAGACCTTGGGCATACGGTAAGAGTTGTTTTCTATTCCCATTGTAACAGTCGGCCAGCTGCCTCCTAAACTGGTCGAGGCACGGCTGAGGGGAAAGAGGTTCTCTCGCAGGCAGAACCTTGCAGGAGAGATACGAAGGGGCTACTTTTGGGGTTCCTCTCTGTTTTTGATCTAAGGTTCCCACAAGCCGAGGCACCTCGGCCTGTTCTGAGAGGTGTATGTTCCGGGGTCACAGATCTTGGGCATACGGTAAGAGTTGTCCGCTATTCCCATTGGAATAGTCGGCCAGCTGCCTCCTAAACTGGTCGAGGCACGGAAAAGTGAATGCTTCGTCCGCACAGCAAACTCCTCTCCCGCCATTGGAAGGGCGTGGGACAAGTACCAAATGCCCGGCCTACCTGATGCAGGTTTTTCTAGGGTATTCCCTGCATCACTTTAAGGCGAATTGCCGGGTACGATCCTTAAACCATAGCCCGGGGGCAATAGTTAATCCATGGCTATCTTCCTCTACCTTTCCGCATCCCTCCATTTCACTCCCTTACCTATGCTACAAGAGGGGAGTTGCCACTGTGTGGATTACCCCATACATAGCCTGTCTACACCTGTTTTAAAATAAATTCGGCCAGTGTAGTGTCTTGAAAGTAAGAAAGGAAGGTTCAAGGAATTGTCAAGAAGCTATATTCAGAACAAAGGCTCTCTAACAAACCACAGTAAACCACAACATAAGCTCTTCTGGAGGAATATGACTGCTTCAGTCTTCTCTAGGATCTGTCAGACAGGGAATAATCGAGGGAAGACATTTATTGGGAGCATTTAGGACGTGTCAGGATTACATCCAGTAAAATATTAACCTGAACTGGAGACTCAAATCCGCGGAAGAAAGAAATGGTGAGCGAGTCTCTCGACCCATCGAGGCTTCCACCTGTGTCGAGCCTGGGATCCACGTGCACTTTTAAACCTGACTTGCTGTCACTTAGGTCATTTGCGAAATGCAGTCCAGAAAATATTACACTTTCCTTTTTTTTTTGCTGAAGATTCCGGGAATTGTGTCGGTTCTTTTACCTCGTTTTGACAACACGGCCTGGCAACGTCCTACCGTACTTCTGCAGCATCTCTGTCAACTCTCTATAAATCAATTTGTAAATTATAAAACGTCTATGTTAACAGTTCAGGCTACTAATTCGAAAAAGACCAATAACAAACAAAATTAAGTGATGAAATAAATACCACACGATTCTTTGTTGCTTTCATCAGGTGATTCGAAACCGCTAGAGTCGTTAGAGCGACACAAAAGCACAAACTAGGCGACGAACTCTGTTATTAAGTTACTTCTTTATCCAATTTACTTATTACATAGTTGAAATGATGTTAAAGAAATTTAATGTATGTTTACAGTATTTCCCTATGGTCGATTGTGGTACCATATCTGTGGAAAGATGACTCTGTATTCTCTTGTAATCTTTGATCCGATTAGAAGGGACTTTTGTCAGCACGTGTGAGAAGGTGTAAAACATTTTTGTCTGAGACCAAATAGTTAAATGATTCGTTGCTCTCGAAGGAGGATGAAAGTAGAAAAGGATCCAATAATTCTTTCTCGAAGAACCTTTCAAGGATCAATACTGAGTGCCAGAAAAACCTTCAGGATACACGAATAAAATTAAATTACCTTGTTTAATTGGTGTGAGAAATTTAATAAAACACCTGGTTTATTTTTCTATATTAAAACATTGTAGTGGGAATTTTTTTAACGTTTGTTCTTGAGAAAAAAATATCATTGTAGCTTATTTTGAGAATAAACAATTTTCCGGAGTGCGGCAAGTTGATCGCCCCCCCCCCCCCCCCCGACCCCCGACGAGCACAGACTGCGCCGCCATTCGCTGCTGACAGTCTGCAGAGGCTCCTCCGTCCGTAATTGAACTGTCCCACCAAGTCAGCAATGGTTCGTGAACAATCTACGAAACCTGTTCCACGTTGATTGCAGACTGAGTCTCTCCGCCACTCCACGCCACGCTGCGTGATAGTAGTGTAAAGAACACTGATCTCACTGTCCGAGGGAGGTGCTAATGTGTTTGGTCGACTGATTAGCTGTGTTGGAGAGTTTCGAGGCTTGTTAACTACTTAAGTGATGCTCCGAATGTTTGTGTTTCATCCTCCCACATGGTATGAAAGAATGCCGGTACCCATCAACTGTACAGTCCATCGTCCAACGTCCATTGGCCAAGGTTTTTAGTCGCATTATGACATGAGAATAATGGCGTTCAAAACTATTCCAGCACCATATTCCCCGTGGAAAAACATACGAAAATTTATTTGAATAATGCTTTACTGTACGAAATTGATCGTGGTGTAATTCTTAAATGCGGGTTTGTCTCCGGAAGCTGCAGCGTGGCTTCCGCCATATTGTATGACGTAGCAGACCGCGATGACGTCACGTTGAAGCAGAACATGCAGTATTTGAAAGGATGTTACCTTCGTTAAACACTTAAAAGCCTCATTTCAAGGATTTTTAAGCCTTACATTTTAATTCATAAATTAAGAATCGTCAGAGTGTAATTCTTTCTAAAGGTGCAGAAAAAACATTTTGGGAAGACATTACTGCTTCGGCAGATCAGCCCTTAACTGTCAACGAAGCACCACAAGACTTTTCAACAAAATACTAAGTTCGATAATGTAAAAAATTAACTAAACTAATGATTAAAGGAATTTTTGAAAGTACAATGATTTATTATAATGTTGACTGCGGTATAGATTTTGAGAATAAGAAAATTAAATATTTTTTCACTCACAAATGCTTTCATATTGCAATTCAAAACAAAGAATTTGATCAATAATAAAATCACATTAATCGCAAAAACCTTATATATAGATATAAATACACATACATACATATATATATATATATATATATATATATATATATATATATATATATATATATATTGTAAAATCTGTGAGTCTTAGTATCAGTGCAAAATCCCGCAATAGTGTATTTCAAAAACGAAAAGTATGCTGGAATGCTGGACAAATGTTAGTAACAAAATACTAAATGATTAATTATGTAAACGTAATCTATCTATTTATATAAAAATGAATTGCTGTTCGTTAGTCTCACTAAAACTCGAGAACGGCTGAACGGATTTATCTTATCTTAGTCTTGAAATGTTCGTGGAGGTCTAGGGAAGGTTTAAAAGGCGAGAAAAAATCGAATAATTTCCGGGAAAACCCTAAAAACAGCCCTTTTCTATTTCCCATACAAACGTTTTCTAAAAAATATACCACCAGAAGCGGGGGTGGAAATATTTAAACATACTAAAACAGCCGATATTTGAGTCGGATAAATATTTTTAGGGGTCAAAGATATTGATAGTGTTTCTACCAATGTTATTGAATACAATTTTCATCCCCTACGCCCTGTGAAAAGGACACCCTTCGGGTTTGGGGGTGGAGATGCTTTACAGTAAAATAACGCGAATACAACCGAGATTGGAGTCAAATCAAATGTTATGGAATTCACTGTGTTTAGTTACGACATTCAAATTGGCATTTACCCCTCAGATGCAGGGGTAGCGGGGTGCAAATTTTGGAACATGCAAACACGGCAGATATTTGCGTTGAAGAAATATTTTTCAGAGTTAATTATAATGATTAGGGCTCGAGTAGCGTTACATAAAAATTGCGCAAAAGCAGCCGAAATTTGGGTCATATCGGGGGTTGTAGATAAATGACATCTCGGGCAACGCCGAGCACCCAGCTGGTTGAAATATAAAAGTCAGATTTCGTTCTCCGTTTAAATTGCTAATTCGTTCTAATCTTTTTACTTCTTAATTTCGTTTTCATTTTAAATTTCGTTCTAGTTTAATGGCCAACTAAATTTCCTTTCTTTTAACAGCGACTTGTTTGTTAATAATTATAAACATAATTGATGTGTCCATTATCAATCCCAGTGAAGATCCTGAGAAATGTAATATTTTAAAATTGTATTTGTTTTAAATTATTTGCCACAAATAAATGTTTTGTTTATAAATTTTATTTATTTTTTATTTAATTAACGACATCAATTCGTGATTATTACAAAATTGCTTCCGCAACGTGGGGCAAATTAAAGGCTTTATAAATGTATATTACAAAGTGGCTTCCACAACTTGGGGCTCGAATTCTTCAAATTCATTAAATTAATTATTGTCATTTTTGAATATTACAATATATATTGTAATAAATAAATGGCTATCTAATTAACTAAATTATTTAACAAAAGATTATTTATTTAATGTTACAATTAATTTGCATTACGTTGGAACGCCGAAATTTAATAAATAAAAAAAGATTGATTTAATTTGCTCCACGTTGCGGACCAAATTGTAATGAATAGATAGAAAAGTTAATTAAATGAATTTCCCACGTTGTGGAAGCCAAAAATGTAATGATGAAAAAAAGTTTATTTTATTTTATGGAAATTTACATTTGCTCTGAGGTTAAATACATTTAAAATCTCAAAGTTTAGCAATTTGACAACACTTAGGGTCGTTTACCTGGGCTTGATAAGAAAAGAACAATCAAAGAATTTATAAATTAAGTAATTAACAATCCAAAACCAAAATGGGACGAACGAAATCTGACGAATACCTTTATTAACTTGGTTTAATAACTTAATTAACTTGGTTTCTACTTACAAAATGTCCTGCTGGTACCAGACTTAGATTCCTGTGCTCGGGCACACAATTTACACTAAAAAGGCCATGAATCACAAATTATACACTTGTTGGTCAAACACACGGTCGTAGTTATTGGGTCTTCCTCCGGGAACTGGACCTGCTTCACTTCCGGGTCATCAGCCTGACATATTGTTACTCAATGTCTTTATGTGGAAAATTGTTGATCTCACTACGCGAAGGAATCTGAATGTGGCGCTAAATATTTGATTCTGCTTTGCGAGATTTTACAAACTGTCTCGCTGTCCAGACTTTATATTTGGATTTTAAAACTTATAACTCTCTCGGTTGAATTTTAAACTTGGGCCACGCTGTTCGTTCTCTCAATGTTACGATTTCTCCCTCGTACGATTTCAGACAGACGCCTTCCTCTCCCAACCAAAATGTCAGACAGACTGCTTCCTCTCCCAACCACAATTTCAGGCAGACTGCTTCCTCTCCCGGCTACGATTTCAGACAGACTGACCTTCCAGCAAACGCACGTAGCCCGCGATAAAACCCGCCGACATTGTTGTCTTTTAAGAATTTGTCCCCTTAACAATCCAATTATTTAAAATAATTACTGGCCTCTAATTAGTAATACTATATATATATATATATAATTAATATGACAACCTTGCATTATGATTGCCATATTCATATACAATTAGATAATTTATACATAAAATTACCTCTAAAAATATATTCAATTTCAATATATATAAATTATATAATAGTAAAGAAATATTTTATTTCAAATATTATGATATAAATTGGAATGTATCGATTTTTGCGATTAATTTGATGTATCTATGAATCAAAAACTAAAATTCTCAGTGTGAAATGGTTTTATTTCTTATTCTCAGGTTTAATAAATTTTCCAAAGAGTAATATTTAAAAGAGAAAAAAATGCTTGTAAAGCAGAACCTTCATACTTGCTTTTTATAATTACTCACTAATTAATAACAGACTTTATTTTGATGTAGTGGGAAACATTTGTTAATCAGACAAGGGAAACCGGTAAGAAGACGAGAAAAATCACAAGAAAATAACTATAAAATTCTCAAAAATCATGTAGTGTTCTATTTTATTTATATGAAAAAAAGAAGTCTGTACACCAGGAGAACTTCATACATATTTTATTCTTAAAAATAATGTCATCAATTTTTCTTCACAACCTATAATTGTTCCGCTATTTCTTACATCACTGCTAAGACTATTATTATTTAGTAGGAGTTTTTGTCAAAAGCAGAGATATTATTTATTCAACCTACATAACATTATTTGGATTTCGTAGTTTAATATATGTGTATGTCACTACGTTTGATTGTTAGATCTGACAAATATTTTGGTAACATTTTCCATTTTACAGTATATTATATTATGATATAAATAATCATTAATATAAACAATAAAGAGGAAGTTTTAACATGCGGTATCTTACTACAATGTCGAGGATTAACTTGTATGACAAATAAAATAAAAAGGGATTTTTTAGGGGTAATCCACATGGTGGCAACTCCCCTCTTATAGCATAGGAAGGGATTTGAAAGTGGGGATGCGGAAGGGTACAGGAAGGTAGCCAAGGGTTAACCCGGGATTCACCTAAAAGTGATGTAGGACAATCCGTAAAAAACCTGCATCAGGTAGGTCGGACCCTTGGTACTTGTCCCACGCCCTTCCGATAGACGGAGAGTGGTTTGCTGTGGGGACACATCATTCCCTTTCTCAGTGCCCCGACCATTTTACGAGGCAGAGGGCCGACTGTTCCCAATGGGATCCGAGAACAACTCTTACCGTATGCCCAAAGTCTATGACCACAAGAAATTAAACCTCTCTAAACAGGCCGAGGTGCCTTGACTTGTGGGAACCTTAGTTCAAAAACGGAGAGAGGAGAAGGCATCCCCCAAAGGTTGTCCTCACCGTCTTACCAAAACGGGATTTGGACGTTTAATAAACTTTCAGTTATTAAAACGATATCCTGAAATAAAAGGAGTTAGTAGGGGTAGTATACAGACGCCAAGGGCTGTATGAAGAATTTTAATTTTAATATAACTGATATATGATTTATTAATGATTTTTTTCTAATAAAAATTAATAATAAGTAAGCCAAATACAGACGTAAGAAGTTAATATAAAAATACCACACAACATTTCTGGAAACCTTGTTCCTTTCTTCAGGGGCTTGAAGGCGTGTCGCTCATGGCTTTCGTGTTTTTAGTTTTCTTAGGTCCTGAAGAAAGAAACAAAGTTTCCAGAAACGTTGTGTGGTATTTATATAATCAATTACTTTTGTCTGTAATTGGATATTTTATCTTGTTATGTTTTTATCAGTTTCTATTTTAATAAAATGAAAAAAAAATTACGTCTGATTGAAAATAATGAATCAGAAAGGTATCCAACACAGACAAAAAGGTTTCTGGGATCCTTGTTCCTTTCCTCAGGTTCGAAGAAGTGCCTTTTAAGTTTCGTCAACTGAAAAGTGTAGTTGTGTCGCTCTATGCTCTTCTTAGCACCTGACGAAAGGAACAAGGCTGCCAGAAACGAAGTGAGGTATTTATATTACCTTTTCCTCTGAATTGGCTACCTTTCTTTTTGACTATTTTAATATTAAAACTAATTAATAATTTTTATTATGATTTACTTCGAAGGTTTACAGTACCAGTAACATACCTAAAACCAGAAAGTTCATTCGATTGGCAGTATTATATTTATTTTCTAAAGCATTTTATATGGGGGCATGAGAAATCAGTTTTGCGACCAACCCCATGGACAGTTCCTCCGACAAATGTATGTCTTTAAGTGTTCGTAATTCTTAAACGGAATATCACTTTATCACCAAAATGAGGGTTATTCTTCTATGGAAATTGAGAAAGATGAGATTATTTTTCAGATAATCAGGCGATTTCTTTTTGTATGTGTGTGTAATGGCGCGTGTGGTTGTGGTGGTGGTGGTGGTGGTCCCGTAGAAAAGTGTTAATTTGTTCGAGAAGGAGCTGCGTGGTGTACACAGAGTCCGTGTTGACGTAAGCAGCCCCCTAAAATGGTGCCTGACCGCGTGTATTTGCCCGCCTCTGATTGGCGAAAGCTGGTCAACACTCTGCATCCTACTCGAGCCCTTTCCTCCGCTAATCATCTGGCACGAACACCACGCCAATTATTACGTCCCACGGGCTGAGGCCCTCGCAAAACTAGCGATTGCGCTTCGCAACTACGCTGTGTGTGGGAAAGAAGACAAAATATTTCATTTGACAATGCACTGTGTATATTTGTTAATCACAATCAACTAATTTTTTTTATTCGAATTTAACTGGACTACCGTGGTGAAAACTATAAATGGTTGTAAAAGATTGTAACGCGCATATTTTATTTTAATTTTGCTTTATCATCGGAAATGTTGTTTGCTGTAGTTTGGAGAATTCTTTGTTTCACAATTCGAGACATCGACCTGTAGCGTCTCAGGTAGCCGCATGTATATCGACCCATGGAAAAATCACATGCGGTTAAGAACAACAAAAGCCCGTGACGATAAGGGCGGGAAAACGTCCAGCTACGGGGCAGGAGGATAGATTTAAGAACAGTTGCAGTAAGGACGATGAGGAGGACAGTTGCAGTAAGGACGTTGAGGAGGACAGTCGCAGTAAGGACGTTTAGGAGGAGAGTTACAGTAAGGACGTTTAGGAGGAGAGTTACAGTAAGGACGTTTAGGAGGATAGTTGCAGTAAGGACGTTGAGGAGAACAGTTGCAGTAAAGACGTTGAAGAGAGTTGCAGTAAGGACGTTTAGGAGGACAGTTGCAGTAAGGACGTTTAGGAGGAGACTTGCAGTAAGGGCGTGGAGGAGGACTGTTGCAGTAAGGACGTTTAGGAGGAGACTTGCAGTAAGGACGTTGAGGAGGACTGTTGCAGTAAGGACGTTTAGGAGGAGACTTGCAGTAAGGACGTTTAGGACGACTGTTGCAGTAAGGACGTTTAGAAGGACTGTTGCAGTAAGGACGTTGAGGAGGACAGTTGCAGTAAAGACGTTCAGGACAGTTGCAGTAAGGACGTTGACAGTTGCAGTAAGGACGTTGAGGACAGTTGCAGTAAGGACGTTGAGGAGGACAGTTGCAGTAAAGACGTTTAGGAGGAGAGTTTTCAATAAAGACGTTGAGGAGGTAGAGTTGCAATAAAGACGTTGAGGAGGTAGAGTTGCAGTAAGGACGTTTAGGAGGAGACTTGCAGTAAGGACGTTTAGGAGGACTGTTGCAGTAAGAACGTTTAGAAGGACTGTTGCAGTAAGGACGTTGAGGAGGACAGTTGCAGTAAGGACGTTTAGGAGGAGACTTGCAGTAAGGACGTTGAGGAGGACTGTTGCAGTAAGGACGTTTAGGAGGAGACTTGCAGTAAGGACGTTTAGGACGACTGTTGCAGTAAGGACGTTTAGAAGGACTGTTGCAGTAAGGACGTTGAGGAGGACAGTTGCAGTAAAGACGTTCAGGACAGTCGCAGTAAGGACGTTGAGGACAGTTGCAGTAAGGACGTTGAGGAGGACAGTTGCAGTAAAGACGTTTAGGAGGAGAGTTTTCAATAAAGACGTTGAGGAGGTAGAGTTGCAATAAAGACGTTGAGGAGGTAGAGTTGCAATAAAGACGTTGAGGATAACAGTTGAAGTAAAGACGTCAAGGAGAGTGTGAGAATGACGAGGAAAGATTTGGCAGAAAGAACGTTTGGTGCTAGGATCCAGAAGTGTATGCTTATCTAAGTTAGGGAAAAGCATATAGTTAATATACCTGCCCATCAACTGGTTTCTACGAGGTCATCCGTCTAATATTGGTGAACAAAGTCCGAGACGCTCCATCGAGCTGCACGATTCAGTAAGAGAAAATCCGGGATCTCCAACTACAGCGGACAACAGAAAACAGAATAGACAGTACGTGTTTGGTGCAGGCAGCCAATCTCTGCTACGTAATTCACAGGTGCCTGAGATCAGAGTTTTTCGTGCTTATTTTAATAAACTTATTACAAAGTTTTTAATGGTCAACAATTTTTTTTTTGCTTAATTATAAAATACTGAGTCCAATAAAATAATTCATGATGTAGAGGGTTCCAAAAAGAAAGGGTTGAAAAAAGCACAATGAAAATTTTAAAAATTTCACATATGTGATGTCACTTCAGTTAAGTAAGATGAAAAAAAGAAGACGATACCGTCCTCAGCTGTTCAACGTTCTTTCTTTCCGGAAAAAACTCCGCAGTCTTTTCAACTGCAGTTATTCCTTGTTTTATTTCATACAGTTTAAAAATAGCGGTCATGAAATTAAATTGAAGTATTAGGATGTTGCATTTGAGCGTTTACTGTTTACATTTAACACGGTATCCCCGCTCCTTCTTCTGAGGGTTGGGAAAGAGGCCGCAGGGAAGCAAGTACGTACATGTTCACATCTACTTTAAAAGCATAAGATTATTTTGTGAATTAGAAATTTTACATTAATTGATTTTCTCTCACAGTTTAACAGCGTCTGTTATCGAATCATTAACTATTGGAATAGTCGGCCAGCTGCGTCCTAAATTCTGGTCAAGGCACTGCTGAGAGGAAAGCTGCGACCCCTCACGCCTTCGGAAGGGCGTGGAACGAGTACCAAATGCCCGACCTATCTGATGCTGGTTTTCCTAGGGATTTCTCTGAATCACTTTTAGGCGAATTTCCGGGTAGGATCCTTAAACCATAGCCCGGGGGTCCTAGTTAACCCTTGGCTACCCCTCTCCGTGGAATAGCGGACAACTCTTTCCGTATGCCCAGGGTATGTGACGGGTAAGGAGTTTCCTGTGGAGACGCATAATTCCTGGCTGCGTGCCTCGACCAGTTTGCGAGGCAACTGGCCTACTGTTCCAATGGGAACAGAGAACAACTCTTACCGTGTGCCTGAAGTGACAGTGCTTCAGATTCACAAATCATCAAGAAGGAACTTAATATAGTTTTACATCTTAGTTAATCTCTATTTCCAGGCGTAGTTCCTCTACTTTCGTTTTCTGAGTGGCACAATATTATTTTTATACATATGGATAGTCCTTTTCAAAATTGATCTTCAATTAATATTATTCTTTATAGATTATATTTTTACGTCTGTTTATATTAAATAAATAATACAGATTTCTGACCCAATACCAGACAATATATTTATTGATTTGAAACAACGTTTCAGTACGTGTTTGTTCCTTCCTCAGGTCTTTCCCAAATGTAGCTAAGTTTGTCTGTGGCTGCACTAGCGTGTAGTTTGTGAATAAGTGCCTCGGAAAAACTTCTAAAGTTAATGTGGAAATATTTTTTAAGATTTATCATATTTAGAAAAAACCTGAGGAAGGTACAAACACGTACCGAAACGTTGTTTTAAATCAGGAAAAAATATTGTCTGGTATTGGGTCAGAAAACTGCATTATTTATTATTGTGAAGGCATCCCCAAAGGTAGCCCCTCCTCCTGAGCTCTCAGGGAAGGCTCACCTGCGAGACAATGCTCTCACAGGCTTCCTTCGTCGAAATATTCTTCTTCATGACGTGCATAATTCTGTATTTAGGGAAAAACTTCAACTGCGATTAAAATATAAGCACTGACATTTTGATTGGTCCGCAGGTCTCCATAGGCCGAGCTTATCAATGGTTGCGTTTCAACGGATCTCATCATCCATTCCGTTTTACATGCGTTATGAGTGAGCTCGTAAATAGTCGGTAACAATTAACACGTAATCCATTTGCTGCTAAGTATGATGATGCGAATCTCTTCCCTGAATTCTAATTTAGTTAATTACATAAGCCGATGCAAATTAAGCTCCATTTAATTAAGTTTTCACAAGGATCCGAGCACACGTCCGCGAGCTGATTTATTTCGCCGTTGTTATTTACCGCATGCAAATGGGCCGATTAAAGTACGCTCCACGGTGCTCCAACGCGCAATCGATGCCAGGATATTGAGGTATTAATTCCCGACCCCCAGGAGCGTGGCCCCTCGTCTGCTTGCTCGTCCGCTAACCAGGACAATTACTTGTATGTTTGCGATTTGTCACCGTGGTCACGTTTTTACGGTCTCTTCTTTGCCTAAACGGGGGGCTAATCTATTTTAAAGGCCAGATGCATTAATCCCCTGTCGCAGTGTTTCCGAATTTACATTGCGAACGCAATTAACCGAATCAGCGTGTTGTGGTCTATGCAAAGCACTCGTACGTGACCCACGTAACCTGCCAATACAGGTTATTCATTTGTATTCTTCCGGATGCTTTGCGATCGGAATATTAAAACCCAAAACACGACGTCGCCGGAATTTATGATTTTTTCCCCCAGGCTCCACTTGTCGTCGCAATTCCCTGTTTACACAATTTTTTTAGGGTAACAGGCTATGTTTAGGGTAATCCAAATACTGGAAACTCCTCTTTAATAGGATAGGAAGGATAAAGGAAGGTAGCCAAGGGTTAACTAGGGCCTCCGAGCTATATTTTAAGGATCCTACCCGCCATTCGCCTAAAGAAATGCAGGGAAAACCTTAGATAAACCTGCATCGGGTAGGTCGGGCATTGGGTACTTGTCCCACGCCCTTCCGATAGCGGGAGAGGAGTTTGCTGTGGGGACGCAGCATTCCCTTCTCCGTGTCTCGACCAGTTTAGGAGGCAGCTGGCCGACTATTCCAATGGGAATAGCGAACAACTCTTACCGTATGCCTAAGTTCTGCGACCCCGGAACATACACCCCTCAAAACGGGCCGAAGTGCCTCGGCTTGTGGGAACCTTAGCTCAAAAACGGAGAGGAAAAGACATACCCAAAGGTCGAGGCTGGATGAGGCACGGAGCAGGGAATGCTGCGTCCCCACAGCAAACTCCTCTCCCGCTATCGGAAGGGCGTGGGACAAGTACCCAATGCCCGACCTACCCGATGCAGGTTTTTCTAAGGTTTTCCCTGCATTTATTTAGGCGAATGCCGGGTAGGATCCTTAAAATATAGCCCGGTGGCCCTAGTTAACCCTTGGCTACCTTCCTTTACCCTTCCGCATCCCCCCTTTCAAATCCCTTCCTATGCTATTAAAGGGGAGTTGCCCAAAGTGGATTACCCTCGTGTAGCCTGTTGCCATAAAAAAAAAACTACCGGACGCGGTCTTAACTACATGAAGAAGTGTTATTAATGCAAAGGCGATGCAGGTATCCGCATCTATTAAATAAAATACTTTTATTGTCCTCAAACTTCGAAATAATATTCAAAAAAAATATATAGACCATGTTGGACATTGAACGGTCGTGATTGAAAATATTAAAATAATTATTTTATCATTTATGAATTAGGATACGTCATAAGATAAGATTACAAGAAGAGAATTAAAAATTTCAATTACGAATAAACTTCACAAAGAAAAATTATATAAATATAATCAACGTTAAACATACAAAAATAACAGTGATTAAAAAAACTATATCTATATTAATCTTCAGTTTTCATTCGACGGAGGTTCTAAGCATGAAAAATAAAATAAGTCGGCAGTTAAATTGTAGAGGATTATAATTGTAAAATAATAGCAGAAATTGACAGGTTTCCAGCAAACTATTTTGTAAAAGATGATCTAATCTGCCCTTGCTGTCTACTATCTCTTTTTATATTTTATATTTATCGATTTAAAATTTTGATATGTATAATGCTTTAAAGTGATGCCAATTTCAAGAAACTTAAACTGAATCTTTATTACTGTTCTCTTTACACAGAGCTTTGATATTTCACCACTTTCATTTCCTGAGTTCATATCTTTATTGTTTTTAATATAATGTAATGCCAATTAATTAGGCCATTAATTGGTTTTAATAAAATTTAATTGTAGTGGCAGGAGTTTCCAAAGCGACAATGGAGCCGGGCTCCGTTACTATGTCGGAAAGTCAAAAATGGCGTATGCGCGCTAAAACTCGAGACTACCATAGTTCAATTGGTGACGGGGAACATTTCGGAGGACGGAACAAATGATACTAGAGCAGAGACTAGCCGTTGTTTAATGTATCATTAAACAAAGTGGTGAATTTAAGACAAAGTAAAAAACATTCACGGAAGTATTACATCGTAAATATCGCGAAGTTAGCAGTTTTTACGTCTGTAGCCAGCCAGGAGTAGTAAAGTTGCAGTTTAAGTCCCAAGCGGTAAAAAAAAGACTAGAAAATCTATGAATCACAGGATTCATATAAGCAAGCAGTCATCAGATAGTTGACAAAAGGGAGGATCATCCGAGTTCCTGGGAGCTTATCAAGGTTGACTTCAAGAGTGTAAAATCTGTGATCCGATATTAGAATCAGTGTAAAAATTTTGCAATAGTGAACTCCCGAAAAAAAAATGAATGCTGGAACCAGCTGGACAGATGTAAGTAACAAAATACAAAAATAATGGTTTATGTAAACGTAATTAAAGGATAGAAGTCAGTCTATTTTAATTGTCAATCAGAGTTAATTTATTTTCTTTTAATTTCTTCCTATCGACATATTGTCTGGGTG
Organism: Zhengitettix transpicula; assembly: GCA_037074705.1. NCBI lineage: Eukaryota > Metazoa > Arthropoda > Insecta > Orthoptera > Tetrigidae > Zhengitettix > Zhengitettix transpicula. The sequence continues at coordinate 26,291,930 of CM073591.1, read as the reverse complement.
AATTATGAACTGTGTTAATTAGTTTTTTAAATCAACTTGTTGTGTCCATTATCAAACCCAGTAGAGACCCTGATAAATTAATATTTTAAATTGTATTTGTTTTTGAGTTATTGCCACAAAATAAATAAATCTTTTGTTTGTTAATTGATTATCTTTTCATTTATTAGAAAGACTTACATTAAATTATTACACATTGGCTTCCACAACATGGGGCAAATTAAAAGGTTTTTTTTATTTATTATTACAATATATATATATATATACATATATATATTAACATTCTCGTTTTTATATGTTGTGTGTTGTTTTATTCAAAAAAATTTTATTAAAATTTAACAGTTTTTAGTTTCAAAGATGCAGCGTCTTATTAGCCTGGAGCAGTTATGAACTGTTATTATTGGTGCTACTAGAAAAAATAAGAATTAAACTCGCTCGTCCGCCAGAAACCGTGATGCGTGTAACCGGAAATTTTCCTCTTTCTTTTTTTTCCCCTCCTTTGATATCCGTGGCCCCAGTGCTGCTGTTGTGTAATCTGCTAAGGCTTCCTCCTTCAACGCAGCAAAAATAATTATCGATTTGGGCTTCTGCTTTCATTAAATTTAATTTGTCCTTTTTACAGATAGAGAATCAATGTACTCGTTCCCATAGGCTGCGGAAGACAATATCGAATTAGAATTCCAGAGACCGCTCCTGGAATTTCAATAAGAATCTGAAGTGGGGCCGTGCTGGTAGGAAACTTTGGTTAGGTGATTAGACGTAACGAAGAGATTATATATATATATATATATATATATATATATATATATTCTAATGATTAATAAAGATTGCAAATTAAATTAAATTGCCCCACGTTGTTGGGCCAAAATGTAATAATTAACTGGAAGGCTATAATTAAAAAATTTAATTAATTAAAAAAAAACAATTTTATTCTTCAAAGATACAAATTATCAGCCTCACTTTGCACATTTAATTTCCTCAAATTTACAAACCAAATTTTATATTATTATTTTTTATTTGTGGCTTTTTAGGAAAATACAACTTTATAATTCTACAACAACTTCATCAATTACTCATTCTCTCAGGGTCTTTACTGGGCTTGATAGTAAGAACAAACAAATTTAATAAACTAATTAACAAATCAAAAATTGAAATGAACGGAATATAAATTCTAAACACAATAAAGAAGACGAAAACTAAACAAGATAAGGAAATCTGACTTCTACCTTTAATCCTCGTTTAAAGACTTCAAATAATTGTTTATGTACTCACGAATGTCTTTCTGGTACCAGACCTGATTCTTGGAGCTTGAGGGCACAACTCACTAAAAATGCCGTTATTCAGTGATTCTACACATCATTTTTTAATAAACAGGGTCGTAGTTCTCGTTGTTATTCCATCTGGAATTTTGGGATCAGCCGCTCCCTCGGTCAGCCCTCGGACGTTTGTCTCCTCGATCCCCTTATGCGAAATGTTCGTTCGCATCTGTGTGGTGCAAACTTTTTGCTTCCACTTTGCGAAATTTTAACACGAGTCTCTCCGTCAAGAACTATTTACTTGTGTTTTATAGAGTTTAATAGATCTCGCAGTTGAACTTCCTGGACCACGCTATTCGTACTTTTCAGGTCATCCTCCTCTCTCTCACCAAACGTTCGCCGGACTGACTTCCGTACGAGCGCGCGGTTTCCAACAACTATCGCCGACAAAGAGCCGTGATTGTTGCTTTCAAGAAATGTACCGCTAACAATCCAATTATATTAAAACAAATAATGGCCCGATTATTAATTAAATACGGTACTCGAATTAATGCATCTCAAATGAACGTACTTATTTGATTATCTTATGGAAACCTATGGGATAGATCTAAAAGGTCCGTTTAGTATGTCAACATAACATTATACAAAACCCTTAAATAATATCCAATTTTTATCCTGATGTAGGTACTTGGACTCGGTCTATGAATTTTTTTCTCCACCTTGCCCTGACTTTTGCTTCTCCCTTGAAGGCGTCTACTAGCTGCACTCTTCTACTTCCATTATGACCTGGAACTAAATGTTCCTTTGCTTAGTATGTGTCCGACAGTGGCGACTCGTCAATTTTTTGAAGTTATGTGCTACTCCAACCACAAGCAGGCAAAATAATAAAACCTATATCAGTTTTAGTGTTGCCAATATTCTTGCACCCCCTCACCCCCCATCCGGGTAATATGCTACATTTCTATTTCTGTCTACATATTTTCAAACAGTGTCCAAATTTTAAAGTGGAATAATTTTAATTTCTAACCGGAAAGAATTTTTACTCTGCAAATATTTTAAATAAAGTTAATTTTTGGGAACAAGCCACTGAGCAGTTTTGTATTCTGAGTCGTGTGGTAGATTTTCACACTATATTATTTTAAATTTTGTGTTCTTTAAAATAACCTTAGATTGTGATTGTTTTATTTTACCAAAAATGAACGATTATTATTTTTGTTTTGAAAATATAAATTATTATAAAACAAGATTTTTATAATTAGTGAATACTTCATATTTATTTCGATTTCTTTGGTTATGCCGACTGATGCGGCCGTCTCTTGCACGGAGGGTTGTTTCTTTGTGCTGTTAGATTCGCAGCACATAAGCCTAGCAGTTTGTTGAGCTTTACGGTGAGGCGCTGGCGTGGCGGGGAGGGGGGGGGGGGTAAGGTAAAGTGCGCATGCGCAGTTGTGACTACATCATCGTATCTGTTGCTGTAACTGGAATAGCACTGGCTGTCCAGCCGGCTGCTTCAAGGGGCGATGCGCCGATTCGCAGTGTTAAAACACGATTATTCTGAAGGTTCTTAAAATTAAGAAAAATTATTTCTTACCAAATTAATTTATGTGCTGTAGCAAATGATCACACACGAGCTGTCACTGGTGTCGGATGTAGTTTCTATATCTCTTACAAAAATGTTGCCATTCTTCTCATTTTCTCTTTCTAGAACCCGTAATAGTTCAGCGTTTCAGTCCATATTTTTAATTCTTATCCAACAACACAACATTTCCAAATTTCCGAGGTATTACATATCGCTCTTCCTTAATGTTCACGTTCCTGATCAATACAAAGCCTCAGATGTAGGTAGCACTTTACCAGGGTTCAGATTCCAAAAATATATAAGGGAAATTTTATTAAATAAAGATGTAGCTGAATAATAACAATATTAATTCGATCCTGATATGAAATACGGTGACGTGCTGTGGTGTAGAGGTCAACGTCACCTACCTAGAGGTCTGTGATTTGAATCCCGAGGCACCGTTAGAAAACTGGTGTTAAGACTAAAAGAGAATCGACACGCTGGCCACGTGGCACTCCTAAATCCCTAATATGCCATTTAAGATGACAGTGTGGCAGTCGTCCTGGGTTTAGCGGCAAGGATAATTTTTTTAAAAAAATATTAAGGATATAAAGAATTGATCACGAAAATTATCACATCGAAATGATTTTCGAAAACATTTTACTTTTCTAATTTCAAAGAATTATTTTATAACCGTAACCAACATATTTAAGACTGGAAAAAAATTAGAATAAAATTTTCTTAATCATTTGTATAATTTCACCGTAAATAATAATAATTCCTGGAAAGTTTCCAAAAGCCAGAATTTATTTACAAGCTGTCTCCGTTCTCCCTTACTTATTTCAATCCCTATAATTATTCACTTTTTCTGTCCATCGTTGTCCTACCATTTTGCCAAATCATGGAATGGAACCTCCCTAGAATATTTTACAATTAATTAAATCCTCATTAACAAATTTTAGATTACGTGAACTGCTGTCCGATGGCGCAAAACAACCGTAAGATTAAATTAACTGAATTTATCCACTTACAGAAATTAATTAATATTTATTGGTTCCATTACTCTTCTACTGAGGAAATTGGATAAGTAAGAGTAATGTATACTTACTTAACATACACAACAATAAAGTAGACATATAAAAGAAAATAGAACAATTAAATAAAAAATTTAATAAAAATAAAAAAACAGACAATTTGAATGTGAATAAACAGAATAAGGTAGTTAAATCCACGACGAGGATGCTACAGCACATAAATTAATTTGGTAAGAAATAATTTTTCTTAATTTTAATAACCTTCATAATAATCGTCTTTTAACACAGCGAATCGGCGCATCGCTCCTTAAAGCAGCCGGCTGGACAACCAGTGCTATTCCAGATACAGCACCAGATTCGATGATGTAGTCACAACTGCGCATGCGCACTTTTCCTTACCCCCCCCCTCCCCGCCACGCCTGCGCCTCACCGTAAAGCTCAACAAACTGCTAGGCTTATGTGCTGCGAATCTAACAGCACAAGGAAACAACCCTCAGTGCAAGAGACGGCCGCATCAGTCGGCATAACCAAAGAAATCGAAATAAATTTGAAGTATCCACTAATTACAAAATCTTGTTTTATAATCATTTATATTTTCAAAACAATCATGTATAAGAAAAAAAATATAAGCAATAATTTTATTCCAAGAGCAGTTATAAACTACATTCATTCAACAAGACTTAGAGGGATTAATAAATTCCCTAATGACTAATATCTTTCAGTACGTGAGTTACAGGTTTTTTAATATTTTTAAGTTGGTACTCAGTATTGTAAAATGTTCTTATATGACCAAAATATTTTTATCTATAATAAGATGACGGCTGATTTGTAGTAGGTTCATGGTATTCGTCACAGTTTAAAAATATTTTAATGATTTAAATCACCAGTAAAGTCCTTAAGATTTTATTTATTCAAGTAATGTTCATGAATCACCTCAGGAGCTTTCGGCTTACATGATCACATAAACGGATAATGATAACTCTAGCGTTTTTGAACCATTAACATTATACGTTATTTCACAAAAGAATAAATTTAAATATTTTAATTTATTGCTCTATATATATATATTCGGTTTTATCCGAAAGCTGAATAATACTTCGTAATTATAGATTAATTTTATTCCTCGCGAATTTCAAACGATTGGATTACGAGTCTCATGGAAACGTATTTGCAGGCGGGAAACGCTACATTTGATCGGGGTCGGAGTGTGGAGTGCGGAGAGTGTTTCTGTGCTGCTGCCTGCAGGAGAGCATCTCCTCGACCTTGGCTAGGTTTCGCCACGCTTGGCTGAGCGCTGTTCACTTTCTTTCTCTCTGCGTTGCGAGGCAACGACGCGGCAGATCTGGCCATCTTCACTACAACTAATTTACACGAGTGCAGACCACACATTCAAAACAGAAAACGTTCCGACTTCTAAAAATAAAAAAGTTGTATTTTAAAAACAAGAAAAAATCAAGCACAGAGGAATTTATAAGTCCAACGACATTACTGTACCAAATAATATTAAGTAGAGTACGAGAATATCGTTCAAATGCATCTGCATTCTTTCAGGAAGATTCACTGGAGACTTTCTTTACGAAGACTCGTATAACTGTTTGTTCACAACAGAAAGATAATATTTTCGATCGGATTATTGCCTAACACAGTTCATATCATATAATTATAAACGGTAAAAATTGAAATTATATTTTAAAAGTATTATATATATATATATATATATATATATATATATATATATATATATATTGTAGTAATCAAAAATAAATCCAATTAAATTTCATTTTAATTAAGACCCACGTTGAGGCACAAAAATGTAGTATACCCAATTAAATGATTAATTATTCAATTTAAATAAGTACACATTGGAGGACATTTGTAATAATACAATTTAATTAGATTTTAAATGAACACAATTGATACTTGAAATGATAGGATTTTAAACATAAAAAAAACAAAAATTTAAAATATAAAAACAAAGCTAAATTAATAAAAACAAATTCACAATTGACAATTTTGTTACAAGTTGGTGAAGTGCCACGGATTAATTTCAGGGCCGACTTTTGGGCCTCCACCAATAAAGAATGTTACGACAAGACAATTAAAAAATTACAATGTGAAAAATTCTTAACTTAAACACTTATTGAAATATTAAATCTGACGATAATGATTACTTACATTAGGTTTACAATTAATAATAGTTCTTTTTAGCTTACATTACCCTTAGCTGTTCGTCTGGGGCTCGACCTCACTCGGTTATTGTTAAATACTTCACAGACAGGCCGCCATGTTGCTCTGAATTTAATGTGGTTGTAATTTTCATACGCAACACTTCCTGCTCTTTACGGTTGATGACGTTGTTTTACAACTTTGATGCTTGCATAAATATGCCAATATACAAATACTTCAGACTGTCGCCTCGTAATTCATAAACCCGGGACTTTAATATATTACGTCTCTGATGCCTCTATACACTTGCTTGAATGTGGTAACAGGAACTTCGAATCAGGTTCGCTTTCCTGGTCCAAGCAACTCTCAATTATCTCCTCCTCAAAACACAACCTTTCGCATTCGTGGTCCAAGAAACTCTTCAATTATCTCTGACAAACACATTCATCAGCCTCCCAAAACACACTGATTTTCCGCGCGTCCAGTCATGCCTTCGCGACAATGCCACTTTAGCAAGCAAGCATTATAGGCTCCATAGTCTTGTACACAATCCTTATATTTACGACGCCGACAATAGTAGAATTTTGTTTATTAAATAATTACATGTTTTTTTTAATTTACACAATATATACTGCATATATTTGTATATATTGCATATTAAAATTTTAGGCTTGAACTTTTATATTTAAATATAAGAAGACATGAGGACGAAAACTCTTTCTTCAACTTAATTAAATAATGTATCAGTATTTAATGATTGTCTGAATTAAACTTGGGATTTTGAATGAAAGATAGTAATTAATGAAAACTGTGTTTTCATATTAAAATTTTAACCGAGTTAATTTAAATACTCCAGTGTTATTTTTCTAGCGTGATTTATACATTTTTTTCCCCGCCGGTGAGCGCGCCTCCAGAGGGAATGAGCGTGTGCGACGGGACGGTCGGCTTCATGACACGTGTAAGGTATTGGTCCACTCAGGTTGTTGTGGCGATAAGGCCATCTGGCCGCACGAGTTTGTTGGGGGGGTCATCAGCGGCTTTCGGTCACGAGTTGGGTGAGTCATGCTGACACCTGTCCGCTCCCGCAACCCACATCTACAATCTCACTCGCAAATAAACGCCGTTTCAAGCGGTGTAGATTAGGAACCTGGATAAATACACTGGAGAGTAATTTACTCCTCTCCAGAAACGTATTTCTCGGAAGTTTATTACGGAGATGAAACTCAGAACCAAGGTGGCGGTGTAATGATGAACGAGAAAGATTCATTCAAGAATGTTACTTAGCTGACAGCCGGTACCGAAGGAAAACGGGAGGAAACAATGGGACTAGGCTGTCGTGTTAATTTTTGCCCAAAAAATCCTCATTGAGCATTTGTGCTTCTATGATAATTTTAGTACTCCTGTTAGGACTTTAGAAATGACGTGGTAATAAAATTATTTAAAAGAGTGAAGATTTTCCAAATTTATTTGCTACGTCAGCAAACTCTTCAACTTCTAACCGGTGTAATATAATAGTCTACACGTGCCATCTTATCATAACGTCTCTTCTGCATAGCGGACATAAGTGGGCGCAGCTGTAAGAACGCTGAGTCTAGTACCAGTCAGCACATTAGGTGCCGTGTGCAGCAGAACTCTTCCTTTCTCTGGGAGCTCTCATTGGAGACTTAAAATCATCAGGGAGGGGAAAAGGAGTCTTCCAATTGTTCAGAGCTTCTTGGGAACTGCAGTCGTGATCCAACTTACGGACGGGTCGGTGGCTCGTGGTGCTATCCGCCAGTTTGTCTTCCTTTATTTTATTTCTGACTATTAAATCTCTTTATTCTTCATCAACTCTTATTTGACTGAAGTGCACTACGCCTATGTTCAATTAGTTGAACCCGAACCCTCACGTTACCGACTTTCCTATTTCCTGTTCTTAATTCTTCCTTTATTCTCTAGATCGGTAGCCAGGTGAGCTAACGGAGGTATAGCTCTGTTGGTGAACGATCTATCTGGACTTCCCATTCCCAACTGCTGGAATGTTACATGGTTCAGAGTAGAGGTTCGATGACTGTGATGACCATGGAAATTTCGAGGTGTAGACCAACTCTCAAGTGGTTGAAATTCCAAGTTACTGCAGCAATATAATAATAATAATAATATTTTATTAACTAACCAAAAATTCCTAGTGTGATATTTTCTTCCTTCGACAATATGTATCTATTTATTGATTCTCCTTCGGACAAAATATTTCTCACTTATAAATTTTTACTGCATTTTTCTCAATCCGAGGAACCTAGGTCTGTTTTGAGCGGTGAATGTCCCGGGGTCACAGACCTTGGCCATACGGTAAGAGTTGTCCGGTGTTTGCATTTGAGACAGTCGCCAAGCTGCCTCCTAAACTGGTGAAGGCATGGAGAGGAAAATGCTGCATCCCCACAGCAAACCCCTCTTCCGCAATCGGAATGGCGTGGGACAAGTACCAAATGCCCTACCTACCTCATGCAGGTTTTTCTAGAGGTTTCCCTGCATCACGTTGAGGCGAATTGCCGGGTAGGATCCATAAACCGTAGTCAGAGAGCCCTAGTTATCCCTTGGCTACCTTCTTCCATCCTTCCGCATCCCCCTTTAATCTCTTTCCTCTGTTATAAGATGGTAATTACCACTTTCTTCTTCCTTTCTTTTTCAATATCCAACTTGTCTGGTTTATATAATTTCTCATTTGTGTATTTCTGCCGGACGATGATGCGGTGTGATCGAGTGGTATGACCATAATTTAGGCGGCGACAAAAATTTCACTTATTGTCCAATTAAAGTAAAATTGAAAAGTGTCCACCATCTTAAATTCTCCCAGACATTTCAAAATAAATGATTTTCCTTGCCGATTTCAGGAAAAACCCCAGAGTTAGCATTTTCCATGAAAGCCATTCAGTAACAACAAACTTTACCGTCGAGATCACGTGGGTTAAATGGATGCTGTTTCCCCCCCCCCCCCTAAGCTGTGGAGGGAAACCATACAAAAAGCGAGTGGAAAAATACTCAGGAGGTTTCTTCACCTGTGGCACGCTCAGATGCTGACATTGTCTTTGCGCGTGTAGTAACACTGAGAAGGGAAACAAGGGGTGGGGGCGCAGTTTGGGGTGGGGTGGTGGAAAGTTTATGCCCCACAGGTGCAACCAGGAAAAAAATAGACTACGAAGCTGGACGAGCAACTGAGCATCCAATCACCGGGAAATATTCCATCTAGAATATGCGTGGTTGTGTAAAGGAATCCCCGAAAACTCATTCATAACATTTCTTATGAAATTTAAAAACAAATGATTTTTTCTTAGAAACCCGGAGTTACACCTATTGGTTTGCATTACGAAAGTAAATAAAACGCATAAATTAATTTATTTAGTAAATTTGGAATTGTAGAGTTAAAAATTTTTTCAAGAAACAAACATATTTTTAAAGAAAATAAAGTAACAAGATTTTTATAAAAATACAGCGATGAAAATGGAAACCCTGGATGACTCAAAAGCATGTAGAATTATGTAATAGTTATATTTTCCTTTATATTATTAAGGCAAATGTTGTAGTTATGTTTACTTATATCTACGATAAAAAAAACTTTATTTCTTTTTAAAGTCACTGGACCACCACTAGCAGAGAAGGTCTGCGAGGGCTATTCTCTTGCAGGCAGTACCTGCGAGGGATGTTAACTAGCAGGTAGAACCTTGTAGACGAGATACGAAGGGGCTACCTTTGGGGATGCCTTTTCCTCCCTCCGTTTTCGAACTAAGGTTTCCTCAAGCCGAGGCACCTCGGCCTGTTTTGAGAGGTGTATGTTCCGGGGTCTCAGACCTTGGGCATACGGTAAGAGTTGTCCGCTATTCCCATTGGAATAGTCGGCCAGCTGCCTCCTAAACTGGTCGAGGCACGGAGAAGGGAATGCTGCGTCCACACAGCAAACTCCTGTCCCGCTATCGGAAGGGCGTGGGACAAGTACCCAATGCCCGACCTACCTGATGCAGGTTTTTCTAGGGTTTTCCCTGCATTGGCTTTAGGCGATTGCCGGGTAGGATCCTTAAACTATAGCCCGGGGGCCCTAGTTAACCCTTGGCTACCTTCCTCTACCCTTCCGCATCCCCCCTTCCACTCCCTTTCCTATGCTATAAGAGGGGAGTTGCCACTATGTGGATTACCCTATACATAGCCTGTTTACACCCCCAAAAAAAGTTCAGATGACGATTTTTATTGATTTTAAATGTCAGTTCGGTTTTATTAAATAAGAATATTTTTTAGTTTGGCTTTGAAATCTAATAATAAAAATGGTAGAAATGTTACTTTTTTTACAGAAACTGTTTAAAAATTAAGTTGCGTCTTATAGTCCGTAAAATACGGTTATTTTTAAATAGGAATAATAGTCCAGGTAAGTATTAAATAAAATCGCTACTTCAAGTTCCTTTATTGATCCATCCAAAGTGTTATTGGAAATAGCATTTGGTTAATTGCCACCAAGACTTCCACGAATCACGGAACAAACAAACAAAATCCAGTTGAACTAAAACCTTTTAGTCCTTTACATTCCTGCTGTCGGCCTTGTATTTTGTTATTCCGCAAAAACTGATGAGCAAAGTGGGAAAGGGGGGGGGGCGAACGAGAATCACAGAAATAAAATAAAGCCCCCCACCCCCTCCCACTCCCTCACGGCTCAGTGGAAACGCAATAATGTGCTCGAGCTCGCATTCAATAACGTTTAAAACCACTCCGTTTTCGGGAAATGAACAATGAATGACACTCCATGTTCGTACATTCACAACATAATATCGCAAAATTGCTGCACAATTCAAATCCTGGCACAAAATATCTGTGTGTGTGTGTGTGTGTGTGAAGTACGTGTGCTGAAGCAACGGTCCTCGTGTGTAAATAATCCCTGAAAAACACACACAGAGACATATTTAATTTTATTGTACGTCAAACGCATATTTTTTATTTTTTTTGGAGGGGGCATTGGGGGGGGGGGAGTAGGAGTCACAATTTCGGTGCATGTTTCCGTAATTAACCTGTAGTGGTACAGTGACTTAGCACGGAGGGGAATTCCTCGACGGACAGGACCACCGCCTAGGTGCTAATGAAAAGACGCTCGTGGGCGAACTTTGGGAGAAACCGGGTTCAACAACACAAGGTTGAATTAATAATATTAAGGAAATTGCTATCCTGCCTTTCACAACACCTGTCGATACCAAGGGAGTAGATTAACTTAGTCCATTAAAGAGAATTTGCATTAATTACGAAACGTTTATTATTAAGTCATAGCTATACAATTCCGCCTACACGAGGATCCGAAAAACCTTCCATTAACTCAGGGGGAAGGAAGCACGGAAAATGGTAGTTACGTAACAGCTGAGGACTGCGGACAAAGCCAGTTCATAGACGGCAATATAATTATTGAAATGAAAAATATATTAAGTCTGTTTTGAAATTCATTAATAAGATAAAACAGATAAAAGAAGTGATGATATAAATGCGACACTAAGGCGATGACACCGGATGCCATTCCAGAGATACTATAAAACTCAACAATAATAACGATCGTGGACAGATTGCAACTAAAATAAGGTACACATACTCTTCAAACGACGATAAATGGTACTGTGGGGGTGAGAAACCCCTAAAAAAATGTGTAAAGAATTAGAAATTAAAAAACGTCAAGAGACCGGGACGTCACACGAGAGAGACGTTACTACTCGACGAACAAAGGAAATAGCTCCTTCTTTCCGCAGTGAAATAAAGCAGAAATTTTGGGTTAAATTAATTCGCACCTAGAAACCATGACGTCACAGCACACGGAACAGAGAGAGAGAGAGAGAGAGAGAGAGAGAGAGAGAGAGAGAGAGAGAGAGAGAGAGAGAGAGAGAGAGAGAGAGAGACGTTACTACGCGACGAACAAAGAAAATAGTTCCTTTTTTTCCGTAATGAAATAACTTATAAATATTTCCATTGAATAAAAGGTATAATTTTATCCTGCAATACTCCATCAAATTATAATAAAAAACAATACCAAATACTTCACGATCCTTGCGGATAATGTAAGTTAATTTTCGCGCCATATTAGTGACTCCAATATGGCGACTATTTGTTTACATTGTGAATCAGCTAAGAATTTTATCTTTGGTAATGTCTCAGGACTGAGAGACAATTATATCCTGCAGTACTCAAGGAGTATATTTAAGAAGAAATTCGGAGGTATGTTTGTTGGGACTGATGCAATAAAATTCAATGTATTTTACAGCTGTTGAATTAATGCACTATTATCTGTGGAAAGTGTGTACGGAACTAGGAACAGTTAGATTTAGGTTAAATCACTTCTTGACTAAGGATTAATATAGAATTAAATACTTTTTCGGGTTTATATAAACAAGTACACGTGGCAACGCGGGGCACCAAGTTAATAATAAATAATTAAGATAACCAAATACAGACAAAATAAGCTTTTAAGTTTTGTCAACTGACGAGTGCACTTGTGTCGCTCTAGGTTCTTCTTAGCACCTGAAAAGGATGTCGGGAACGTTGTGCGGTATTTATATCAACACTTTTTTGGTCTGTATTTGGCATTCTTATTATTAAAAAAAATATTTCGTTGTTACGGGACTTCCGTTCCTTTAATAACATGACGAAAGTAACAAAGATTGCAGAACCATTGTATGGCATTGGCTTTTTAACTTTATTTTTATACTCTTACCTTAATTTTACAGTTCTATAATTAAAGTTTGACTTTATCACTTAATTTTGTCTATTTGGCTATTTCTTCATCTAAAGAAGAGAATTAAATTCACTGATTCAGCAAAGTGGAATGAGAAACTAGTAAGAAAGATATAATGTAAATAGTTTTTTATTACAATTACAAATTATAAAACTTCACTATTGATCCGTAAAATCTTGACGTCACCGGAAAACCCAAGATCTCCATCTGAGGATAAGGGCAAGTAATGCTCACTGGATGATTAGTTACATTAAATTGTTTATACTTTAATATATGTATATATAGTAGTAATCAATATTTAATTACAATTATATTTAATTTTAATTTTCCCCACATTGGGCGCTAAATGTAATAATCACAAATTTATTTAAAATACATTTGTAATTAATTTTCATTATTCCATTTTGTAATTTAATTTAAACAAATTTGTGATTATTACACTATATGTTGTATTACAATATATATTGTAATAAATAATATAAATAATAAACAATGTATATTGTAATAAATGAAATTAAAAATCGTTTAATTTGCCTCACGTTGTGGTGACATTTACGTAATGAACGACTATTAGTCGTTTAATTAAGAGAGCCCCGCGTTGTGGTAGCCATTTATGTAATAATCAAAATGAAAAGGTTAATTAAATTACAAGATTATAAAAAATTAACAAACAAAATAATTTATTATTTATTCATTTGTGGCTTCCTAAATTAAAACAATTACAATAAAATTAAGATATTTTCTCTCAGGGTCGTAACTGGGTTTGATAATTAACAGAAAATTGATTTAATAAACTGATTAACAAATCAAGCATAAAATTTACCTAAAAAGAATATGTCGATAAATAAAAGAAAGTTAAACGTAAATAAATTAAACTTGAACGAAATGAAAAGTGAACGAAATCTGACTCCACCCTTTTAATTATCGTTTACAAATATTATTATCAAAGTTTTCGTTACTCTCATAATGTCCGACTGGTACCAGCATTCTTTTGTAGCTTCAACACTACACTATAATGGGAAATTGTACACTGTTTCTAATTTCCTCACAGATTTTACACATACGCTGTCGAAATGCACGTCCTCAGCTCTCAGGAACCTCGGATGATCCTCTCCTAATTGGTCAGCTACCGGATGTCGGTTTCCCTCAATGAAAAATTGTTCAATTTCTTTATAATGAAGCAACCTTTGCTTCACCGTTGGCTGGTTGTTAGAAAATCTCTCTGTCCAACTATCTGCTTGCTTACAGGAACTCACGAGTTGCAGATTTTACACTTTTACTGTCTTATTTATCGATTTTTATCGAACTGCTAAGTATCTCGGTGAAGATTTGTTTTAATGTCTCTCCTCTCGTGGCTGACCGTAGACGTAGACTAACTTTACTTTTGCAGGCACAAACACCATTTCGGCTCCTCAACAATGCAACAGAGCTCAGCGCTATTGTCGCTATGGTCGCTCAATACCGCTACAATTAATTTAACAAAATAATTCAAATTATCCCTAATCAATTAATGGCCTAATTAAGTATTGCTACAATATATATATTTATAAAACTAAAAAAAAAATATTTCATTTAAAAAAGGAGAAGCCTCAACAACGTACATTCGTAGAATTATTCTGCAAGTCGACAATAAATTACATAAAATGATATTAAATATTTATATCAGTTGATTTACAAGTAATTCTAAAACTATTTAAAACTGAGAGCGTTAATGACGTTCCTTGACATTAATTTATTAAATAATATTATGCAATTCTTATGATTTTAAATTCCAGCAACACTGCTTCAGTACAGCCCCTTATTTGACAATACGAAAAAAAATATACATTATAGGAGATAGTGAAAAGCAAATCGTTGATTAAATCAACGAAAATAATAAATATCATTTTTCACGGTAATTTTTCAGAACACAATTTTTTTAAAAAAAAAAAACGAGCAAGGCTGGAGACACACGGAGGACCGTAATCCGTCGTGACACAGACAAATTCCTTCGCCAAACATTTGTTTCCAGTGTGGCGACCACACAAAACCCAGTCATTGCCCTTTCACCCAACTGCAGCCAGCCTCGTCGACTCACTCTATAAATCCTACGCTCCCGCAACAAGTAGCGAAAACCTGCACGTCAACTCGTTTTCGGATAAATTTAAATGAATAAATTCAATAGTTAGACTTGAACGCCGAGTTTCTTACTGCTGCAAACGTTTATTTCATCCTTACTTCGTCCATTCACCTTTCCCTAAAAGTCCTAAAACTCTCGATCCACTGTAAACCATTTTAACAAGCATAACATTTTTAATGTGTAGTGAGCTCTTTTCTGATGTCGTACATAACATCTGCATCCACGGAAAGAACACCTTCTAAGTCGACTGGTGAAAGAAAACAGTCAGTGAAGTGATTGCTGAAGATTAATGACCTCTTTTAAGGCAGCAACTTTGTTGTGGGTAAATACGTTAATAAACGATGAAATGCGACACGTCTGCTCCGTAGTGTGCTTTATTCTCGCCAGGTTCCACAACACTCAAATACAGAATTTTTAATAAACTCGTCTCATTAAATAAGAATAACATAAGTTGACATCCCAGGAAAAAATTCTTTCGTAAGCACAGAATATTTTAATAAGACGTTTAATTATTATTGGCTCCACAAGCAATTGATGACGTCATGAGCCTCACGTATCTGGAAATAAGTTCGTAACTTTATTTCAGTTTTAGGAGTCGGCACTCTCGGGTATTTCATTTAATTTTTTTTTATGCTTTACAGTATGTCGAATTATTTCGAATAATTTGGTCCGCTATTTTGCTAAGACTGAATTTGTAGCTGTGGCGATTAATTATTACCGGTTGTGAAGAAACCTCACACGAGCAGTTGATGACGTCATAAGCCTCACGGCTCTGGAAACAATTTCGTAACTTTATTTCGGTTTCAGATGTTGGCAGACCCGGGCTTTTTATTATTTTAGAATTTTAATAACCCGATTAATCATTATTGGTTTGAAAGAAACCCCCACAAGAGCAATTGATGACGTCATAAGCCTCACAGCTCTGGAAAAAAATTCGTAACTGTATTTCAGTTTCAGGAGTTGGCAGTACCGGACTTTTAATTATTTTAGAATTTTAATAAGCTGATTAATTATTATTGGTTTAAAAGAAACCACCACAAGAGCAATTGATGACGTTATTAACCCCACAGCTCTAGAAAAAATTTCGAAACTGTATTTCATTTTCAAGTATTGGCATTCTCGTGTTTCTCATGTTCTTTTTTTGTGTTTTTTACATTATGTCGAAATATTTCTAATTATTTTGTCCGCCATTTTTTTGAGACTGTATTTGTAATTGTGGTAGATTAATTATTATTGGTTGTGAAGAAACCTCACACGCGCAGTTGATGACGTCATAAGCCTCACGGGTCTGGAAACAATTTCGTAACTTTATTTCGGTTTCAGAAGTTGGCAGACCCGGGCTTTTTATTATTTTAGAATTTTAATAACCCGATTAATCATTATTGGTTTGAAATAAACCCCCACAAGAGCAATTGATGACGTCATAAGCCTCACAGCTCTGGAAAAAAATTCGTAATTGTATTTCAGTTTTAGGAGTTGGCAGTACCGGACTTCTCATTATCTTTGTGTGTGTGTGTGTGTTTGAAGCTGCTCAAATAATTTCTAATAATTTTTGTCCGCCGTTTAGTTAAAACTGACTTTGCAATGACAAAAAAAAAGATTTAATGTTTTCTGACTTTACCAAGGTTCACTGTGGTATGGACGGTAATGGCGGAACAAGTTTCAATGACATAAGCCTGGAACAATGGAATTCAATACAGAATTGGAATCCGATATGACAGGAATGCTTGACTAGTTGAAGCACGCTGGGGAAATAAATAATATTTTTTCACACTACAGTTTAATTAATCGTGTTGCATCAATCCTAGTGAAAGTCAAAATATTAATTGAAGTATGCGATATTTATCTCTTTTTAAATATAACTAACAGCTCGTATCACTTAATACGAAATTAATAATCTCTTAGTGTCAATGTGTAAGAATTTTCCAGGTTATCAGTAACACATTTACAATTATTAAACTATATATTATGTATAATTTAAATTAATATTTTATCTGTACGTAGAATGTAATTTAATATTTAATTACGGTATACTTAAATCTCATTTAGATTGTAATTGTCATTGAAGCTAGCCCACGCTCTTTAAATTTTATTCAAAATTATTTAATATCATGTAAAATAATTTTGAAACCTCTGAAAATTCAATTAATACAAAAATTCGTGCATGATCGGAGGAATTTTTTACAACGAAAAAAATAACATTATTTAACAGCCCAGAAAAAAAGACTTGCATAGCACTGAATTTTGATTAATTATTAATTATTATTAGTTGTAAAGAATTCACCCCACACGAGCGAATGATGACGTCATAAGCCTCACGGCTCTAGAAACAATTTCGTAACTTTATTTCAGTTTTAGAAGTTGGCAGTCTCGGGTTTCTTATTTACATTTTACAGTATCTCGAATAATTTCTAATAATTTATTCCTCTATTTTGCTGGGACTGAATTTGTAACTGTGGTGGTACATATTGTGTTCGGTTTATTTATTTTATTCTGATACGTATAATTACAATAGTTCGGAGAGTTATCCAACGTTTTAGTCATTTATTCATATTTAATGTGTTCATTTCGAAATGATCCATTTACCACTGAAGGCAACAAGTTTGTTCTTCCTTCTCAAGCATTCTTTTCTGAGTGGCCGGCGTTGCCCGGGTATTTATTTAAATTAACCCTACCAATATAAATTTATTGTTAGTAAACATTTCATTTAACAGCAACAATAGCGTCAGTGTTTGGAGAATTTACCCATTTACAATCCCCCTACGCGACCTAAGCCCTCGGCAGTTAACTTCAAATAAGCCACGACGATGACCGACGGTATTAGGGAATTTCTCCTACTACATAAAATAAAAGTGTGGAACAAATCACGAAGAATAGAAAAAAATTAAAAAAGACAGGAAGCCTGCGAGAGAATTCTCTCGCAGGTGAACCTTCCCAGAGAGCTTTGGCGGAGGCTACCTTTTACGCTGCCTTCACATCTCTCTGGGTTTTTAAATTAAGGTTCCCACAAGCCGAGGCACCTCGGCCTTTTTTTTGAGAGGTGTATGTTCGCAGACCTTGGGCTTACGGTAAGACTTGTCCGCCATTCCTATTGGAGTAGTCGGCCAGCTGCCTCCGAAACCGGTCAAGGCACGGAGAGGGGAAAGCTGCGACCCCACAGAAAACCCCTCTCCCGCCATAGGAAGGGCGTGGGATAAGTACCAAATCCCCGACCTACCTGATGCAGGTTTTTCTATGGTTTTCCCTGCATCACATTTTAGGCGAATTGCCGGGTAGGATCCTTAAACTATAGCTCGGGGGCTCTAGTTAACCCTTGGCTACCTTCCTCTACCCTTCCGCTTCCTCCCTTTTAGATCCGTTCCTATGCTATTAAAGGGGAGTTGCCACCATGTGGGTTACCCTCATGTAGTCTGTTACCCCTCCCCCCCCCCCGACCCCAAAAAAAGTAAAAATGCTCGCTAGCCTAATAAAGTCTGAAACAACCCCCGGTACTTTGAAATACAGTTCCGTTTATAATGTAGCTGATTCGTTTTCAGCAGCGTAGAAATATACTGTCAATTTTCTTGCGTTTCAAATAGTATTTTATTTTAACGTTTGATTTTAATAATAATATATAAATATCAAATTTTTTAGGGTAACAGGCTACATGAGGGTAATCTACATGGTGGCAACTCCCCTTCAATAGCATAGGAAGGGATCTGAAAGGTTGGGGGGATGCGGATGGGTAGAGGAACGTAGCCAAGGGTTAACTAGGGCCCCAGCACTATAGTTTAAGGATCCTACCCGGCATTCGCCTAAAAGTAATGCAGGGAAAACAGTAGAAAAACCTGCATCAGGTAGGTCGGGCATTGGGTACTTGTCCCACGCCCTTCCGATAGCGGGAGAAGAGTTTGCTGTGGGGACGCAACATTCCCTTCTCTGTACCTCGACCAGTTTAGGACTCAGCTGGCCGACTAATTCCAATGGGAATAGCGGACAACTCTTACCGTATGCCCAAGGTCTGTGGCCCCGGAACATACACTTCTCAGAACAGGCCGAGGAGCCTCGGCTTGTGGGAACCTTAGTTCAAAAACGGAGAGGAAAAGGCATACCCAAAGGTAGCCCCTTCGTATCTCTCCTAAAAGGTTCTGCCTCCTGGTGGAGGAAAATATTTTTTTTTGTTTTAGGGCAACAGGCTACATGAGGGTAATCCACATTGGGCAACTCTTCTTTAATAGCATAGGAAGGGATTTGAAAGGGAATATGCGGAAGGGTAGAGGAAGGTAGCCAAGGGTTAACTAGGGCCCCAGCACTATAGTTTAAGGATCCTACCCGGCATTCGCCTAAAAGTAATGCAGGGAAAACAGTAGAAAAACCTGCATCAGGTAGGTCGGGCATTGGGTACTTGTCCCACGCCCTTCCGATAGCGGGAGAAGAGTTTGCTGTGGGGACGCAACATTCCCTTCTCTGTACCTCGACCAGTTTAGGACTCAGCTGGCCGACTAATTCCAATGGGAATAGCGGACAACTCTTACCGTATGCCCAAGGTCTGTGGCCCCGGAACATACACTTCTCAGAACAGGCCGAGGAGCCTCGGCTTGTGGGAACCTTAGTTCAAAAACGGAGAGGAAAAGGCATACCCAAAGGTAGCCCCTTCGTATCTCTCCTAAAAGGTTCTGCCTCCTGGTGGAGGAAAATATTTTTTTTTGTTTTAGGGCAACAGGCTACATGAGGGTAATCCACATTGGGCAACTCTTCTTTAATAGCATAGGAAGGGATTTGAAAGGGAATATGCGGAAGGGTAGAGGAAGGTAGCCAAGGGTTAACTAGGGCCCCCGGGCTATATTATACTGATTCTTGTTATTTTCTAATATTGTGTCCCTGATAAAACTGAGAGATCGGAATAAGAAGGATGTAAAGGAATTTTAGTTGTAGCCAAGTCGTGGAAATGAACAGCTCGACTAAGCCCAGGTTGTTGTAAAACCCACCGCCGTATCTTATTCAGTGTCGAAAGGAAGAATAGGAAAAGTCACTAATATGGGATACTTGGCATGTATGTTCCGTCCAGAGACATGAACATAAGACAGAAAGCACTGTGAAGTTAAAGATAAAGTTTAATATAAAAATAACAAAACTGAGTATAACTTGTAGAAGGCGGGGAACGAATCAAAGCTTGAGATCAGTCCACGTGATGTGTTTAGGCATCCCCCTCCCAACAAAAAAACGGTTTAAACAGAGTTTCGCCCGAGGCAGCAACGTAACCCCAAACCGTCAATTTCCTCTGGCTCTGGCGTCGTTAGGGGTCTTAAACCTTGGTCATATGGTGAGAGTTTTTCTCTGTTACCATTGGAACAGTCAGCCAGCTGCCTCCTAAACTGTTCGAGGCTTGGGGAAGAGAATGCTGCGTCCCTACCAGCAAACCACTCACCCGACATCGAAAGAGCGTGGGACAAGGACCTACTGCCCGACCTACCTGATGCAGGTTTTCTAGGGTTTGTAACTTTTAGGCGAATTGCCGGCTAGGATCATTTAACTACAGCCCATAGGCCCTGGTTAACCCTCTACCCTTCCGCATCCCCCCTTTCAAATCCCTTCCTGTGCTATTAAAGGGAAAATTGCCACCATGTGGATTACCCTCATGTAGCTGGTTACCCTAAAAAAACTATATAATATAACATCAATAAAATGTTGAAATATATGTTTTAATTTAATCATGTACAGTTGTCAAGAACAATTTTGTTGTCGCGACTCTTAACCTACCAATAAAAAAAATCTGAATAAATTATCGAAATGAATAATAAAGATAGCCAATACAGACAAAAAAAAGGTAATATAAATACCACACAACGTTTCTGGGATCCTTGTCCCCTTTCGTCAGGTGCTAAGAAGAGCCTGGAGCGACACAACTGCACTGGTCAGTTGACAACATTTAAAAGGTTTTCGATCAGACGTAAATTTATTCATTTTAAATTATCAAATTAAGGTTCAAAACGTTTTTAACTGCAATGATTTTAGCAGGAGTCCTGTTTGATGTCTTGACATATCGTTCTATTTATCCTCTACTAGGACCTTATACTCTCTGTTATTCCTATCAGGTAACTTCTTATTCAGGTATTAATTTGCCGTAATTACGTTTCCTCGTCTGCAACCGCTTTCGGAGAAACTTTTAAAGTCACCAGACGCCTCGCGGGGTTTTGTCCCCGTGCCGTCGCGTCGTGAAGTCCGGACCAATTAGCGAATACGTGCCACCACTCGGAGGGCCAAGCCGTTGGTGCGTGACAATTAGAGGGATTACGTATCTGCACGTCGATCTGGAAGAAGCAGGGCGCAGGTGCGGCTCTGGGCGTGCCACACTGGACCCAACTGGGCCTAGGCCGAGCGGGCCTTGCGAAATTGCGAATGTGGGCTGCCGAAATTACTGGCACCACACCACGGCCTCAATCTCTCAAAAGGCCACAGATTACAATAAATAATGCACGCACAAGATCATCATTTATAAAAAGTCTGGATTTTAATTCAAATTTAGCGAAGATAAAGAAAAACACTCAAGTTAATTTTAAAAATTATTTAGGAATAACTCTTAATAGCTAGAACACAATAGATGAAAAAATTAAAGCATATTTGACCAATGAAGGTTTTTTTTTAAAGTCAACCAACATCAGGAGTAGACATATTGAAATTTATCGAACGATAGTCATCAGCTGGAGAAACCTGGGTTTTAAAATAAGATGATTAACACAAGTTACTAGTTAAATAAAAACAAAAATAACAGCCTTTTACACACACAAAAAAATTGAATAATCAAAATTTTATACGTGACGTTTCACCCCTGTTTGGAACATCTTCAGGAGAACGAAGATTAGAATTTAAAGAAAAAAAATTATGTGACAAGAAAGTGGTTTAGAAATTATTTCAAATATTAATTCTTATTTTTTTAAAATGGTAACATCGGCAAAAACTGGAAGAGGGACGAAACGTCGTGTTTAAATATGTTAATAGTCACCTCATCTTCTGGTGAAACCTAGGTTTTGAAAAGAAGATGAAGAACAGAAGTCACTAGTTAAATAAAAACCAAAATAGCAGGCTTTTACACACACACAAAAATTGAATAATCAAAATTTTAATCGTGACGTTTCGGCCCTGTTTGGAACATCTTCAGGAGAAATAACGTTACAATTAAAAGAAAAAAATTAAGTTGACAAGATTGTGGTTTAGAAATTATTTCAAATATTAATTATTATTTTTTTATATAACTGTAACATCGGCAAACACCGGAATGGGGACGAAACGTCGTGTTTAAATATTTTAATAGTCACCTCATCTGCTGGTGAAACCTGGGTTATAAAAGAAGATGAAGAACAGACGTCACTAGTTAAATAAAAAGATAAATAGCAGGCTTTTACACACAAGAAAAAATTGAATAACCAAATATTAAACGTGACGTTTCGCCCCTGTTTGGAACATCTTCAGGACTACGGATGTTAAAATTCTAAGGAAAAAAATAATGTTGACAAGAATGTGGTTTAGAAATTATTTCTATTAATATTATATTTTTTTTCTAATTGTAACATCGGCAAACACTGGAATAGGGACGAAACGTCGCGTTTAACTATTTTAATAATCACCTCATCTGCTGGTGAAACCTGGGTTTTTAAAGGAAGATGATAAACACAAGTTACTAGTTAAATAAAAACAAAATAAGCACACAAGAAAAAATAGAATAATCAAAATTTTAAACGTGACGTTTCAACCCTGTTTGGAACATCTTCAGGAGTATGGATGTTACAATTCTAAGGAAAATAAAAAACGTTGACAAGAATGTGGTTTAGAAATCTTTCAAATATGAATTATTATTTTTTAATATCGGTACACCGGAATAGGGACGAAACGTCGTGTTTAAATATTAATTTTATTTCTGATTCCCATCTTTATTATTTAATTTAAATATGAAGTCAGTCAGTTATAATTATTTAAAGTGTCTAATATTTAAAGTAAGGTTCCAGGAAGAATATACAGACCAACTAGAGAAGGCGATGACAGATGCAGAATAACTTGTTATTAAGGTCTCGACAGAATAATTAAAACGTAAAATATTTTATCAACATCGTAGAATTCCAGAGATTAAATTACATTTGGCGTGAACGTAGGACGGAAAGCGACAGACTGGTCAAAAATATATATATATTTATACGTGGAAATCCCGGGTCTCGTACAAAATTACGTCGCACACTCACCCGAAGCACGTTTTACCGACAACAATACACAGATTGGCTGTTTGACCGACGTGTCATTAGCCCGATTGACGCTTCCCCCCCCCCCCCCCGCCCCAAAGGTCATTTTTCCCCGATGGGTCATTATTCCGAAAGGTTCGTTTTTGCGAAATACACGGTTATTATTTAAATTTTAGTTACTAATTAAATCTTGGCACAATTTCAAGCAAAATTTCTAAACGTATCACTTAAGATCCAGGAGCAAACCCTGTGGGTTTAATTACCCATGGGGGGATGGAGGTGGAACTGGTTGATAAAAATAAAGCGAAAGCGACCAAATCTGGTGTTATGGTTGTCTCTGAGATTATTAAATATATTCCAGCAGGGTTAAGATAAATTTCAACTACCTGGGGTTGGGGTGGAATGGGGTGATAATTAAAATTTGATATCGCCCGAAATTGATGTCGAAACTCGGCCCATAAATTAAATTATTATTATTATTATTATTACTCCCAACCACCTAGGGGTTAAACTTTAACTTCTCCCTGCTGGAAGTGCCGTAACTAAACGCAGTGACTAGCATAACACCGGATTCGACACCAATCGTATAGTCGTTATAGGAATACGAAGGGGCTACCTTTGGGAATGCCTTTTCCTCCCAGTTTTTGAACTAAGGTTCCCACAAGCAGAGGCACCTCGGCCTGTTCTGAGAGGTCACAGACCTTGGGCATACGGTAAGAGTTGTCCGCTATTCCCATTGGAATAGTCGTCCAGCTGCCTCCTAAACTGGTCGAGGCCCGGAGAAGGGAATGCTGCGTCCCCACACGTAAACTCCTCTCCCGTTATCGGAATGGCGTGTGACAAGTACCCCAATGCCCGACCTACTTGATGCAGGTTTTTCTAGGGTTTTCCCTGCATTTCTTTAGGCGAATGCCGGGTAGGATCCTTAAACTATAGTCCGGGGGCCCTAGTTAACCCTTGGCTACCTTCCGCTACCCTTCCGCATCCCCCTTTCAAATCCTTTCCTATTCTATTAAATTGGAGTAGCCCAAGGTGGATTACCCTCATGTAGCCTGTTGACCTTAAAGAAAAGATTTGTCCTATAGGAATAGTCGGCCAGCTGTCTCCTAAACTGACCAAGGCATGGCGAGGGGTAAGCTGCGACCCCACAAAGCAAACTCCTCTCCCGCCATCGGAAGGGCGTGGGACAAGTACCAAATGCCCGACCTACATGATGCAGGATTTTATAGGGTTTGTCCTGCATTATTTTTAGGCGAATGCAGTGAAGGATCCTAAAACCATAGACCGTTGGCCCTAGTTAACTCTTGGTTACCTTACTCCACCGTTCTCATCCCCCATTTCAAATCCGTATCCTGTGCTCTAAGACGGGAGTGGCCACTATGTGGATTACCTATACATAGCCTGTCTACACAAAAAAAAGGGTAATCAACATGGTGGCAACTCTCCTTTAATAGCATAGGAAGGGATTTGAAAGGGGGGATGCTAAAAGGTAGAGGAAGGTAGTCAAAGGTTAACTAGGGCCCCCGGGCTATAGTTTA
Source organism: Zhengitettix transpicula (assembly GCA_037074705.1). Classification (NCBI taxonomy): domain Eukaryota; kingdom Metazoa; phylum Arthropoda; class Insecta; order Orthoptera; family Tetrigidae; genus Zhengitettix; species Zhengitettix transpicula. Next base: position 26,267,325 of record CM073591.1, on the reverse strand, counting down.
AGAATCCTTCACTGCATTCGCCTAACAGTAATGCAGGGAAAAGCCTAGAAAAATCTGCCTCTTGGCACGCGTGTAACTGAAAAAAATATCATGCTACGTGATAAACCCCTGATGACGTCATCAAACTGAAATTGCGGCTCTGAATCCCGCTGAGCTTGCCGCCATCAGAAACGATATTGTGAACTATAATAGTGTTGGTGGCGAAACCATTGGCTTGACAACGTAGTGAGGGAGACATTAACCCACTGGACCCTGAGGTAAAACTTGTGTGAAATCCTCAAGTTTGTTTTTTGAGAACGCGATATTTTTTTTTATTATTTTTGTTGCGTTTGGACAACGAAGTTTTGTATTTGTATACGTCTATTAAATTACTGTCCTGTACTTAATATCTGGATTCTATCCTATGTTGTTTGCCAGATTTTTCTGGTCATTAAAAAAAATCGTTTATTTTGAAAGCGTTAAAATTAAATGTTGGAATAGGAATAAAATGGCCGTACAAGTTAACAGATTAAAGAAGTACTTCTTCCATATAGAACGAGGTTCGTCGTGAAAACAGAGAGATATAGCTTGGGTTAATAGCGAACGGGCGCCACTGTGCGCAGTGTCGTTACTGGCGCCGACATTACAGAACCTACACAGATAAAAAAATATATATATAGTGTACTTTAAGTGCAGAGTTTAATCTGAGTTCAATTTTCCTTTACGTTACTCGATGATTACTTTTCCCCTCTTAAAAACCTGATTGTATCTCCATTTTTATCTTTGTTGTTAAACAGTTATTGTGATATACGTCACGTCGTAACGGTTTAATGGGTATGTTACAATATCTCGGTAAGATTGTTGCCTGTGTTATTTGTGTGAAAAAATACGTCGGCCATCAGTTCATACAAGACGACGCTCGCTTGTCCATTGCACAATAATTACCAATATGCACTATTATGGTGCCAAGATTAGGGACGGGGGGGGGGGGGAATCAATCATAATATTATCTGTTTGGAAGTAAATCTATTTAGGGATGGAATAAGGGGAAATTGGCTGAAAAATCACGCGATAGTGAAAATAACACTTACGAGATTTACTTGACTTGACCAAATTAACCGTTTTTTTAATAGATATATCACCAGACCTGAAGAATCCGTGATTCTATCAAAGCGTTTGTGTTAATTTATTTATATGTAAAAAAATATTTACCGTATATAGGACGAATAACATGCAACTGAGTAACAGGGAACCAAGAGGTTTTGATTTGATTTATTTTATTCCATTAGTCCTCGTATGAGGAAATAGGACACCTCAATACATAAAATTACAATATAATAATTGGATGCTACAATTATAAATAATTAGAAGTTAACATAAAAATAATAAAATTTTGAAATTCATTTTCTCTGTCCAACATAATTTGTCCAACATTAATTTGCTTTGTCTTCGGAAGTGTTGTCTGCTGTAGTTTGGAGAATTCGAAATCGTACATTGGCGGACGGATGCCAGGAGTTGATTTCTGTGAAATGTTGGACGAGGTGTGCGTGGGTGTGGAGGAGATATATATTTCCATCCAAATAATTTTCGTGTCCTGTCTCGATTGTTCGCCATTGTTGACTACAGAACTGCAGCTTCGTGTTATAACTCTTGTAACAATGGAAGAATCAGTGAAACAATGACATTTTTGACCAAGTTTTCTAATAATGAAAAAAGTAACAAGAATGGGAGGCTATAAATGGAGGGAACTTGAATATGAAGACTAAATGAGTTGAAGTGTATTCACGATGTTTATGAGCAAGATATGGGAAGCTTCTTAAAGTACGACGGCAGGGATTGGCAATATGGCGCACGTTTGAATTTAACGGACCTGCACCGCTCGTAATAAAATGAGTCAGTCTGGTTCAATGCGCTACTGAGGGACAGTTGTTGGAGATGAACATCCGGTCATGGTGCAGTTGCATAATGCAAAAAGGTCACGAAGCACAAAAGCTGTGAAGAGCGAGAATTACGTGCCACGTCTTCCAGTACACAAGTGGGCAGCACGAGTACGTCGCAACATAATCCCGGAGGCCGACGCCTTAGCGAGTGGTCAACCCCTGAGTCGACGCCATGCAGTGGTCCTGACTAGGTCGTCGCTGCAGTTAACCCGTTCTGCCAGCTGCGAGATTCCGAGGCGTCAGTACGTTGGTTACGAGAGCTACAGCAGACGAACACAACACATAAATAGCAGTACGTATTTGATAACGGGCAGCTAATCTCTTCTACGTAATCAACAGGTGCCTGAGATAAGAGTTTTTCATGCTTAACTTTAATAAACTTATATAAAATTTCTTTAATGGTTAATATATTTGTTGATTTAACTTAAAAACCCAGCCCAATAATATAATTCTTTACAGTAAAATAATATGAATAATAACAAAAATAATAATTATTTATACTAAGGGTATAATATAATATTTACAGTTCTAATAAAAAAATTAAATTAAATTAAAATAATTAATGATTCGAGAATGAACTATCATAAAATACAGAATATTGATTAGGTTGTAAATTGAATTCAAATTGGTCCAAATGAAGTTCAAAACTAATGCAGTCATCATTTGAATCCTCCAACTTTATCGTACAAAATTATTATTTAAATAAAGCTATTGTACTTTTTTAAATTTATTTTTCTAAAATAATATTCGTACTGGAAATAAAAAAAATAATTGATTACGTTGGACCTAGTGACTTAAGTATTTTATTATGTTTTATGTTGATCGTTTGATAATTCGTGGAGGGTTGAATAAAATCCTAATATATCAGATTATATTAGTCCAAACGTTTTTGGAAACATTCCAGAAACAGTTGAGTGCTTCGACATTCTTGGAGTCAACCAGACATTGATAAATGAAAATAATATTCCAAATTTCTCTGGAAAAATATTTAAAAGGGTCAAAAACACTCAATTTTCCTTTAAAATCGAAAGAGTTACGCTGACTGCATTCTATAAACATTTACACAAAGAATTTCTTTTTTAGGGCAACAGGCTAAATGAGGGTAATCTTCTTTGGGCAACTCCCCTCTAATAGCATAGAAAGGGATTTGAAAGGGGGAATGCGGAAGGGTGGAGGAAGGTAGCCAAGGGTTACTAGGGCCCCCGGGCTATAGTTTAAGGATCCTACCCGGCATTCGCCTAAAGAAATGCAGGGAAAACCCTAGGAAAACCTGCATCGGGTAGGTCGGGCATTGTGTACTTGTCCCACGCCCTTCCGATAGCGGGAGAGGAGTTTTCTGTGGGGACGCAGTATTCCTTTCTCCGTGCCTCGACCAGTTTAGGAGGCAGCTGGCCGACTATTCCAATGGGAATAGCGAACAACTCTTACGTATGCCCAAGGTCTGTGACCCCAGAACATACACCTCTCAGAACAGGCCGAGGTGCCTCGGCTTGTCCGAACCTTAGTTCAAAAACGGAGAGGATAAGGCACACCCAAAGGTAGCCCCTTCGTATCTCTCCTAAAAGGTTCTGCCCGCGAGAGAACATCCCTCGCAGGTATTGCCTGCGAGAGAATAGCCCTCGCAGACTTTTATACACAAAGAAATGTATTGGAAAAATTAATGAAAATAAAGGACTACTGATAACGCGTGATAGAATACAAATTAATTACGGTACTTGGTCAACGTAAGTGAATATGATTCATTTTTTAAAAAAATAGTAATTCAACGTTACGAACACTAGTTACTTGTTTAAGCGTTTTCAATTAATATTCTATGATTATATTCGGTGACAGGAAACAAATAATATCTTATTTCTTTTATCGTGATCTGGCAGAGTGTCAGCTTGCATGACTACTTTTGGAGGTTGACTGGTGGAACGTGGTCATTGTCATGACTCCAGTAATCTTCTATTATATTGTAGCATCGAAAAATCGTCCAATAAAAATGTCTGTCTCAGCCAACGTAAGAATTTAGTTGTAGAGCCTAGTCAAGAAAGTCATTATTAAGTAACTGATGGAGAGTCAAGAGAAAACGATTTATAAGCAACGTAGAACAGTTAGCAGGATCCTAAATACATAAATTTATTTTAACCCACCAAATATTCTTTTTTAAAAAATTTGTAAACACAGAAATGTGCGTTGATAGCTTACTAGTTATTTTTAAAATTACCTACGATCATTTTAATTCGTATACTTAAGTTTTAACAACCGTATATTTAATATCTTCACGGTTTACTCTATATTTTTTAGAATTATATATATATATATATATATATATATATATTGTAATAAACTCTATTTTAATAATTTATTTTTAAATGTTTTTGCCTCACGTTGGAGACCCAAATTTTATAAACACAAATAAATGATTAATTATAAATTAAAACAAGCCCCACGTTGAGTAGTACACACTATGTTATGACTAATTATTCATTTTAATTAAGCCCCTTTAGAGCACATTTGTGATAACACAATTTAATTAGATTTTAAATAAACAAATTAAAAGTTTAATTGGTAGGATTTTGAATGAAAAATCAGAATTCAAAATATAACACGAAGTTAATTTATTAAAAACAAATTCTGATCACAATTGACAAGTTTTGTTACAAGTTGTGAAAGTTCCACGGGTTAATTTCAGGGTCTGCAATAAAGAATGTTACAACAGAGACAATTAAAAACTTACAATGTGAAAAATTCTTAACTTAAACACGTATTGAAATATGAAATCTGACGACAATTATTATTTACATTAGGTTTACAATTAATAAATTTTCTTTTTAGTTTACATTACCATTAGCTGTTCGTCTGGGGCTCGACCTCACTGGGTTATTGTTAAAAACTTCACAGACAGGCCGCCATTTTGCACTGACTTAAATGTGGTTGTAATTTCCAGACACAACACTTCCTGGCCTTTACAGTTGATGACGTTGTTTGTAAATCTCTGATACTTGCATAAATATTCCAATGGACAAATACTTCAGATTGTGGACTAGTAATTCATAAACCCGGGACTTTAATATATTACGTCTCTGCTGCCTCTATACAGTTGCTTGAATATAGTAACAAGGACCTTTGAACAGGTTCGCTTTCCTGGTCCAAGCAACTCTCAATTACACGTTCTGACAAACACACTCGTCAGTCTCCCAAAACACTCTCTGCAGCTTTACAGAACATACTCTGCTCTCTCTCCGTCGACTTCCAACACACACACACACACAAAAGTTCCACGCGTCCAGCCATGCCTTCGCGACAATGCCCATAGCAAGCAAGCATTATAGCTGCCATATTCTTACACACAATTCATATATTTACGCCGCCGACAGTGAAAATCGTAAAATTGTGTTTATTAAATGATTACATGTCTTTAATTACCACAATATATATATATGATTTAAATTTCTTTGATAACATTACAAAATTCTTTAATTTATTTCTTAGAATGGAACCGGAATTTTTTTTTCATTTTACCGCACCAATACACCTCTGATTTATTTTTATCAATTCATTTCATTATAGAACAGTTTCATCCCCACTGATTCAAATCGTCTCACAAACCATTTTCTTGTCCCACTATCCTTCCAAATCCAAAAAGGATTTAGATGGTTTCAAAATCAAATATTTGATTATATCTCAGAAGAAATACTTAAAACAACAGTTACACGCAGTTTCGACATTCTGAGCACAAAGCTGAAAACAATCACAAGAAAAAAAAAAGGGACAAACCATTTCTGAGACTTGTAGGATCGAATCTAAACGGGAGATATGGACGTAAGGTGAACGTTTAACAAATCTGAATAAATATAGGGCAGCATACATAGCGGGATAAGAAAATGGTCGTTGGACGATTTGAATCAGTGGGGATGAAACAGTTCTATAAGGAAATGATTCGGTAAAATTAACTAATAAATAGATAAAAGACTCTTATAATTATATTCAAGCAACCGCAAGCATGACGTTGTAAACTGCTAATAAATATTGTGTAAACCGACGAGTAAATTAAATATATGGTTGTTATAACCGCAGTATACAAATTTAAATGATCGTAGGAAATTTGAAAAGTAAATAGTTTTAGACTTCGAAGGGTTTAAATAAATTTACAATAGAAATATTTGTTAAGATTTGGGGGGAAAAAAATATATAGCTGTTTTTGCAGGGATAAAAATTGAATTTCCATAGTGGCTATTTTCGTGACGAGGCGAAGTTGCTCCACGACAGTGCCACGGGGGACTCAAAGCATACACACAACTTACTGGAAGATTTCCACTGGGAAATTTTTGGACATCTACTTTAGCTAGCGGGTTCTGTCCCCCCAGTGGCTTTAATCTTGACACATTCTCCAGTTCGTTGAAAAGTTCAGAAATATCGCCCCGTTCTCGAGCAAGAGTAGGAATATAAGTGGAATGCCTTAAAAACGTATTAAAATTGACAGAGGACACGAAACACGCTTTCCAAAATTTAAAAACCGTTTAAGATCAATTTTACCCCTGTAATATAAATATTATCACTGAATTTATTCACGATTATGGGGGATGTACGACTCTAAACTAAGTCTCGTGGAGTTTTGGTTCATTTTAAACTTCATAATTCTTCATTACGCGTATTTCCCTAGAACGACGCTTTCAAACCGCAGGAAATAATAATTTTAAGACATTACATCAAACTTCATTACCACATTCCGACACTAAGTAGGAAATTCAAAGAACTTGTACATTAATCTATTACAGATCATAGAAACTGTAATCATTTTTCATGTCCATTTCTAATTTTATAATTTTTTACACATCTAAAACTTTCCTGACTCTTGACAAGTAATTATAAATTTTAATGGCAGATTCTCATAATTATAAACCTTTTCTTTTGCTTATAATGAAACATTCCGTATACAAATATGTGGCTCCGATTTAAAAAGCACAGGGCTAAATTTTAACGTATTTGAATCTGGAAGAGAAATAAATATTTAAGATATTATAGCATTTGATAAATTAAAATTCTTCAAAACACGAGAAACGGGGTGAGTAACCCTTTAAATTTCGAAAGATTTATAATTAAAAAATGTGATAATTTTGTGTTAAATTACTGCGCGCCACGAGACCGTGACGTCACGAGTGAGAGAGACGTTACTACGCGACGTTCAAAGGAAATAGTTCCTTTTTTCATAATTAAATAAAGCAGAAATATTTTTATTGAATAAACTGTACAATTTTATCCAGTTATAGTTCTCCATCGAATGATAATAAAAGACAATACGACACTAGGAAATTTTTGGACATCTACTTTAGCTAGCGGGTTCTGTCCCCCCCCCCCCCAGTGGCTTTAATCTTGACACATTCTCCAGTTCGTTGAAACGTTCAGAAATGTCGCCGCCTTCTCGAGTAGAGAAGGAATATAATTGGGAATGCCTCAAAAACGTATTAAAATTGACAGAGGACACAAAACAGGCTTTCCAAAATTTTAAAACCGTTTAAGATCAATTTTACCCCTGCAATATAAATATTATCACTGAATTTATTCACGATTATGGGGGATGTACGACTCTAAACTAAGCCTCGTGGAGTTATAGTTCATTTTAAACTTCATAATTCTTCATTACGCGTATTTCCCTAGAACGATGCGTTTCAAACTGCAGGAAATAATAATTTTAAGACACTGGGGTTACATCAAACTTCATTACCACATTCCGATCCTAAGTAGTAAATTCAAAGAACTTGTAAATTAATCTATTACAGACTATAGATACTCTAATCATTTTTCATGTCCATTTTCTAATTTTCTAATTTTTTACACATCTAAAACTTTCCTGACTCTTGACAAGTAATTATAAATTATTCTCATAATTATAAACATTTTTTTTGCTTATAATGAAACATTCCGTATACAAATTTGTGGCTCCGATCTAAAAAGCAATTTGAATCTGGAAGAGAAATAAATATTTAAGATGATATAGCATTTGATAAATTAAAATTGGTACAAATATTCTTCAAATCACGAGAAACCCTTTAAATTTCGAAAGAATTATACTTAAAAAATGGTGATCATTTTGTGTTAAATTACTGCGCGCCAAGAGACGTCACGAGTGGGAGAGACGTTACTACGCGACGTTCAAAAGAAATATGTCCTTTTTTTCATAATTAAATAAAGCAGAAATATTTCTATTGAATAAAATATATAACTACATTTATAAATACTCTTTAGAATGATAATAAAAATCAATACGAAATACTTTACGATCCTTGCGGAAATTGTAAGGTTAATTTTCGCGCCATATTTGTGACTCCAATATGGAGACTATTTGTTTACATTGTGAATCTAGCTAAGAATTTAATCTTTGGTAATGTCTGAAGACTGAGGGACAATTATATCCTGCAGTACTCAAGGAGTATATTTAAGAAGAAAGTCGGAGGTATGTTTGTTGGGACTGATGCAATAAAATTCAATGTATTTTACAGCTGTTGAATTAATGCACTATTATCTGTGGAAAGTGTGTACGGAACTAGGAACAGTTAGATTTAGGTTAAATCACCTCCTGACTAAAGATTAATATAGAATTAAATACTTTTTCGGGTTTATATAAATAAGTACACGTGGCAACGCCGGGCACCAAGGATAGTCACAGGAACTATTATTGAGGTACTTAGGCGCTGGACCAAGAACGACTGGTGGATAGTTAGTCTCTTCTTAAACAACATAGTTAAATTGGAATCGAAAATCTGTAATTAATATAAAACGTAATAGAGTTTATATTAAAAAATTAATTATACCTCAAGAGATATGTAATTATTTTAAGAATATTAATAAATAGTGTAGAAGGAAACCAACACACTCCCAAAACTAATGAAGAGAAAACAAGCGTCGACAAGTGATGCAATATTATCGAAAGCCTGTATTAATAGCAGCATTCACACAATGCGATTCACTGAAACTTCATTCCGCTTTCAGGAATCACCGTCGTCCATATTCCATGGCCGCGCAGAGTTTACCTTGCAGTTAAATACACTTAATGAGCTTTTCGGAGAATGGTAATGACTGTATAACAACCTCGCCCCCGCGAGGGAGAACATCTGAGCGCATTCCCTTGTAAACAGCGTTAAGCCTCGGCCCCAGTGTAAAGTGTAATCTAATTGAACCTGCAGAATGCAAATGCCGATAACGTGTGACGATCACCAGGCTGGCGAACTTGTAAAGAAATAATGACGCGTTTCATCAATGCGGATAAACTTGTTTCTAAATTTAATAACACCAGGAAAAATTCCACGGAAACAGTTACCTGGTAAACAAGAAGGTTGAAATTATTATTAGAACACAACTGGAGCAGATTTGTGAGGAATGATAGAGATCGTTACGTATTTTTGGTAACCGGTTCGCGGTCAGTCTGAAGGAGACCAAAATTAAACGACTTGACGAAATAATCAAAGAATAACTACGTCATGTTCGACAAAATACGTCATAGTACGGGCCCATAACAGTTTCATAAACGTCAAACAGAAGCAAACAAAAATGTTCAATCTGTCAAGGGGCAGTTTCAAAGTGGTACACAGTTAAAAAAACTGGGAAAACTACGCAAGTAAATAAAATAATAATATATTACTTTACGACAGTTACTTTATTAATTAGATAAATTAAATAAATTAACGTCCTTTTTGTACAGACATTTTAAAATATTTTTTTCAAAACACTTTTGAACTTTAATCAGGTTTCTTGTTAAGTTCCTACTGTAACAAATATTTATTACCATAAATCGTGCAAAGAACTATGAATATTGAAAATCAGAAATTTACATAACATTTCTTATTCCTCTACCTTAAAATAAAGAACAGGATAAAATTTAAATTTTACAAATAGGATAACAAAAAAATATTGGAAAAAATTATATATGTTTATGTATTTTGTCCTCTTAATATTTAGCTCTGTAGTGAAAAATAAAATGCCGGAGTGCTCGAGACTGAGAAAAATTTAAATAGCATCAGGCCGTTTCCATTATGGAAATCGTTCTGTTTCTTTGAATTCAGCGACATCCATAACCCTGGATTTAACTACAATCTCCATTGCTTTTGCGTTGTTTTTATGTAACACCCCTCAACCCCCACCTCTAATGGTGCTCATATACCATGTTGTAAGGGGGTTAAAATTATATCCAAAAAAAAATCAGGAATAACACTATATATCTCACTGACCCGGTAAATGTCTCTTCCGACGAAAATATTGACAGTTTTTACATGTTTAAAAATTTCCACCCCCTCAGCTGGGAGTTAAACGGCAAGATGACTGCCATAGTTAAACTCGGCGACATTCACAACCCCGGATTTGACTCCCAGTCTCGATTTATTTTGCGTTCTTTTTATGCAATCCCTTCCACCCCCACTCCCAAGGGCACTCGCCGCCTATCACGAATGGGGATGTAAATTATACACACCAAAAAAAAAATCGGGAGAAACACTATCAATCTAATTTATTTTCCGACATTTGGAAAGCGTCCATTTAAGCGTGTTTGAAAATTTCCTTCACCGACGCTTTGGGGTGGTAGGAGTGACTTACCCCCCACAGTGTTTCTTTCCTGTTCAAGAGGAACAAGTGTTTGAAATTTGGTGACATTTTTTCCACGGCTGTAAATTAGATAGAGAGATGACTAAAATTTTGATGTGAAATATTATACGGTTTTTGATTTCAATAGGAAAATAATAATTATCAGAAAGTCTTATATAATTTTTTTATTGTTTGTTCTTTACCCCATTAATAAGACAAAATATTTGGTTACTGTAGAGACATAAACAACCAGATAAAAATGTTAACCGAACCTTCGTTGTGTTGAATAAAATATTTTACAGTATATGTAATAAAAGGGTGATTAATTAATTTAATTTATCTGAATAATAAAATAATGCATATTTTTGGAAAATTAGAAAAAATTATCTCATATTACAAATAATTTTGTAAGTCTTTTTCATAGTAAAAAAAATTATAACCTCAACAACGGTGATAATTGCACAGAAACTTTTCTATTAATTTTTTAATACGACCTTAGTTTCGAGACAAATTTTATTTTGAGAAACAATTGAAAAAATAAAAATAATTTAAAAATGACTTGACGTTTCGACGCTACTTTCTCTCTTTATCTAACAGCATTTGAATATAGAATGATTAGTAAAATAAGGATCTAAAACTCGAGGATTCATACAGAAATACCAAAGAAATTAAAATACCATATAATTAGTTGCGATTTACGGTGTCAAAAGTTTAACAGTAACAGTGTTTGAATTATTTGTAATTAATAACATTTCTGAAATAATTCTTTTGACGTAATTGTTTAATGTACTGGCTTTTTTCCAAATCAAATTTCTGATTATAATTACAGCAGTTTTTGTTGGCTGTTGTAGTTTTATGTTCTGACGCCTTTGTAGTAAATGCTCGTTTGGTTTGGCCAATGTAACGTGCACTACAATTAGAGCAAATTTGGCCGAAAACGATCATTGTGGGGGTTTATCCTTCATGAGGGTTCAAATAAACCGTTGAATGAAGGAAATGTTACACGTTGAAAAATTTTTAAATGTTTACTTATTTTCGATTTATTTAAGAGTACTAGATAAAATTCTCGGGTCTCAACCCCGGGCCAATTGTTCGTTGAATAGTGACGTTTCGACGGCAAGCTCCACCATCTTTATCAGGCTGACTGACAGCTTGCCGTCGAAACGTCGTTATCCAACGAACAATTGGCCCGGGTTGAGACCCGAGAATTTTATCTAGAACAGATTCATCGGGAAAGCCGTCGCTCTCTAATTATTTAAGAGTAATCTACAAAGGAAAGGTACTTAACAATAATAATTATATTCCCAGCACCCCCCCCCCCCTCGCATATTACTTTACTTTTTGCAGATTTTACTTATTTTCCTTAAGTCATCTTTCCGAAGAAGAAATTTTCATCAGTGTCAGAAAGATAAGTTCCTCTGACAGCTGCTATGCTGCAAAAAAAAGGGAAAGGGAAGTTAGCAAATTAATTATACAGTCTTCATGCGTGTTGCTGAGTTGCGTGAATTCATTTCTGTAGCACATTAAAAGGTAAACATTTACATCCGTCAGCGAAAATTAGCATACTTTACGCCTTGACGCGCTTCACAACTCCCACTTCTTTCAAATCCCGTGGGAGGGGGAAAAAAAAGGGAGTGAGGAGGAGACAAAGCCAGGGGCAGACTGACTGCAAAAAAAAAAAAACATCGCTGAAGGGAACATCATTAGGCTTCTGCTGAAGCTACTTTAAAAAGGGAGGGTCACTTTTTTACTCATTATCTGAATAAGAGATGTTCTGCACTTTTAGATAGAGTGGAGAATTATAAATTTATATATGTTTATGTATTTTGCCCTCTTAATATTAAGCTCTGTAGAGAAAAATAAATTGCCCGAGTGCTCGAGAGTGAGAAAAATTTAAATAGCATTAACCCGATTGCATTTTGGGAATAGTTTTTTCTGGGAATTGGAGGATATATTAATTCACTTTGCTACCGTCTTACGTAATTGACTCACAATACGGAAATACGTCAGAGATAATTGCATACGTGTAACACATTATTCTTTAACTAACTCCTTGGCTCGACAGCCGCATGAAGGGCCTTGGCCAACCGAGACGGCTGCCAGACTGTCATCTTACATGACACATTCTGGATTTAGGAGTGACACCTGGTCAGAGAGTCGATCTTGACCAGGACGACCACAGACATCCACGCCCATGCTGGGATTCAAACACGGGACCTCTGTGATGCGAGGCAATGACGCTGGCCACTACACCACAGCAGGCCGGCTTATTCTTTTAACTTAAGTCAATCAATTAGTAATTGGCCTTAGCATTTCTTAGGTTAGGAAAATTAAATACCGGGATTGACAACTGAGGTTGAAATATTTATATTTATTATTCATTCCATTAGTCCTCGGCCGAGGAAATAGGATACGTCATAATATATTGTAATGCCAATTAATTAAGACATTAATTGATTGAAATTAATAATCTAACTTGTTAGAGAAATTCTTTGTAGCGGCGGTCCAGAACATAGCGACAATGTAGCCAAGCACGGTTCCTTTGTCGGAAGGTCCGTCAAAATGGCGTATGCGCGCTCAAATTTAGAGACGAGAGAGCAGTATGATATTGAGGAGTTCAGTTCGTAAGAAAAATTGAGACGAAAGTACAGCTTTGCATTAAGATCTTGAGGAGTTCAGTTCGTAAGAAACATTGAGACGAAAGTACAGGTTTGCATTAAGATCTTGAGGAGTTCAGTTCGCAGGAACAAATTGTTAATGAGTTGCATTAAGATATTGAGGAGTTCAGTTCGCAGGAGATATTGAAGGAGCAGTTTGCATTTAAACATTGAGAAGTCGGCCGGATATAGTAAAAGTTTCGGTTTAAGTCCGGAACAATAAAGACTACCCAATCGACGAATCGCAGAAATAACCTAAGGCGAGCGGTCAACCGATAGATGACGGAATGAGGATCATCCGAATTCCTGACCCCATAAAAATATTGATTTAAAATCAGTGTAGAATCTGTGAGTTTAGAAGCTGTGTAAAACCTACAATAGTGTTCTCGAAAATAAAGGTACCCTGGAATGCTGGAGAGACGTGAGTAACTATTAAAAACAATTAATTATGTCAACGTAAATTGAAAGATAGCCGTCAGATTTCGTTCTCTTTTTGATTAAAATTGTTAATCAGAGTCAATCCTTTTTACTTTTAATTTCGTTCACAATTATTATTCGTTCTAGTTTAATTGACGAATAAAGGTCTTCTCTTTTAAATTGTGTTTTGGTGTTGATAAGATTATAAATATTATTGATTCGTCCATTATCATACCCAGTAAAGACCCTGAGAAATATAGTAAATAAATCTGTAAATTGTTTTAGTGATTGCCACAATAAAAATCTTTTGTTTGTAAATTTAATTAATTTTTTTATTTAAATAAAGCCCTCTAATTGATGTGCCTAAATTTGTAATTATTACAATATGTTTACAAGAAAAATAAATATTACAATTACAAACTTCAAAAACACAAACATTTTTACTTTACAAAAAATTATATAATATAAAGCAACGTTAAATATACTAATATAACAGTCAAACGAACTGGCGCTACTTGTGGCACGATTTCTCGACTACTCGAATCGCATGTTTGGCACTTATATAGTATGACCAGTTGGGTGCGCGGCGTTACCCGGGAATATAATTATATAAACCCGAAAAATTATTAAATTTACAGTCAGTATTTTATTAAACCTAAGTATTCAGAGGGAATTATAATTTTATAAAATCTCTCCCCTAAAAGTGCGTTTAGAAAACCGTAAATACTCCTGATATCAATTATAAAAAAATTCTCTTAGTGCCTTAAGACGGTTTAAAATACTCCCAGTGCGGGTAAAAATATTCTTGGTACCTTAAAAGACTTGAAAATATAGACAGTCAAAAACAACACGCACTCTCTTAAGAGAGTTAACTATACTCCCGGTGCCTTAAGCGAGGCAAAATTTCTTTACGTAGCATAAGAGAGTCAAAAATAGTCCCGGCACCTTCAAAGAATCCGAATTATTTGCAATATTTTAAGACAGTAAAAAATGAGAAAATTACTTTAGGCTCCTTACGGGGTTAACCGATAATTAATCTCAGCGACATCCACAAACCCGGATTTTGACTTCAATCGCGTCACGTTTGTGTAACGCCTCTCCACCCCCACCCCTAAGAGTGCTCCCATCCTATTGTGAAAGGGTTGAATTTTTACGCAGTCACCATCGGGAGAAACACTATCATTCTCATTGACCCACAAAACTTTTTATCCGATGCAAATATCGGCTGTTTGAAAAATTCCCCGCACCGTCTGGGGGTAGTGGACCTGTCTTGCTCCCACAGTGTTTTCTTCCGGTTCAAAAGTGTACGAAATTTGGTTAAGTTTTCTCACCGGTGTACATTTGTTTATGCATAACACATACACTCACAAACATTCTAATTTATTACTTTCAGTTTACTGAAGCTTCAGTCAAAGGGGTTTATGGTACTTTAAACCCTTACCACATTTCCTAGCCACTAGAATGTGTACATTGTGAGAATAATAAAGTGAAAGACATTTATAGAATTACAGTATGACAGGAGGAAGAAAATTAGAAATGTCAATAATCACGTAATGGAAATCAAATATAATAAACACTAACTCCCTATTACAGCACGTAAGATGAGGCAAATAATATTAAGAAAAAATAGCCAAATAACAGTAAAAAAATATAAATTGATTATATAAATACCGCACAACGTACCTGGAAACTTTGTCAGGTCATTAAAAAAAAGGAGTGGCCCAACCAAACTGTATTTTAAAATAATCGTATTTTATTTTTCTTTCAAAGTGACAAAAATACATCAGGAAAAATTTCCGACGTACTTTGTTCGGAATAAATAACTTCATTGTTATTTCTTACTCTTTTCGGACTCGATTCTTGTCATGGAACGAATCAAAACAATATTACAGCCGACAGCTAAATTTTATTACACACAGTCTCTGTGTGAGACAGAGTTTTTCAAAGTGTTGCTTTGATATAGTCGGCCAGCTGCCTCCTAAACCGGTCAAGGCACGGCGAGGGGAAAGCTGCGACCCCAACAGAAAAACCCCTCTCCCGCCATCAGTAAGGGTGTGGGACAAGTACCAAATGCCCCACCTACCTGATGCAGGCTTTTTAGGGTTTGTCCAATCATCACTTTTAGGTGAATTTCCGGGTAGGATCCTTAAACTGTAGCCCGGGGCCCTAGTTAACCCTTGGATACCTTCCTCTACCTTTCCGCATCCACCCTTTCACTCAGTTTCGTATGCTATAAGAGGGGAGTTGCCACTATATGAATTACCCTATACATAGCCTGTCTACACCTCAAAAAAAATTTTTTTAAATGTTTGCATATATGAAATGAAAAAATGGAGTGCTGCCAACTGACAAGTGCAGTTGTGTCGCTCTAGGCTCTTCTTAACTTCTGTCGAAAGGGACAAGGATTCCAGAAACGTTGCGTGGTATTTATATTACCCTTTTTTTGTCTGAATTGACTACCTTTCTTATTCATTGTTAGCACATATATTGTAACATGATAATGTGGGATTATTGCCTTTGTTGGCTTCCTCTTGCCGCGCCCGTATATTGTTGGTCATTGTTGCGTGGACGACGCTCGCAAAGATTTGTAAAGGCAGTTGCCATGTAGGCAATCGTCGGGGATGGAGCTCAAACGTTTGGAGCGTTATGCAGTTTGCCTTGAACCACCCCCTGCAGAAATGTACAAATCTTATTGCTCGAGAAATAAATTACTTACAGAAATTGATAATTTCATACTTAAAAAAATTACCTGGCGCCCTAAATAAATTGTGGAAGGGAGACGTGGTCGAAGGTTACAGTGAAAAAACTGATAAAACTTAATTCTTTGAAACCGACTAACGGTAAATAAATCAGATTGTTCAAATCGCCAAGATTGTCTCGTCAACGACCTCACACTATAATCGCGTCAAAATAAATTATCGTACAGTATGAGAATAAAATATGATATTAAATTACGGAAGAGACCAATTTTGTTTGGTCAAATGTAAAAAAATAATAATTTTTGTTTGTAGACCAAATACTATACGTTTTCCCCCAACCTGCGGAGTACGACTCAAAGGGATGATAAGCTCGTTAGCATTACGTCCTATGGAAAACAAAAACACGCGACTATCACGCCAAAATGAAACACGCATAAAAGTCCCATCAGAAATCATAAAGAAGCTTGTTGGGGACGGTATCGCGTGTGTTCGCTTTCTCCAAAGCTCCGCGGACATTAAAACACATTTCTGGTTAACAGAAGATCAGAAACAGGAACGGAAATTATAATCCGCCAGAGTGCTCTGAGCTGAAAGGATTTGCTTGTTGAGGAGCGAGCTCTTATTTTGAATAACGGAAACTCCCCTGTGTAATCCCCTGGCCCTCGTCAAAGCGAATGCGAACGCTCGCCCACTTGCGAAGCAGGACACACGCTTGTTACGCGTTTTGCCGGCTGTTATGTTGCCGTGGCAACCAGCGTAAATTTGATAGTCGTCGTAATGCAAGTGACGTGGTACCGAAACAGAGGACGGCGGATCCTATCAAAGGTTCTTATTAATTATTACTGCGGCTGTTGGTGTTACTGGCCTCACAGCCTTGTAAATGGTAACGTTTTCAGGCAAACATGGAATAAAATGCTATTAACACATTACAAACATTCTGATATTAGGTTATTATTTTTTTAAAACTAACAGGCGACATGAGGGTAATCCACATAGTGCCAACTTCCCTCTTATAGCACAGGAAAGGGATTTCAAAGGGGGGAGGGGGAGTGCCGAAGGGTAGAGGAAGGTAGCCAGGGGTTAACTAGGGCCCCCGGGCTGAAGTCTAAGGATCCTACCCGGCAATTCGCCTAAACGTGGTGTTGGACAAACCCTAGAAAACCTGCATCAGGTACTTCGGGCACTTGTTACTTGTCCTACGCTCTTCCCATGGCGGGAAGTGACGCAGAATTCTCTTCTCCATGCCCTGTCCAGTTTAGGAGGCAGCTGGCGGACTGTTCCAACGGTAACGGCGAAATATCAGTACTTTATATATTGTAATTGAACTACAACACTAATTAGATAAAAAAAAATAG
This sequence comes from Zhengitettix transpicula, assembly GCA_037074705.1. NCBI lineage: Eukaryota > Metazoa > Arthropoda > Insecta > Orthoptera > Tetrigidae > Zhengitettix > Zhengitettix transpicula. Next base: position 26,249,719 of record CM073591.1, on the reverse strand, counting down.
CCAAATGCTTCGGCGTTCGTAACGTAATTGCGGCTCTTGCATTTTTTTTTGGAGTCACCTGACGAAAGAAACAAGGGTTGTAGGAACGACGAGGGATATTTATAATATCACTAAATGTTTTCTGTGTCTGTGCCTTTTATTAGGCTACTGTTTATTTATCTAATTACTTACGTAAATATTGTAGACAACTTTATAAAAATATTACAATAATGAAGAATTTTAAGGCTACTGTAACTCAGTCCTGTAAATATATATGCATTCTCGAAATATGTGTATAAATCGATCTTACGTATATAAATTTGTTTTTCTTTCGTTTGGGGAACATATGCACGGACGTTTTTTTTTTAAAAAAAAACTAGATTAATTTTATAATACATTTATTTTAAAATTCCGTAATTTCAATGTTTAAATAAACCGGCCATTTAATTTCTTGTAAAATTACAATGGGTCACTTCTTATAATTTGAATAAAATAACGACAGTTTTAGACATCTTAAAATATTTAATCACGTTTCAGAATGTTTTAATAAAATATGACCCTTTAGAAAGACCAAGACAGTTCCTTTACGTTAAAAAGTCAAATATAGTCACCGTAATCTAGTGAAGTTAAAATGACTCCCGCTACTTTAAGGTAGTGAAGAATATTTCCGACACATTAACTGACTCGAAAATACTCTGGCGTCTTAAAGAGTCAGAAACACTCTCGGAACCTTAAGAGGGTTAAAAATACCCCGGGACATTTAGAGAACAAATTAGGCTACTCTCCTTATTTATAATGTCTTTAAAATTACCCGTGTGCAAAATCTCTGTCTTGGGTTTTTTCTATTTACTTATCTAATTAATTTTTTATGATTTACCATGCAAAATAACTAAACGGAAAATACTTTAATTTTGTAAATTAACCTTTAATTAATATAATGGTTTATACATGTCTTTCTAGTTGCAAAATAAAGTCCCTAAACCTAGTTTATATTTTAAAATAATTACATTAATTCACTGTATTCTCCTTTATTGTACCTTCCCTTATTTAATTTGTAATTAAATTATAATTTCCTGGATCTTTCACCGGGCAAACTGTCCATTTGTAGATTAAATAAACACATACATACACGCAGATATATTATCTTCTACATGGTGCATAATCGCTTTTAACCATTTAGTTGCGGATGATGCTGCGTTGCCAAATCCTACTGTACGTCTATTACTCTCTGTTTTATTCCAATGTCGAGAATCAGTTTAAAGCCCTCTGAAGAACGTCTGTCGTTTCTTGAATGCTTTGAAGCTTTTTATCTTAATAACAATATAACAACCCTTCAAATAAAACAGAAAAACAAAAGTACCCTCTCCACGTGGCTCAGAGCAATATCTCTCAGAATATTTGAATAACTTGGAGAAAATGCAGGGATCTATTTTTGACGATCGCCAGATAGTACGTCCAATATTTTTTGGTCCAACAGCATTGGTCTTGGCTGACAATTCGTCCAATAAAAATTTCAGTTCGCATTATTATTTTGTCCTTTTTTTGTTTTGTACATACATATAGTATGTCAAATATGTTTAGTCCAACAATACACACATACAAATTTAATTTTTTACATACTGATGTATTAGTTAATGTAAACCTTCATTTTCGACATCAACTTCTGTGTACAATTAATATTGTAGCTTATATAGCGCAATGTTGTTATTTTCTTTGAACTTTTCGTGTTTTTACTACTATTATTTATATATATTGTAATGCCAATTAATTAACACATTAATTGTAAATTTGATAATATAAATTGTTAGAGAAACATATTCTTGACGGCGGTACCGAACACAAAACAATGTAGCAGAGCATTGTTTCTTTGTCGGAAGAAGCACCGCGCGCTCAAAATTGCGATACGGTTGTTCAGTTGGCTGGAAGGTTTGGTAGAGTTCAGGTCGCATTAAAATATTGAGGAGAGAGTACACATTAAGATACGGTAGAGTTCAGTCCGCATTTTGGTTCCTCTGCGATCGGGTGGTCGTAAAAGAACTTTTGGAAATTGGAGATTAAACACGTAGCAAGAGACGAGGACTAAAGCAAAAGACGAGAGCGAGAATCGAAGGCAGAACTACGAAACCTACTAAACACCTACAGATTTGTGGACGTAGCCGGCAGTGGAGATTGGCAGAGGTCAACCGAGGAGGAGACGCAAAGGAGATTCCTGGTTCCTGATTTTGTTCCAAAAATATTAAATCTAGAATCTGTGAATTAGTAGAAGCTGTGCAAAAACACGTCATAGTGCTTCGTAAATCAAAAGTATCCTGGAATGCCGGCGTGAGTACCAATATAAAACAATTAATTATGATTGTCGTCAGATTTCGTTCTCTTCTTTTGACAAAATTTGATAAGTAAAATCCATCTTTTTAGTATAATTTCGTCGACAAGTAAATTTCGTCTTTGTTAATTGACGAGTAAATCTTTTTTTTGAAATTTGTGTTTAAAAGATTTCTAAATAAATGATTAGCCATTATCAAACCCAGTAATGACCCTGAGATAAATTCTATTTGTAATTATTTGTGTAATTGTTTCAAACATTGATAATAAATTTGTTTGTTTTTAAAGTTTATAATTTTCATTAATTTAAAAGTCCATTTATTTTAATTATTACAATATATATATATATATTATACTGGTATATGGTTACTACTAAACAATGGAAACCTTTATTATAAAATTAGCTAAACATTTCCTCCTAATATGTCTGTATGAACGTGGAACAAATAGTAGAGGACATAAGTACAATCTTCTTCTTCTTCTATGGTTCCACAGCCCGATATCGGGCCTCGACCTCAAGTAGTAGCTTCCGCCAAACTTCTCTGTCTTGAGCTATTCTCCTCCAGTTCCTGAAATCCATCATCCTTTTTATGTCCTTCTCTACTTTGTCTATCCATCTGTTCCTTTCTTTTACCTCCCATATTCATTGTATAACTCATTTCCTTTCCCATGCGTTGCACGTGTCCTATCCATTCCATTCTCTTTAATCTATTAGGCGTTGCGATGCTTGGTTCTTTATGTAGGTCATATATTTCCTTATGTCATTTTCATTTTTTGGGCCCCAAATTCTTCTTTCTTTCAAAGTTGTTAATCGCTATCTCCTCTTTCTTGTTTAGTGTCCAGCTCTCACTTCCATAATACAGTATCGGCCTAATAATGGTTTTATATATCCTCATTTATACTTAGTTTGAAAGCTGGCAGTAGTGAGAAATACGATTTATTTCCTAAGTCCATTATTCTCCTAATTTCATGTCGTTCATCTCCATCTTTGTGGAATTACGATCCCAGATAATATAAACTGATCGCTTTAATTCTATCTCATCTTCATTTTATGTCCATCCATCCTTTTTTTTCGCACGACTGATTCATTTTTTTTGTTTAAGTTTATTTCTAGACCAACCGTTTTGCCATGTTTCTTTATTTAGTTGTTCTTGATATTATCACCACGTCATCAGCATGTGCCATTATCTGTGATGACTTGTATGCTACAGTTTTGTCGCGGATGAAATATCAATGGATCTAATGTTGTATAAGTTATATAAAATATTTGTAAACGAAATGTACATGAACAAAGTTATCTTGGACAAAAAAAAATTTTGGACGAAATGTACTTGGACATAATGTAGAGGACGAACCGTCCTGGAAGTATTTTTGTCTCGTATCTGCAGTTTCTGTTGTGCAGAAATTAAATATTATCAACGTTATTTCATTCGATTTCATTCCGATGGTAACTTAAGTTCTTTTTCAACGAAGTTACTGACGCTCGACAAGTCCATGGAGGTTACAACCACTGAGACAATTGAATAACGCGCGGACAACTGAACCTACACATTCAATAAAGATGAGACGGGCTAATACGTGCCGTGTTACACGTCCATTCGTCTGCGCTTCCGTACTCCGCAACCAGAGGTCACACAATTTAATGGGAGTATTTGAGAGTAGACGCCCCTTAAAGCAGATTCGCTGCCTCACTCGCCTGTTCTGCGGGCAGGTTCGAACAAGCGAGTCTCGGCGATCGTTCATTTGTATTCCGGTATCTCTCCATCTATCAATCGTGGGCTAAATAATGCATCCATCAATTGCTCAGTGTCGCCGCTGTCAACTCGTCCATTTATATCCTTTGCCGCTCGAATAAGTCTAAACAGACTCCAGCTAATCCGTTTCGTCTCAGTCCCTGTGCTGCCTACTGCTATACCTCGTGACAAGATGAATGGCTTATTTTTAAAAACACAGTCATGTTAAATGCATTTATTTTTTTCACGGTTATTTTATTCTGTTTTATTGTTCACTTTCTCGAAACCACGCGACATAGAAAAAAATGTGTTGGGCGTTAATCCTGAAACAACACAAGAACAATACTGAATATATTCTTGAATTATTAATGGGTCAAAACACAATCTAATGGCGTACAGGGAAACGTTCTATAAAATTGAACAGTATCTCCTCGCTTACATGCAACATAAATATTAATGTGTAAATGAGAACACAATGACCATAAAAATGGTCTTTACTCTTCCTCTCCTTCTTGTATTACGCCATCATAGTCAGAAACAGCGCGTGTACTAATAGTAGATAAGTGTTTTCTGTAGTGCATTTTCACGGCCCTTTAAAGTTGCCGCTATCAATTTTAGTACCTCCACTAATGTGGTCCTGTACTTCGCACCTTAGTGGGAGTTTCAAGAACACTTTATTTCAGAGCAAATATTTAAACCATCAAGAAATTCTTTGGAATTCTCCAATAATTAACTTAGAAAACTGAAAACACAATGCAGATGCTTGTGATTATAATTTACGTATTGGTAATGAAATAACTAAATTAAATAAAGAGATAAATGCTATTCAAAATTAACACTTCCTATAATGTTATAGGCCTAAGTGTCCATGCGTTATAAAGATAAAATAAATATAGACTGGACTATTCTTTTCTGTGCCTGGTAACCGACTGTAAATTTAGTTTGGAAGTCGTCAGTTGACCTCAGCCAAGGTGGCAACCAATTAAATCCAACGTATTTCCTTCGAAACGAAATTCTCCCATAAGTATGAAATTGTGGTGTCCCCGTCTGCGAAACAGATGTTTCCGGGTTTCAATTTGTTATGACTAATAATTTCGGCCGTCACACAAAGCTGCCAGTCTTGTCCATATAGGCGTCAGCTTTCGAAACTATATGAATTAGATGAGAATTACAGATATGTTAACAATCGGTATTTCGTTTTCGTGTCCACCCACTTGTCATTTCTTACTCTTTTATACTTTTGTAAGGAGTCATTTATGGTTTGAGCAAATGGTAAATTCAAATTTATATTCTCCTTAACCGGTGTTACATACCTTAGCGAGACTTAGCCTCCTTGTAATGAATGATAAAGTAAATCAGTTATTTCGGAAGGCGGATGCTGTGGTTTGATTTGGGTGGATGGACTCAAACGTGGCCTTTGTCCCTTTTTGGGACAAAGGAAGACGATACAATAGACCAGCGACAAAGACAGCGTTAAATAGAGTGAGTGACAGCTTCGAGTGACGACCAAAATTATTAGACTTGACAAATTGAAACCCGGAAACATCTGTTTCGCAGACGGGGACACCAAAATTTCAAACTTTCGGGAGAATTTTTTTACAGGGAAATTTAATTGATTGCCATCTCGGCTAAGGCCAACCAATGACATCCAAAGAAAATTCGCAGTCGGTAGGAATTGCTAGTAAAGGGCATTTGGTAACAAGCCACGGAAAAGCTTATTTGGGTCCGGGTTACGACTCTAGCAGTAAATGATCCAGCGCAAAGTAAAGTCGGCACCGCCCATTGATGGATTCGGCGAAATCGCCAGAAGTCCACGATGCCGCCTGATTCCACCGAAGTGTAGCCTAAGACCAGCCACAACAAGTAGACATATTTTTGGCACGGTGTTGTGATTATGATGTGGTCTTTACTCAAGTATCATAATGCCGGAGTCCTCAGTTGTTGATTTTAATTTGCTAGGTTGTGATTCACCCCAACAATATTCGTAAGAAACCTCAGAGTAAGAAGAAGTCTCTTTTTTTATTAATTGAATAATTCCATTTTTATATTAAATTAAATTTTAAATTTTATTTTGTTGTTATTAAAGTATATTTTAATGTAATTAAATCCCCTTTTTATTTACGTATGAAATAGAAAGTAAATATTACATCCTTAATGATAGCCTTCCAATTATTACTCTTATATTCAGTAATTGGGTCATCCTTTTCTTCCTATACCTTGTTGCTTCCATTCTTCTTACGTGTCCCAGACATTAAAGTCTACATATTTTTATAGTGTGTGCTATGATAGACTTTTTAAACAGTTTATATAGATCGTTATTGTATTTTATGCTCAATATAGCGTTAGCACAGTTTGGAGAAACGTAATGAGTTTGTTAAATCAGTTCTGAATACATAATTTTGAAGTAGTTCTCGTCATCCACTATAGAGATCCAGTCATTGGCGAAAAAGCTACGGTTCTCGTCGTGAGCTATTGCGTAACGTGACGGGTTTTCTGCTTCTGACGGCAGGCCAAAAATATATTCATCTATAAACATTGCGTCAAATTATAAGTGGAATATAAAATGACAAATTTTTTATCAAAGAAGACCCTAGTTTCTGATAATGCCCATTACCTACGTTCCTCGTAGACTATCAAGAAGAAACACTTTCCTGAAACATTGACGTTTTAACGATCCCTAATGAGGAAATATTTGCCCGTGAAACATTCAGGTATAACTGGAAGTACATTGAAGCGTGTTGTATATTTTGGTGAGAGCCTGGTCCTGGACCAGATTCCGCCGTCTCTCCTTGAGTGGCGCCAACCACGCCCCGTCCTCGCGGAAACACCTCACACAGACAGCGATTTATTGGCCTGGTATGCACGTTGGAATCAGCCGCCCAAATTACAGCCTGTTTGTCCTTCTATAAAGAAGAGTGAAATTCGTATGAACTCTCACTTGAAGCGCGTCTACATCGTCATCAAAATTGAGCTGCTTGAACTCGTGTTTCTCCACGTAGCCTCAATTATCCTTATACATAAGGCCTCCAAATCACTCTAATCCTGTCTCAAATACACACTCCTACTAGAATATTTACTGCATCAGCATCATAATAGCCTCACATTAATTATTATTTCATACATATTTTACGTTACGCAGTGTGATAAGTTACCATAAGGTACGTGGTCCTTGAAGTGTCGCGGTGGAGTCTAAGTCGCGCGGCCGGCAGAGGAAAGAATCTGTCGAAATGGAGAAATATAGATGTACATATGCATTGCAACTGCAATAATTTCTCCCGTATTTAAAATTATCCCTGGTGGTGATTTTGGATATATATATATATATATATATATATATATATATATATATATATTGTAATAAATAGATAAATTAATTAAATGACTTGCCTTACGTTGCGGAATCAAAAAATGTCATAATTAAATAAGAGTTATTAATTAAATGAATTAACAAATGTTTATAAAATTATTTAAACAATTAACTCACTTTTATTAAATTGATAATTAATTCTGAAACCATTTAATTTTATTTTAACAGGAAGGATCAAGATATAAGTACTACTTTAAACTTTACGATACCATTTAATATTTAATAGAAATTTATAACATTTTCTCTGAGGTTCGTTTACCTGGGCTTGATAAGTAAAGAACAATCATAGAATTTATAAATTAAAAAACAAACAAATATGACGAATACCTTTAACTATCGTTTACAAACTTAATTAACTTGGTTTCTACTTAGAAAAATTTTCGGCTGGTACTAGTCTTCGATTCCTGGGCTCGGGCACACAATTTTACACTAAAAGGGCCATGAATCACTGACTATACACTTGATGGTCAAACTCACAGTCGTAGTTATTGAATTTTCCTCCGGGAACTGGACCTGCTGCACCTCCGGATCATCAGCCAGACATATTGTTACACGTTGTCTTTATGTGGAAAATGATGATGGTCGCAGTACGCGTAGGAATCTTAATGTGGCGCTAAATGTTTGATTACTCTTTGCAGTTGTTTACAAAGTATCTCCTGTACAAACTTTATACTTGGATTTAAATACTTGTAACTTTCTCTGTTGAATTTTGTGCTTAGGCCACGCTGTTCTTTCTCTCCAAGTTTGCCTTCGGCTCCCTACTACAATATCAGTCAGACTGCCGTTCCTCTCCGGACTACAATATCAGACAGACTCGCCTTCCTCTCCCGACTACAATATCGGATAGACTGCTCGAGTCAGTGCTAGCGGCTCGCGACAAAACCCGCCGACACATTGCTTGCTGTCTTTGAAGAATTGGTGCCGATAACAATCCAATTATTAAAATCATTACTGGCCTCTAATTAGTATTACAATATATATATATATATATATATATATATATATATAATTCCGTGGTGGCTGGTTGCATTGCGCGTCGGATAAGAAAATTAATTATAGGTGGTACCTGATTACAGATCATTCTTGACAGGCTCTTATCACGTCTCCATCCCCCCCCCCTTCCTATCAAACAGTTTAAATTTCTTGTCTCCAATCATGTAAGCACTTTCAACCCGTTCCTCTCATAATGGAGCCACTTCCATCTGCTGTTGAAAATCGTGATCACATCATATTTATTCTTGAATGTGTTTAAAAATCTACCCAAATTGTCGTCATCTTCTTAACGTCATTTTCCTCCCTCAACAGTCAAGCCTGCCAACTCACAACGATTTTAACCTACAGCGGCAGATTGGAGACACTAATGTTTGAGCACTATATCTTTTTTTAGACTTTAGGCATGGCTGTTGATTCAGCCTTCAGACTGTTTTATTACTAAATAAATTACTATTACAACTCCAATGTTTGTAATATATAAATTATAAATAATACAATACAAAATAATAAAACTTGAAATGCTAAAGCCAAGTCAGACACAAGAAGTTTAGCGGGGTGGAACAACCCTCCTAAATCTTCTGCGAAAACCAGTAAGACGATTTATTGAAACTCGCAAAATCGATTTCTAATATCGATCCGACTCGTATTTATTTAACATTCTCTGAATATTCGCAGGGAATTTTTAAAGAATAAAACAAATATCGGTCCTATTACACCCCAGTAAATTTAATCTATTAATTAATTAATATTTTATTTTTACGTCTGTTTTAATATATATATTTTTTACAATTTTAGAATTTAATTTTTTTTATTCATTGTAGTGCGGTTAAATTTAAATTTTATAATAAATTAATTCAACATTAAATCTTTTTGGAATCATAAAAATAGTCTATTGATGGTCGTTATATATATATATATATATCTTATTATAATTAATTGATGAATTTATAATTATAATTCCTTTCCTCTCATAAAGTAGTATCTCCTCTACAGCCGTTTTGAATTTATAAATGAACAAATTTATTTTCCGTAGAAAGACTTCAGCAGTGTTTATAAAGTTTTCCTGTCCGATTTTTAATACAGACGTATTCGATGACTCAGTTCGTAATTTAAAGTTCATCTGGTGAAATAAATATTCCCAATCAATTTGTTTCTTAAAACCTTCACTTTGTAATAACAGACAAAAGACGTGATGATGTAAATACCACTTAACGTTTCTGAAAACCAAGTCCCTCTCTTCACCTGGTAAGAGAAAAATTAAAATCAAAAGTGCCTAGAGCGACACAACCTCAAGGTTCAGTTGACAATCTCAAAGGAACAAGGTTTGGAGAAGCGTTGTGTGATATATATATGATCACGTCTTTTGTCTGTATTTACCTATTATAAGTAATTATTAAATTTCAAAACTGATGTACATTTTTCACCTTGCGTTTGTCTTACGAAGCTGTATACCGCCGCCATATTGTATAACGTAGCAGTTTTCGATGAGGTCATTAATACTGAGAAGACTATGTATAGGGTAATCCACATAGTGGCAACTCCCCTCTTAAAGCATAGGAAAGGGAGTGGAAGGGAGATGCGGAAGGGTAGAGGAAGGTAGCCAAGGGTTAACTAGGACCCCCGGGCTATGGTTTAAGGATCCTACCCTACAATTCGCCTTAAAGCGATGCAGGGGAAAAAAACCTGCATTAGGTAGGTCGGGCATTTGGAACTTGTCCCACGCCCTTCCGATGGCTGGAGAGGAGTTTTCTGTGGGGACGCAGCCTCGACCAGGCAGCTGGGCGACTGTTCCAATGGGAACACAGAACAACTGTTACCGTATTCCCAAGGTCTGTGACCCAAAAACAAAGTGATGCATAGAAACCCTAGAAAACCTGCATCAGTTAGGTCGGGCATTTAGTACATTCCCACTCGGGAGAAGGAAAAAGCGGAAAATATAATTAAAAAATTAATATACAAACGGTGAAATATATAAAATAGGCAGTTTTAAAATGCAAAAAGGAAAAAAATTGAAACAGAAAAACACGCCGGAAAATGGAAAGAAAAGCAGAAACTATCATTAGAAAAATTTACATCGTAGCAGTCAGGCTACATGAGGGTAATCCACGTGGTGATAACTACAATTTAATAGCGTTGGAAGGGATTTGAAAGGGGGGGGGGTGCGGAAGGGTAGAGGGGGGAACCAGGGTTTAACTAGGGTCCCCAAGGTGTAGTTTAAGGATCCTACCCGACATTCGCCTAAAAGTGATGCAGGGAAAAAAACCTGCATTAGGTAGGTCGGGCTCTTGGTCCTTGTCTTCCGATGGCGGGAGAGGAGTTTGCTGTGCAGACGCTGTATTCCCCTTTTCGTGCCTCGACCAGTTAAGGAGGCAGCTGGCCGTCTGTTCCAGTGGTAACAGCGAACATCTCTTACCGTATGTCCAAGGTCTCTGACCCCGGAAAATACACCTCTCAAAACAGGGGCCTCGGCATGTGGGAACCTTAGTTGAAAAATCCAGAGAAAGGAGAAGGTTTCCCCAAAGTCAGCCTCCTCCTCCTGAGCTCTCTGGGAAGGTTCACCTGCGAGAGAACTGCTTTCGCAAGTTTCATTTGTTACTGAGAACATTCACTATTCATGTAACACTTCAACACCTCATCTCAACTGCTAAAAAGATTTTGTGCAAGCGGTTTTTCCAAAATTATTTTAAGTCTTTAATAATGGAAAGATCCTCACTTCTTTGAGGACGTATTTTATTTGGTTTAGTAGGAATATAAAGGGTTTGATGGGCATATATTTCCGAAATTAATAACCGTCAGCGTGTTATTCTTTCTCAAGGGCTCTTAGAATAAAGGATATTATGCAGAATTTTTTTGAAGAAATTACAGTTCCGGAAGATTAGCGAAACTATCCTTGAGTGTTGTCGACAATATTAGTATTTCGTCAGTCAATGGCGGTAGTTTAAATCCAAATACGTGAACCACCAAGAGTGAAACGTCTTTTAAGTCACTGGATTTTCTAAATTGCCAATAAAACAGTTCCAGCCGTTTTCTGGTAGCCAAAGTGACCGGAGCCGGCCAGTTACGAGGCTCCAGCAAGTCACGACTCTCTAATGAGTGAGTGAGCCTTGAGACTCCGCAGCTCTGCGGCGTGACTGGCCAGAGCTACGGTAATTCATTCCAGACTCCCGGGTGTAATATTAATGCTCCCATATGCTGAATGCTGCAGCGCATGCTTGAGCCAATATTTGCACTTGGACTAGCGGCGCTACGTTTTCATTAGACCCGGATACAGACCCGTTTGGCAAAGACAAACATCGCAGCGTAGTTGTGTTGCCCGCTCAACTTTTCCCTTTTCGTAGTTATGTTCGTGACGGTGTATACGTTTAATAGCCACCCCCTGACAGCGGTTGTGTTTATTTGTTACGGCAAATTAAAGTTTAGAAACGGTCCTTAATACGACAGCGGCGTGGTAGAAGCTCCCGGAAGATGAACCCGCATTTTGGACGCCATTAAACGTTAAACTGTCTCATCTGACACAGCAGCGCTTAAATTTATTTTTTCCGTTGTTAAATAACATCAAAAAAAATTTTGCCATTACCAAATAAATTAAAAGAGGTTACACAAGAGCGTACTGAAAAGTAGTACCTCGGAATTATTTATTTTCTTCTGAATATCGATAGAGGTCCTATCACTCGGTCGACTTTCCCGCTTCGCCGACGCAAGTTGCAACCCTCTGCCGCTAGAGCGCTCCACATTGTGTCGGTGTTTTTTAGTGTCAGAAACTGCGTGCTGTAATCGACTTTTCTAACGGCCTGGATTCACAATTTTGACCCCTCCCAGAAAACAAGAGACCATCAACTGAGTTCCGTCACCAAGGATCACCGACACCGAAAATGTTGAAGCCATCAACAGGTGTTTTTGGGGATGTTCGAGGAGTGGTGCATGTGGAATTCACGTCTAAAGGCACCACCATTAAATCTCTGAAACGTACTGCGGGACCCTCAGAAATTTCAAAGAATACAAAATGGGAACACTCAATGCTTCAGAAGGACAGCGCCTGACCAAACAGGGTGCCTTGAGGGTTTTCACCGTCGTCGATCAACCTCCATACAGTCCCCGACGTGGCCCCATCCGATTTTTCATATTTTCTTCCCAGACTTATAAAGAACACCTTCCAGGTGTTACCCTTGGATAGTGATGAAACGGTGCAAGCAGAGGTGAAGCCGTGGCACCGTCATCAAAGGCAGTGACGGTATCAACAAACTGGTCTCTCGTTGGGAAAAAATGCGTTCGTCGTCAGATGAGAAATAAATATGTAGACATGAAGAATAAATTTCTAGAATGTTAAAAAAGTTCATTCTAAATTTTTTTAAAAAAAACTTAATAAGTTTTCACACCAAAAATATGGCGGCATTACTTTTTGGCAAGGCAAGGCCTCGCTGGAAATCAGAGATTGAGAATCATGTACCACGTGTATCGAAATTGAATGTTACCAATTATTTATTTAGAATTTTGTTTAGGCCTATACATTTATCATTTATTTACGTATAGTTTATATTAACCCCTTTAAGGGTTATATATACTGCGTAGAGTTGGATAATTTTTATATTCCCTCTTTGAGAACTATCTCAAAATTTTTATATGATTAGACACAGATTTATAAGCTGACTAACTTAAATGAAGAAAAAATATATGTAAAGTTACATACGATTACAAACGTTACACTGATACAAATACGTGAGTAAATCATCTTCGTCTCTAATAAATAAATCTGTATGTTTGTTTGTATGCATGTATGTGTGTGTGTGCTCCGCATACAAATTTAAACACCTGGATCAATCTCTACCGGATTGTGTACACATGTTCCTCACTACCCAAAAACAAACACTGCAGGGGTAAGACACTCGAATGTCACCAAGTACGAAAATTGACGGTGCTAAAAATTTAAAAACTGAAAAACGTCTATATTTTCCGTCGAAAAAAATATATTCTGGGGGTGTCATTGATGTTGATAATGTTTCTCCAGATGATGTTTGTGTATAATTTAGGGATTGATAAGGACGAAAATAACGCGAGAATAACTAATATTGTTGTTTAATCCGGCGTTATGGAATAAATTATGGCGTTCAACATGCCGGTTGAGTTGTAGATCAACCCCTAAGTGTACGGGTGGACGAGAGTGAATATATATATATATATATATATATATATATATATATATATATATATGTTGTAATAAAGAAAATAAAACTTAATTTTAAATATTTTTCCCTACGTTGAAGCACCAATTTTGTACTAAAGAAATTAAAAGTGAAAAGATTGAAATAAAAATAACACTGTAATATATAACAAATTTTTATCTCAGTTGAAATTTTACAAACTGTTCTTGTAGTGCTACGGCTTAATTTTCAGGACCGCTTATAGGGCCTCCAATAAAGATAGTTATATATATATATATATATATATATATATATATATATATATATATATATATATATATATACATTGTAATGAATAACATCGGTAAGTGGCTGCCGTTGTGTCCGCGGGCCTGAGAAGGAATAAATTAAACGTGCACGTGTGCGTCCGAGAAGCCCCAAGAAACCGCGGGTACGCGTTCCTTTTTTTTTGCATCGTTTGGTAGGGCGGAGTAGGAATACATACTCCGAACCCGGGTGAAAGTGGACAGACGCAGGCAGACAGACAGAGAGAAGACTGAAAGCGGAGTGAGAGAGGCGAGAGGGTGGAAAATTTGGCGAGCGGGAAGCAACAAAAGTTTTTGGAGAGACGTCCATCGCGGGGAGGCCGAAGAAGATGTGCTGCTTACTACAAGACCAGTGATCCACTGCAAGTCGGCTGACGCCACAAGTTAAAGTAAGGATCACCATTTCTGTAAAGTGCCTTCAAAAGTTAAAGATTTTTTACACAGTACGGAAATAGGCTCTGTTCTTGAATAGCTACCGAGCCGCCCACATTACCCTGTAGAGGAGGAGGATTTTATAACCAAGCCGGAGCTAATGATAAATGTTTTTGCAGACCAATGTATATCTGCTGGCGCCCAATAATATTTTTTTTAATGTATTTTCGTATTTTCATGTAATAAAGTTTTTTTTATATTTAGTAATAAAGCAATAATCATTACAATATATATATATATATATATATATATATATATCACTCTAACGTTATTTTCAATAGAGTTTAACGTCTCAAAATAAATAATGTATATAAGTGTTATAAATCTGTGTCTCATGATATAAAAATTTTGAGATAGTCCTCAAAGGGGGAATAAAAAAATATATCCATTTGTCTGCAGTAGGGTGAAGCCTCGTATCGTGTTTGGAGACGACCCACATACATGTGTGGGTACTTTCAACAGCATTCAGCAATGATACGCCAACAAATTCCGAAACAACAGATTCAGGCACTTGATTATAAGGAGACAAACCGAAAAACTTTAGTCATAACGTCGTCGTCGTCGTCGGGGGCGATATTTTACTTTCATCTTACAGAGCTTTTTTTTTTTTTTTTTTTTCGCGAAGTGAGTCGCTGTATTCAATTTGAAACTTGTTTCCTCCCCGCCCCGCTAGAGAGTAAAAGTAGCTGTATTAAGGGCAGCTCTGCATTAGCGGTACTTTAGTTAAACCTGCGTTTCTTCTGGCGTATCCGCCCCTCGGATAAAAGCGTCGCCCCCTGCACAATGTGCACTGCGCCTCCTCCATGTCATTATCCTGTGTACACCGGCGCATTTTATCCCGAGTCGCATAATGGCAGCCCTGGCTCGCTATTAGAGCGTCATTAAAAATGCCACAATGCCTCAGGCAACTTTCAAGCCTGCTCTTTTTTTTAAAAAAAAAGAAAGTAAAAGGCGAAAGGGGGGGCGGGCGGAGAAACGTTTTGTTGAAGGGGGGACGCGTGCGCTTCTAAGCCTCAAGAACCTATAATGGTCTGCGGAGAAGGTAAATGCTGCAATTCTCCCACACTCGCGATTACCACGCCGCAGCAATCAACAAAATGCAGAATAAAATTACCACAATTTTGTGTACATTAATAACTTCAATAATTGATAACAAGGTGGGCCAATTTCATTCCATCGCGTTAAAAGGCCATTTATTACCCTTCATTTTACGTAAGACCATTGGCCATAAATCATCATTCAGCTAAGGAAAGTAGGGTCTAGGGTTGTAAATACAGTTTCTGGCCTTTACCTACGAAATATAACAGAATTTTAATTACAATTAAACCTATTGCGTCTTTCTCAATCAAACTATTATTTTCCTCCACCTACTTATTTACCTACAGGATCCTTAGTCTCGTCGAAGGAACTTATTACCACTCAGACTAGTCCTTTAGCCCTTTAAAGCATGATTTCTATTACATTTTTTTAAATCTAATTTTTTATTATATATTTTTGTGAATACAATACGGCCAAAATATCCACAAAAAAAATGGGTTAAAAATTTTATAATAATTATTTGAACATTTTTAATATGTCACAAATATGCTACGTCATGCACATTCAATATATGAATGCTCGTTAATCAGTAACTTCAAGTTTTTTAAAAATATTTAAATGAAAATATGGCTACAGTAAAATTAAATAGAATTTAAAATATAAGAAATCAAAATTTATCATTTATTAAAAATTAGTCGAAAATAAAGTCATAAAGAAATTTAAAAAAAAAAATTGATGGACAATACAGTTTTATTAAAATAATTACAGCTCTATTTATATAGAAAATAAATGGGGAAAGAGTATGCAACAAATATAATTTGGTCTTATTTATCAATAATTAATATGACTTGCATAATTATAATTTTTAGTATAATTTGAACACCTTGAGAACGGCGCTTAAATTTTATTTCTTGAAAAAAAAAACAAAGAAAATCGCAACACAAATATTCTGAAGTTGTCCGGCGGGCAAAAATCTGTCCTGAAGGGTTGACTCACAGAAAGCTCGGACAGGGCATGTATTAACCTGTCCACAGATACCAAAAGTTTCACATTTCCTTAAGGGGATGTTGTTTCATATCTGAATCACAATTTAGCACTCATAGAAACCGACAGATGTCTCTGGAGGGTGATACTAAAAGTTATGTTGTACATCTCTTACACGATTCACTAGAGGGTTAAGTGGTTGAATTAACGTTCGCATGAGCCAAAACACATTGGTGAGTTTTATGTTCCCATTGGAACAGTCAGTTATGAAATTATGGAGTCTGCACTCCAGTCTTCGTAATGGCGTGGGACAAGTACCGA